>CAKKXW010000006.1:6612964-6639175 GCA_920937365.1 Sphaerophoria rueppellii | reverse complement strand
GTGTAAGCACCAATTCTGTTAATGCACTATTAAATGTTCAAATGTTTGAATTGTTAAGACTCTGTTAAAAAAATAAAAAAAATAAATATTTAGGCATAAGTGTTTAGGGTTATGGAAAGAGCATTCGAGTCAAATAGAAATTCACCAGCACGCAACACCTTATTAATCCAAATCGAGAACCTTCATCAGTAAATGAAGGCAAACTGTCAGCGCTGGTTGGTTGGACTTGCCCCGTAGGGACGGAAACAAATTTTTTATTGAGGATGTTACCATCGATATCCTCAGATGCATTTCTGGACTTACCAATGCCAATGTTACGAAGGTTATTCCACAACGCACGACCACTTAAAGATAAACTGAGCTTACGAGAAAGGTATTGGGATTTGTGAATACGGATTTATAAATAAAAAAAATAAAAAAATTGTCTCAGAATTGTTAAGTTTGTAAACTTGTAAATTATCACGTAATTGTCTTAACCACGAATGTGTAATTGGCAAATTATGTATGTTTACCTTTAGTTTAATAGTACCTATATTGAATGTAATCAGCAGAATTTTTAATCCATTGATGAATAAAGAAATAAATAAATAAATAAATATAGAGTGGCGTGACAGCTCTTGAAGAGCCAAGGCTTATTAAGTGGCTTGCTTGAAATTTAATAAAAGATTATAGTGCAGATTCATACTGAAAATATGTGTATACATTGCACCCGGCCCAACTCCTCAACAAGTATTTTGCCGGCGGCAAAGATGCCCGCGTGGACGCACGTTGTGAACACAATAACCTAAATCCAAATATAATCACAATCAATCCATTCTATAGAAAAAGCCGGGTCAGCTAGTAATATATGTTACAAATTCCTTTTCAACATTTAAACTCACAATAGATTGAAAGTCGGTAACATTGATTTTTCAAATTCATACTTACAAATGAAAAGCCTCATTATATTTTGGCGACCAATTATTTGATTTTGATTTGGTTGCATGTTTTCTCTTCTTATCCTGTAAGTGTGGTCCAATCAAATTAATTTCCACAAAGGGACGGAACATTCCCGATTGTATTTGCCATTTCAAATCATTTGCAGCAACAACTAAAATACATTATTTTTATATATTTTCCCTTAGTATATTAAAATCGACAAATTCAATACCTTTCACTGTGACCTTATGTTCGCCTGTCCCAGGATGTGTGAACAAATCAATTTGAACCGATATTTCACCTACAGTTTCATCAGCATTTTGCGAGTCTTTGATTTAAAAAAAAATAAGACAGTCAAATTTTCAATAGAATTATAGAGAGTTCCATTTACAAATAACAGAAATAACAATAATTGTAAATAAAAGCAATCAAAGGTCTTTTGGGTTTAGCCGTTAATAATCCTCAAGACATTTGACAAATTGATTTAGTGCTTTTGGATTAGATCAGACAATCACTCAAATAATTTTATTTGGCTTCATAAATGTACATGCAGTAAAAAATAATGAAATAAACACAAATCTACTATGATGCATCCATATATTGCTTAACTTAGTTGAGGACCTTGGGTGTCCCTTAATTCTAAAACAAAAGTTAAAAATCGCCTAGTTGAGTTAGGTATCATAGCATTGTTAAATTGGCAAATGATAAAACAAACATCGGTATACCAATTAAAAGACAGTGTAAATAAAAGGAATTGTGTTTTTTTTTTTTTCTATTTGAAAAGTAAGGAACATAAGACTTAAAAACATTATTAATTTATTTAGGGGCCAGTTAAAACTATAATTCAAATGAATTCGGAAGAAATTGTGAATGGATATTTGATAACGGCTTTTTTGAAATAATGTATATAATGTCCTCCTAACCTAATCGATTGGAAGTCACCTTTAAACATTTCGAGATAAGAAAAGATGATTTGAATATTTATCTTGCAAAATTTGTTATCCCTCATGAAAATTCATTTTCGAGAACAATACTGTGAAAAAATGGATCCAATCGTTTCACTTAATTATGTTTCAACCTCATCGATTCCAATAGCGCAATTCTGTTATCAAACATTCCTATCTAGATCTTAACCAGGAATATCTTTCACAGAAATGTACACTTATTACCATAACTTGTTAGAAAAATTCCAAAAAACAGTCCTTATTGCTACGATACCGATGCTGCCGGAGATTGGACGTCATAGCAAAAAAAAACTTGATTTATATGATCCTCTTGATAAAACCTTTTTAGCTTATACTACCTGTGTTTTATTGGGAACTTAGGTTAGCTCAGTAATCGGAATTCCAATAAGACGGTATACTCAGTTTTAAACTTAGTTTCGTTCACTGCAATATCAATTATCGAAAGCTTTCAAACGCCATCTTGAGACCTAGAAGAAAATAGTTTTTCACCATAGAATAAAATAGAGTGGCGGGACAGCTCTTGAAGAGCCAAGGCCTAAGTGCCTTACTCTCATCAAGAATTCTCTAGGTGCGTGTGGAGAAGTGAAGAATTGAGGGGACCTACAATTTAACGCCGATTCCGAACGGCAAAGTTGAGAAGCACTTTTTCATGACAGGTTATACTCTTGAAAGTTTTGTCTGTTCTTCGCAAGAGGCAGTGCCCGTGAAAGATGAAATAAAAACTGTGGGCACGAGTGGGACTCGAACCCACGACGTTCGGCTTAGCAGCCAACGCACTTAACCACTTAGCTACGGACACTACAATTTTCACCATAGAAACTCATGTAAAAAAATCTTTGTATATGGAATAACCAGTACTATCAAGATTGATTCTCTGCTTGGTTTGACAGATCTTCTGTCAAGTCAAACCAAGCAGAGAACACACAATAGCCATGTTTAATTGGGAATTTTATACTCAGCTTAGTAAAGTTTTACATGTCAAGTTGCGGCCCTTGATTGGTGTTTGGCTGGGTTTTGGCATTTGATATAATCAAATGTCAAAACCTTTTGGAAGAAAACAGTTTTTCACCATAGAAACTCATGTAAAATAAATTGCTTTCAAATAGGTCTCAAGATGGCGTTTGAATGGTTTCGATATTTGATATTCGTCGACAGAATACACCAGCAACGTCACCAGCGTCGTTTGGTCAAAGTCCTAAATTTGCTGTTGCTGGTCAATTGCTGACAATTTTCCATGTCCGAAAATCAGAGGCACCAAACAACAAAAAATTAAAAAAAAAACATGCATTAGCCGTGTTTAATTGGGAATTCTATACTCAGCTTAGTAAAGTTTTACATGTCAAGCAACAACCCAGCAAACATTTTGGTGAATGTTCGCTTTTTCTTCGGTAAAAATGAAGGGTATATATTCGTGAAACCTTCATTTTAACGGATGAATATCGAATAAATGCATATATATAGCATACAATATCAGAACATTCGACGTTCATTCACTTTTTTCGAAACGAACGTACACAAGCAAAATCGAAATTAATGTACATAATAGCTGCTATATACTTTTAAATTCTTATTTCCTTAGTAAAAAAGTCTTTTTTTTACTCTGTGAACAGATACAACAACATTCAGATTTCACCCATTTATTCTTATAAATTGTGGATGTGCACAAGCAAATGGAAAGTTTTTTTAGTCTTTTTCTTCTTCTCGGTTTTCGAAACGAAACGCTGTACCTTTTTTACTTTGTTGTTATATATTTTTAATAACGGAATCAAGTCGCCCCGAGAAAGTGCAAGAATGCTTTTATAATTTGAAATTCTTCATTTCGGAAAAGAATTCATGTGTTCAAGTAAAAATAATATCTTATTTGTGAAAATTCTTGATTTTGAAAAAAAAAGTAAAAGATAAGTGAAAGTGTTAAAATACTGGAAAAACAATTAAGAAACAGTGACAGTGACAAACAAATTAAAAATTACAAAAACAGTGCAAGACTCACATGTAAGTTAAGATTCTAAGCAAATAAAAAGTGTAAAAATAGCAATAGAAAATAAAGTTTAATAGGTTAAGATTAGGTTAGTTAGTTAAGATTCTAAACAAATAAAAAGTGTAAATATTGCAATACAAAATAAAAAGTTAATAAAAACAACGGATCACCCTGTATTTTATTTGTAGTTAAAAGTGCATATCTAAGGCCCATTTGCTGATTCGGAACATAAATTTATGTTCTACATAAAGTTCATCTTTAGTATGGAGAATTTATGTAGAACTTATCGAATTCCGGAACGTCCCATACAAAAATGAAAACTTTAAGTTGAACATAAATTTATGTTCTGATTCAGCAAATGGGCCTAAGACGATTTACTATTCAAGCAAGTATGAAAGCGAAAGAGCTTGTGCGAGTCCACTTTTATGTCAATAAAAAGATTCAAAAATGTGTTTCGCCGCCCAGTAAAATATACCCAAATCGAATCATAAATGAACCACTTTGAGTTCATTTATCTAGTTCGAAAAGGATTCATAACAAGGCCATGTAAACGAATATATAAGAGCTTGTGCGCGTCCACTTTGATGAAGAACAGCCAGTTCGTAAATGAGCCAGGAAAAAGGTTCAAAAATGTGTTTCGCGGCCCAGTGAAATATACCCAAATCGAATCATAAATGAATTCTTTTTCGCTTATGTTCTTCGTTTACATGAATCAGTTATGATTCGTTTCAGAAGGGAATTGTTTGCTGGGAACAACCGGAAACTGCGTAAAAATAAGTTAGGAATTTATGTTAGTAGTTTTTCGTTGTGTTTTTTCTACAGATCTTGGCTGGGTTTTGAAATTTGATAATAAAATGTCAAAACCTTTCGTGTGGCGCCATCCTGAGACCTAGGTTAGGTTAGGTTAAAGTGGCTGCGGATACAGAATCCGCAAACTTAGGCCAAAAGAAAAGGCCCATTGTGATACCTCATGAATCTAGAGAATCACTTCTTACAAGTCGAACCATTTTGAGCTTTTTATAAAGCGAAGAATATATTTGATTTCCTTATTAGCTAGTTTACTGGGATTATCATAAAAGTATTCTCCCAGATGAAGTTTGCGTCTTAGTGAAAGAACAGGGCATGTGCAGATAAGGTGAGATATTGTTTCCTCTTCTTCTTCGTCTATACAGCTCCTGCAGAAGTCATGTTAGGCTATACCAAGTCGGATTGCGTGTCTGCCTATAAGACTGTCCCGTTAGGACACCTATTAAGGAGCTAATATGATCTTATATCTTTTCCCTTTCAGGTGAGATAGATATGACGGTTCCACTTTTAGCGAATACGTCGGCTCTACAATTTCCCGTGATGTCTCTGTGGCCCGGCACCCAGCAGAAATGAATATTAAATTGCGGCACCATCTCTATAAGAGATGATCGACAATCGAGGGCCGTTTGAGAGTTGGTTGAGACGCAGTCGAAAGATTTAATAGCAGAATGACTGTCAGAGAAGATGCGGCTATCAGAAGTTCATATCACGTTTTCTCTTAGGCAGGACAAAACCTCTTTGATCGCTAAAATTTCCGCTTGGAAGGCGCTTCAATGATTAGGAAGGCGGAATGAGAGGCTTAGATTAAGCTTTTCTGAGTACACACCAATACCGCAGTTGGTATTTTGTCATTTGTCTTGGATCCATCTGTATAAAAATGGATGCTTTTGTCATCCAGGAGTTTTCTATCTTCCCATTTATCTCTAGATGGGATGGATACCTGGAAGTGTTTCCCAAATTGGGGTTTTGGAATGGTGTAGTCTATGTACTTTGGTGTAGAACCGACGAATTTCAAAACGATGGAATTTCCCACATTATTGTTGGTCCATTGAGATGAGGCCTTGAGTCTTAAAGCTGTACTCGCTGCCACTTGTTTGCTGAATATGTCGAGGGGTGTCAGATGGAGAAGAGTGTCTAACACTGCTCAGGGTGTGGTTTTCAGTGCCTCGCTTATGCAGAGACATGCAGTGCGTTGGACTCTGCCGAGTTTGTCAAAGTAAGTGACTTTCTCCAGTGCAATCCACCATACTGCAACCCCGTACATGAGTATTGGTCGGATGACCGATGTTTATGGCCAATAGGTTATACGAGGTTGAAAACACCATTTGTTTCCTATGGCTTTCTTGCAAGAGAAAAGAGCTACTGTAGCTTTCTTAACTCTTTCCTGAATAATAGGTATCCAGCTTAATTTTTTGTCTAATATCAGACCAAGATATTTGGCTTTATTGGTAAAAATTAGTGGTACCTGCACCTTATATTGAAGGAGGAACAGTTACTGGGATTTTGTATTTCCATGTAAGAAGAAAGAGGTCTGCTTTTTGAGGATTAATATTAAGTCCAAAGTGATCAGCCCATCTAGTGAGCATATTAAGTGCGTTTTGGAGCAGGTCTCTCAGGGTATTAGGATGTTTCCCTGTGACGGCGATGGCAACATCATCGGCATACGCAATCACTCTGTAGTCTTCCTTCTTGAGGGATATTAGCAGTTTGTTAACTACTATGTTCCACAGAAGAAGGGATAGAACACCACCTTGCGGAGTGCCTCTGCTGACAGACCTTTTCGTACAAAAATCACCCCTCTTAGAATTGATCCTGCTTTTTTTCACAGAGTGAGTATTTGACGTTTAGGGTCGTCATAGCAGAAGTGATAGCAGATGTGTCAACGTTGTTAAAAGTGCCCTCAATATCCAGAATATCCAGAAAGGCAACTAAAGTATATTCCTTTTGCTGTAGGGAGTGTTCGATAGTTCTTACACAAGGCTATTTCTACCGATGGATATCGATTAATCGTTCCAGAGTTTTGAGAATGAATGATGATAAGCTAATAGATCCTTAGGGTCGACGTGCGAGCATTTGCCTGCTTTGGGGATAAATACTACCTTTACTTCTCTCCATCGCTGAGGTTTATAGACCAGTTCAAGGCAACTTTTGAAGATCATCTCAATGATGGGCAAAGTTATATCGCTGGTATGTTGTAGCTCAGCTGGTATGATTTGATCTGGACCTGGAGATTTATAAGGTTCGAAACTATTCAGAGCCCATGCCAATTTTTCTTTTGTAACAAGACCTTGAGAAAAAGTTAAGTTAATACCAGACCCAGGACGGTTTGTTGTATTAGGCTAACCACAAACCGAAGCGGACAAACTGTTTGCTAGTCGCAAGACAAAAAATCGTGTCGTAATTCACCCCACACCGAGGACGACAAAGACAAAATATTTTATCCTTGTCGCATTCGGTGTGTTTTGCCAGCGGACAAACAAAGAAGACAAAAATTGAAAAAAAAAAATAGGTTGCGTTTTCCCTTGATTTTATTTTGCTTCTTTATTCCTCGATGAATGGCACAAACACATTTATCGAGAAACATACAAACTGTTGGAATTTCATGTGTATAATATACAGTATACATACATTGCCGTCTATTTCTCGTGTACGTGAGACCTAACAGGATCCAAAAATGTAAACAAAAATGAACCACGTGGAGAGCGTCCCTACTAGGTATAATCTGCAGACACATTTTGGAATTAAATGCGTATATACAATTTACATACATTTATACGAAGAAATTTAGTCGAGTTTTCATGCACACTTCCTTGAAACCACAAACATGCACACAAAATAAATCTCTTCTTTTTTCTTAATTCTTCTTTTTCTAAATTCTTTTTACCCTTACAACAACATCCATACCAAATTGCACAAAATACAACAAGAAATACCGCAATAAAATACAAATCCAAGTATGAGCAACCGGCATGTCCGTTTGTCGAAATCTATTTGTTTGTCTTGTTCACTTTGGTCTGTGGTTCTTCATAAGACGGTGTGTACTTTTAGGCGTCGACATTTTGTCCGGGACTGTTTGTCTTCTTTGGTATGGTTTGCTCCTATACAACCCCATGTATTTACTGCAACTGATGAGCGGACACGACTTTTTATCGTGTCGTGTTTGTCTGTGTGTGAGGCAACAAGAGCAATGGACCTGTGTCCGGGGAAGAGCGAACAAACGTTTTGTCCGCTTCGGTTTGTGTTTAGCCTTAATGGATTTCGAGCTATCTGGGAGACCTATCTGAAAGCAATTTCTTATACATGAGTTTCTATGGTGAAAAACTATTTTGTTCTAGGTCTCAAGATGACGTTTAAAAGGTGTCGATATTTGATATTCTACTGCACGAAACTCAGTTTAAAACTGAGAATAGCGTTTTATTGGATTTCCTATTACTGAGCTAACCTAAATTCCCAATAAAACACAGTATTGTTATTAATGCAAATGCAGCAAAATGTTATACACACATTTTTTTATTCTGTGTCAAAAATCAAAACGAAAATTAAAAAATGAGTATTTTGCAATATAGGTGTAGCTTGTGTAATAAACTATCAAACCGGTCTACCAATCGATATTTGTAAAGTAAAACTTGAAAAATTATGTATTTTAAAATACTGACGTCGAAACTATTGGCGTTGCAATCGCATATTTATTTTCAATGTAACGAAAAGGAAAAAAGAATCAGTGGAAAATGTGGAAAAAACGGTAAACAATTTTAATTTTTCTGCGTTTTAACGCGCTTATCTCAAGAACTGCTTAATAAAATTGAACAATTCTTTTAATGTTGAATTATCCATTAAAAGATAAGCTATACAATATTACCTGACTGTGACTAATAGGAGCGAAGCGTGTGGAAAAAATGGCAAAAAAGGCATCTGTTGTCTGTTTGCACGAGCTGATTTCATGCTCTCCTGAATGAATGTTGCTTCATCTGTGACTCTCCTGGATTGATATCAAAGCAATTCAATCATATGTTTCGATTGTTTACACAAATTAACGATCGCTTGGTTTACGTTGCTGAGGACATAAAAAAAGAATTGCCGGCAGAAGAAGTAACGAGCCAAATGGATATAAAAATGTAAATGTTCGAATCTGTTCGAGTTAACGGGCTATCCTGTGATTGAAATGGATATTTTTTGACTTTGCTGTGAAGCTTTGTTCATTTCTTAAAGTGAATTTAAGGGCTGATGATTTTTCGAAAGTTTTTAGACTTGGCAGTGATAACAATACTTTGCTTATTAAATTTTTTTCCGTTGCATCTCGCGATCGTGTTATGAAAAACTATTTTGCTGCATCACCTTTGTTATCCCTAGATAAAATCCTTCCTGACTTGGGTATACAATCAAGACTTTTTCTTAATGACAATCTCACTAAACAAATGTATAGCGTGCGGAAGGTTTGTTTTGAACTTTTAAGGAAAGGCAAAATAAAATCTTTCAGTTCAGGTTCAAAATTTTTCAAGATAATAAACCTTGATGGGTCGACTAAAATTATTTCCGGATCTGACATCCTAACTAACATCGGAAGAGATATGTCTACCGCTTCAGTTTCTGAAAATGCTGTGATCGATAATAGTATCCATACTATTTCTCTGGAGTCTAAAGCATCAATATGTTCTTCAAATTCAAAATCTACCCCTCAACCCACTGTGAAACATGGCTTAAATATACCTGGGCTGTTAATATACCTGGGTATACAATTTATAAAATGGATAGACCACGTATTATTTTAAAAGGTTCTGAACCTGGCATTGAGTATATTTTTGCTGAATTAAATTCTGGGGCTAGTAAATCTATTGTAGGTGTTATCTATCTTCCGAAAGGTAAAATCTCTAAAGTTGAACCTGTTATCACCGATTTATTGCATAAATACAGCAATATCTTCATTACGGGTTATTTTAACTTCAATCAAATGGTTACTTTCTGGGACTGAGTCTGATGAATTAATAAACCATCTTCTTGAGCATAAGGCTAAAACTAATACTTCACAAACCAAATGCATTAAAGTAAGCAAGCCCGACAGCTTCGTTTCATCATTTAAGATTACAGTCTCAAGCGACCGATTCGATTCGATTATAAATTGTCCTTGGCCGCCTCATACCCTTGTTAAAGAATTCATCGCCTCTGGTAGGAAGAAATTGGTTCGCAACTCTATTGCTCCAAAAAACTTATCAGGTTCTCCTTCTATTACCAGAACGCAAGAGGACTTCGTAGTAAGACTACTACAGTTTTTAAAAATACCCAAACATTTTCTTATGATCTTTTTGCATTTACCGAAAAGTGGCTTAACGCCTCAATATTGGACGCTGAACTTTTTGACAAAGATTTCATAGTTTATCGAAAAGACCGTCATGAAAATGAATTGAATTCAGTTGGTGGTGGGGTCCTTATTGCTGTTCGCAATAGCTTGTACTCGTCCCAAGTTTATATTCCTTTCGTTCTCAACTTAGAATTTATATGCATTTAATTTAATGTACAAACGAAGTATGTTTTTATTATTAACGTTTATATTCCACCTAAAAGTCCTATTTCTCTCTTCACTGAACTATCTTCAGTTCTTGACTACATCATTAGCTGTTCAGGCATTAAGAGTGAGATAATCTTGTTGGGTGATTTTAATCTTCCTAACATTAACTTTGTTCCTTCTGAGGATGATTCCCATTTAGAAGCTTCCCCAAGTTCTTCTCAAATGGAACTCCAAATGTTAGATAATATAATCTCAGCGGATTTACAACAAGTAAGCTCTATTCAAAATTCATTAAATCGGTCACTTGACTTGGTTTTCTCATCTAATGCGGCCTGTACAGTGGTGGTTGAATCGGCTTCTGTAAGATCTAATATAGGTAGTTATCACCCTCCTTTAGATATTGTTCTTGACTTGAGTGCTCACTTACTAAAAAATAGTAATTCCCATGACTGCTCATATAAATACAACTTTCGTAGAGCCAATTTTCAACAGCTTTCGGACAGTCTATTAAATTATAATATATATAAAAAATAACATTGACGAAACTGTCTCTGGTTTCTATTCTGTACTCATGAGATGTATAAACGAAACTGTACCTAAGAAAAAAATCAGTCAAACCAACACCTCTTGTCATCCTTGGTACACAAAAGAGTTAAAAAGACTCCGTAATAAGAGAAATAAGGCGTGGAAAAATTATATTTGATCTATGTCCTTAGAGAACCAAGTGGTTTATATATCAATTTTCGAAGAGTTTAAAAGATTGTCATATGATCTTTATAATGATTATATTGTTACTATGGGTGATTCTTTGAAACAAGACCCTTAGCTTTTTTGGAATTTCGTAAACTCTAAGAGAATATGTGATGTTTACCCAGTCAAACTCACTAACAATAATCTAATTTTGAGCTCTGCTTCTGAGATCTGCGATGCATTTGCCAATAATTTCAGTCAATCTTTCATAGATACTCCCGTTGATGTAGACACTGATTTTTTCAACTAGGTATTTGAAAAATAGCAAACAAGTCACGTTTAATAATGTCCCGATCGTAATTGATCAAGTCCTAAGATTTGTGTCCCTTTTGAAAGAAGACTATTCTTCTGGTCCTGACGGTATTCCTCCCATATTATTGAAAAAATGTATTACAGTTTTAGCTAAACCTCTTAGTAATATATTCCAAGTATCTCTGTGACTTGAAAAATTCCCTTGTGCCTGGAAGATTGCTGACATCACGCCTGTTTTTCAAAAGGGAGATACATAAATCGCATATTGTTAATTATAGGCCTATTTCTAAGCTTTTTTGTATCCATAAACTGTTTGAACAAATAGTGTGTGACAGTTTATCCTTTTACTGTAAAAACATCATATGCAGTGAGCAAAGTTATGCAAAGGAGATCAACTATCACAAACCTTCTTGCCTTTACGCATAATTTTGTGAACAGTTTTGAACATCGACTGCAAACTGATGATGGATACACTAATTTTTCAAAAGCTTTTGATCAACTGTCTCACTCAATTATCAAGTTGAAACTACAGTTATTAGGCTTTCCCCCTGGGCTGGTTTCATGGATTTCTTCTTACCTTGAGGATAGAACTTATCAAGTTAAATTCAGAGACATGTTTTCGAAAACTTTTACTGCAAAGTAATTTTACTCGTTTCGCATTGAAAGGTATTCAATAGAATGGTCCTCAAAATGTTCCTTCTTATGAGGATAGAGTATCAATTCTTCAAATGCAAACGTAGTCTCAAAGAAGGACCAACAATGAAATAGTTTTCTTCATCAACTCATAACAGGCGTCACAGATGCAGCAGGCTTTCTTAGTGCTTTACTTTTTTATCAGGTTATTACCTTCGCAGCATCGATCTGATTAAAGTCCCAAGACAAAGGACCAATTACGGAATACATGAGCCCTTGACAAGGATGAGTAGGCTTTTGAATTATAATACGGAACTTATTGATCTTCATATTAATAAGAATAAATTAAAGACTATGCTTAAAACCAGTGTAGCACGCTCTAAATTGTTTTAATTGTTGTCTAATCATGTATTGTTTTTTTATTTGTTTGTATTTGTATATTTTTTTCATTTCTTGTGTAAGCGTTCGTTTGTTTTAGATTGCCTACTAACAACTAACACTGCACTAAGTGATGAGCCGGTCTGTTAACACAGTTTTCTGGGTTAAAGACTAATGGTTGTTAGATGTTGCTTGCTTTAAGCTCTCTTCTACTCTTCTCACCAGGGATATCCAACATGCTTCAATATTCGTTTCATTAGATATTATACCTCATACATATGACATTGAAATAAAATATAGAGATTTTAATGCGGTTAATAAAATTCAACTACAGAGCAGTATGTCTGAGATCAATTTCGATTTCCTCTATAGTACAAATATCCTAGTTTTCAAGTTGATTTTTTTTAAGTACTCAACTTTAAGATTTATATGATTTTTTTGTGCCTTTGAAGATATTTAAACCTGGTAGAAAAATCAACGCTTTTAATTCTCCTTGTGTTGCTAGTTCTATTAGTTTAAGGGCCGACAAAGAATCTTCACAACATAATGCATATAAACTTAGCAAGTTTAAACGCTTTTAGAACCGGTCGGCCTTTTGTGTCCGGACTACCTTATATGAACCGCAAACTATACCTTTCTACAACATCAATTTCTGATATCTAACTTACTTATTTCTCATTTACTCAATTTTGAAGCTTGCTTGAAATGAAAGTTTTTTTTTTTAAACTGTGATTGATATTTAGGCATGGAAATGAACCAACAGAAAATGTATAGAAAGCCAACCGCATTTATGTTACAAAGTATCTAATCAATTTAACTAACAACAACTCTAAATTAAAAAACTTTTACTGTTAAGTACTTTAAAGAAACAACGTTTGATTCATAAATAGTAACTTTGAGTTTATAATGTTTTTGTAATACAAAAAAAAAACAAAGAATTAAAGTAGTTAATGGTAATTAAAATATATGTTTCTTTGCAAAATTTGTAAGAACCTTGACGATTTTCACGTTTTAATGGTTTTCGGTTTTTGACTGGCTCCTCCACGTTGGGTTCAGTTGCAAGCCTTTTAGCTTCTTCAGCGGTAAGTTCACGACTTTTAACTTTTTCAGTAAACGTTGACATGTTTATAGTGTTTTTTTGTTAATATATTTTTTTGTTTATGAATAAAGTTTTAAAACAATTCATTAACAATATTTTTTTATCGATTAATTTTTGTTTTTATTATGTACAAGAAAGCGAAAGAAATACAGAAATATAGGTAAAGTAAATAAAAATAAAAAAATAATTAAAAGAAGTTTAACATAACATTTATCGTGTGTGTTTAAAAAGTTGTTAAAACAAACAGTGTATTTTATTTGTTTGAATAAAGATTTCGTTTGAGATAGAGAAAGATAGAACAAGACCATTACATTTCTTACAACTGAGAATGCATCTTTATGCCGAAAAAAAATGACATAGAGTTACGACACATCATCAGACAGACAATTAAGCATACCATGATTGAAATAGTATCCCAATATCTAAATCAATAGACATACCTTCATGAACTTGGCTTGTTATAAATGTTTTAATTAAGGTATCAGTCATTTGGGTGTAAAGGCTAAGAGCATAACGAAGACTCTGTAACTCGGGTGACTTTTCAAGAAATGTTTTTTTGAGACCATTTCCACCAGCATGGAAATATTGTTTGATTGTGTCCAAGGCAACATCCAAAACGGCACATTGCTTTGGTGAAAGGTTCTTTTCGACTTCCTTCGAAATGTCCATAACTCCACTGAGAGCGTTCTTAACGTCCTGTTTGCCTGCCATGTGGTTCTTAAATAGACGACCCATATCTTCTATTTTGGCATTTGCTGCTAGATTTTTAGCATTGTCCGTTATATTTTTGAACATCATCTTATTAAATAATAGAAAATATTGAATGTTTGCAATTATTGTGCAATGATCTTTGGACTTACAGTTCGATCAGTCATTGGTGGGAGAACTATAGTTTTCTCAAGTATGCGCATCACTATCTTCCAGAGTTCTTTGAGCAATCGTTTAAGAACCGTTTTCTCACACGATTGAGCATACAGTGTTAGAGATCCATCTAACAAATCCATCAATGGCCGCAAAACTTCATCAGCTTCAACGGCAACAGCATTGCGTTGAGCCACCTGATTGGCATTAAGATTGCCACCTCCTTTGACAGATAAAAGAAGATCTCCGAGTTCCCTTACGGATTGTGTTATTCTTGGCTCAAGGCTTGGGAAAAAGTAATTTTTTTTATCAATTTTGGTTTATTTTATTTTACTGGTGAGAAAATGTCTGCTTTAAAAAAAATAGAAATACGCAGTATCTTCAGAATTTCTGCGAATGTATTGAAATAAAATGCTGCAAGGCCATTAATTTAGCATACCTCACAGCAAATAGACAAGCCAAATCATCGAGCGCTGAGTTCAGATTCTGTTGGAGCTCTTTAAGAATATTAGCCGCATCTTCTTCAAGCTTATCACCGCCCATCGATTCAAACATTTTCTCCAACTGAACTCTTAGCTGTTGAATGTTATTCATTAAGATACAAGCCTTTGACAAAAAAGACAAAACAAACATTAATCGAAATAAATACACAAATGCAAGTATTTCTCACAATTCGTTCATCTCTCATATGATCAGGGAACTCCTTTTTGACAATATCGGCATAAGCTATTAGCACTTTTACAATGGTCTTAGCAAAGCGCCTCATGTAACGCTTCCATATTTCTGGATCCGGACACTCGAGCTTGCTAACAACATCGAAACATTGCGTCAGTTGAGTAAAAACATCAACCACTGAATTTGAAAACAGGGCGTGCTCACTACTCTTTTGAAACTGCAACCAAAATCTCTCTTATCTTTTGCATATTAATTACTTCAAGATACTCACCCCATCTTTTTTATCACGATTAAATGCACCATGAAGATATTCAAGAGATACATCGTCGTTTTCGTTTAACCATTGCATAACAAATGGTTCAAACCAGGCCGGGTACTCAGGTACAGCACCTTTGTACGGTGGGACTTCCTTAACGTAGTTGCTGTATAACCATTTCACACGGAAATGTAGATTCATGTAGGCTGAGGATTTACACAGCCTATGCTGTTCATGCTCTTCAAGGGCATATTTCATATCGACAGCAAAAAGTCCCCACATAGTAGCCGCAGAAAGCTTGATTTTAAGAGAAAAGAAAAAAGGGAATACAAAAACAAAACATCGATTTTCGAGAGGGTTGGCAGTTGTTGTTAAACCTACTTGGCCAATATTTAGTTCTTGTGGGAATTGGTTCAGAACTGTACCATAGCTGTTCTTATCTTCTTCAATAATTGACACTATTAGTGCTATTAGCTTATGCCAGAAGTCAACGCTGTCTAGTTTCGGTCCATGATCATCAGGGTCACGTTTAGCCTCGTTTGGATCCACCTTGAATGTTAATTTTTTATGATGAAACAACAATAATATCCAGTTATTTATTTGTATATTAAAGTTTTACCTGAAATTCCCGATTGTATAATTCGTAACAATTCTCAAATAGGAATTGATAGGTGGATCTAAGACAGGCCTTCACGCAATCTTTTACAACAGTACTAGCTCTTGGTGGGCTTGATAACTCTTGGACCTGTTGATGATAAGGGAAAAATCAATTTTCTATAACACATCGCTCAAAGATCATTATATATCGTCCGAAAATGCAAGTCATTTCCATTATATGTTCAATTTAAAACTAACATGTTTTTAATACCTTTATTATGCCATAGACACAGTGAGTGCTTAAGGAAAGAAGGAAGGCGTTCGAGAGGAGGTGCCGGTTTACATTGGTCTTAAATTTCTGAACACTATAATGATCGGGAAAGAATAGAGTTCCACATGCGCGTAGTACGACTAAAGAACGATTCTCTATACATGAGCGTATGACCGAAATTGGGCTCGAGGGTAAACTGATGGGCATTCCTGGAAGCGAGGGTATTACGGTTGAATTGTTTTAAGGGTGGATGAAACTGGCTATTTCACTAGAGCAATTATCGTAGAAGTAACGTTAAAACAAGGAGAGACAATAAACGTTACGACGGTGTTCCAATGAAGTGAATGAGTTAGTGATGTCTCTGTCACCAATCATTCTTACTGCTCTTTTTTGTATACCATCCAAGAGGCTTAAGTATGTAGCTGGAGCACCAGTCCAAAGATGGGAATTATACTCAAGCTTTGGACGGATATAAGTCTTGTTCCGTGAGATAAACCATCAGATCACCAGTGTACCTGTTGCTGCAAAAGCAGTTCTGCCGGTCATTAAGAAGTTTTCGGTCTTCGAGATATTTCTTGAGCTGATAGTTTATCGGCGTTTCCATGACCTTAGAAGGAAGGGACGTAAGTGCAATCGGACGATAATTGGAGGGAGAAGAAGATTCGCCTTTATTTGGGATTGGCTGGACAAATGCTGTTTTCCAACTGCTCGGAACGAGCCCCAAGGAATAGGATAGATGAAAAACAAGGGATTTGCCAGCTTGGAAGAACACCTCTTCAGAACAATAGCGGGGATACCATCCTGACCAGCGGGTTTATGTATGTTGAGATCCTTTAGGATTCTCGCCACAGCACGAGTGCGGAAGAAGATTTGTCCCATGGAATCATTGACGTGCTCAAGAACAGGCGGAGTCATGATACTCTCTGACAGTGAAGAGTTGGCGGCGAACTGCCTAGCAAAAAGGTTAGCTTTCGCGAGAGAGCTAACAACTGCAATGGCATTGTCAATGAGCGTAGGGACCGAGGAAAAAGAAGAATTCTTCATATTTTTAACAAATGACCAAAAAATGCAGTATTTTTTGCCTTAATCCCTGGTCATGTAAAAATTTGTTCCGACGAATATGGACATTGCAGGCCTTCTGGCTTGTTTAAATTTGTTCAGGTTTTCCTAAGTTGGGTTGGCTCTAAGACACTTAAACTTTTATTTACGTCTCTCACCAATTGATAACAAGTAAACGTACAAGAAAACGAGCTTCCACCCAGTTTTCTATTACAAAAAAAAATTAAAATTATTAAGATTCTATCGCATGGTGTGACACAT
Source organism: Sphaerophoria rueppellii (assembly GCA_920937365.1). Lineage (NCBI taxonomy): Eukaryota > Metazoa > Arthropoda > Insecta > Diptera > Syrphidae > Sphaerophoria > Sphaerophoria rueppellii. The sequence goes on along the minus strand of CAKKXW010000006.1, from coordinate 6,621,912 downwards.
TGTTAAGTTGGTATAAGAAACCGCCGCAAACATGCAGCACATTCATCCACACAAACAAATGTTCGCACAACTGCGATGTAGTTAACCAGAATCTTAACGGTAGCGATAACTCACACTCATTCATTTTGACCAGAAAGCAAAATGCGCTATTACTCATTTCATAAAGCGGCAGATTTATTTATATATGTATTCATACTAATTCATATTCTAGCTGACTCTGCAGACTTCCTACTGCCTCAATCGATAATAATTAATCGATAAGGATAAGGATAAGGTAATGGTTTCACCCAAGTAGACTCCTGTAGCTATTTCACGTTTTTCTGTAACCAAATATTTTGCACCTTCCTCTTTACACGGAACTTCTACTATTTGTTGTGTTCTCGGTCTTAAAATAATTGTTCCCGTCTGTTCGTTTGGCTTTGGTTCCAAATTTTTTATTAACTCCGTCTTATAATTTTTATTTTTAAAATTTTTATTTTCGTTGTGATTACTAGAGAAATTTGTTGTATTGGTTTCAAGGTAACTATGTGGGATTTGTGAGAAGGTTGGGTTGAAAGCTTTTGTATGGTTTTTGCCTTTTTGGTGAGGTTGATTTCCAAAGAATCTTTAAAATCTGAAATGTCAGTGGATTCCCGTTTTGTGATTTCAGCTTCTATTCCCATGTGTACGGTTACATCTATGACTTTAGAATTTGCTGCACCTACGTGGATTGGTTCCTCTTTCTTATACCTAGTTTTTTCATTGCCGTTTTTACCCGTAGGTTGCACCTCGAAAGGTGTTTTACGGTCTCCCTTCTTCTCGATAACCTCACATTTGGCTACGTTTTCTACCTTTTGGGGTTTAAAACATTTTTGTCCGTCACATAAACGCACGACTGCAGCTGCGGTTACTTCTAGCTGTCTTTTTTCATAATCAACCTTACACTCAAACCTGTTGAGAAAATCGTTTCCCAGTATTCCATCATAGAGTAAATGTATTTTATTCGTAAGTATTTGGAATGGGTGTTCCAAATAAGATGTATTTTTTCCGTCATAAATTTCTAATGTTCCCGTTATTTCTCCCATAGTTCTCACAGATTCGCCAGCTATGGTGGAGATAACACAGGAATTTTTAGAATTTGCGTAAGGTGAGTCATTTTTGACCAAGCAGATGTCTGCGCCGGTGTCTATTAAAAATGTAGAACCAAAGATAATAGAATACAAAGATGTCGCATCCCATACAAATTTTTGGAACCCAAAATTTTCAGTCGGGGATCTGCCAGCAGACATGTTGCTAAGTCAAAATAATGTTGCGAGAGCGAAAAAAATTTTTAAAATAAATTGATCTCTTAAAATGTTTGCTTTGACAATTTTTCTCCCTGTTCTCTTTTTTATTGTTTTTCGTATTCAATTTCAAGGACATTGGCTGGTTGGTTTTATTTTAAACAGAAATTATAAAAATGAATATGGGTAAGCAAAAAGCGATGACGAGGAAGACGGTGACGGGTGCGATGGTGCATGGTCATGGTGGTTGTTTTGTTTTCTTTTTTTTATCATTTGCACGATCACAAAAAATTATTGTAAGTAGCTATATGGAAAGTAAAAGATAGGCATATAATATGCGTGAAGCAGGTGTACACATATTTTCGTTGGTTAAAGGATATTTTGGTTTTCATTTTGTGGCTGTTTTGTTCATTTTTTTAAGTTTTCAATGTGGAATTCTTTGAAAAGTTGGTTGGTTGTTATGGTTTAGCAGGTACCTAGATTTGTATGCATTCAAATGTAGGTTCATAGGTTTTCGACCTTTTTTTTATTAATAGCTGTAATCAGTAGCGTAGCTAGGCGTGGGCGAATGGGGCAATTGCCCACGGCCTCGCGCCTGTAGGGGCCTCGCGCGAAGTTGACACCCTATTGGAATAAAAATGCATAGTCATCAAATATTAACTAACGCATTGAATTACTTCCAATGAAAGATACGCTTACTATTTCAGAAATCCCTACAAAAAACTATCTTTTTGAAAATGTGATCTCCCGGCAAAATATAACCCCCTCTCGTTTGTAAGATTTTTTTAAAATTTGACCCAACTTACACGCTCTAGCTTTTTAAAAAACTGCTCGGTTATAACTTCATATTTGTATCTACTTTTTTTTTAATACTTTTCGTTTGTAAATCACGATAGCCCTCGCTTTTTTGCAAACGAAAGTTTATACTTTGCAAACTTGATTGAAATTACATGTGATTTTAGGGAGTTGAAGTGACTATTATAGTCCCATCATTTTATTAACTTAGAACCCGAATCTGCGGAAAAATTCCTAGTGGGCTGAATGTTTGTGTGCACCTTTATTACGGTGCCATTATGAAGATGTGAAAAATCGACATTGATATCGTGCCGGTTAAAAAAGTTATAGTGGTCAAAAGGTCACGAAACTCAGTTATTACCCGAAGGTCAAGAGTGGGCAAGAACAAATTATCGTCTTGAAATTATCTAAGAAAAAAATGCCTTAAGCGCCTTTATATTTGCTCTATTATTTTTTTTTATTTCGTATGAAAATCTTCAGTTTCGTTATAGAATAAAACGATTTATTGAACAGAAACTAAGTTTATCAAATAGGTACCTTGGGGTCTTGTTAACAATTAATCTGAAGACAAAAGACAGCATTGATACAAGAAATAAGCTTCTAGGTTACATCCAAGAAGAAGATGAGTAAAACACGAAATATGATCGTATCTGCGAACCTTGAAAACAAATCTGGCAATTGCGATAAGGCCTACTTTCAGCTTTTGAAGTGACTGAGAATCAGGATCTGAGAAAAGTTCACATCCGTAAGATACAATTGGCAGAAAAAGTGATTTAGCAAGCTTCAGCTTTGTCTCAGTTTATAGACTCAATTTTGCAACAAATAAACCTCTAAGCGATGCATATATTTTTGAAATACTTGAATTAACGTGAGTGTCCCAGTTAGGCCTATTATTAAATATTATACCGAGGTTTTTAGCGTGATTAACCAATTCAATAGGGCAATTATTTGAAAATATAGTTGGGAACATACTTGAACAATGAACATGTAAATCCAATTTTATTTGCATCCACCTTTGCTGCCACAACCTTTTGTACAATTTCAACAAATTTTGCTTAGTACATCATCGTGTGATTTGGCCCCTTAAGACTTTTTCAGTGCGGCTTTCTTAATTCGAAGGTCTACTCGAATAATAATATGCACCAATGTCATCGAAAACTGGACCTTTCGAATGCAAACATATAAAGATAAAACCTAATAGATATCTTCTTTTATTCCGTTTTAATACAAGAAGGGTTTCATATACAAGAAGGAAATCAATAAGCAAATGTGAGCGCCTTCCAGTCCCTCTACTCCGAAACGGTAAATTTAAGAGAAAAATGCTTAGAGTATTTTTTTTTAGATAATTTTAAGACGAGCAATTTATCCCTTACCAGTATTGAACTACGGGCAGTAAGTCGCGAAATATTCACGAAAATGGTCAAAACCACCATAATTTTTTAACTTTTTTAGCCGGCACGATACCAATGTCAATTTCACTTCTCCATAACAGCACCGTAATAAAGGTCAAGACAAATTAAATGATTTAGCTGTTGTGGTATCGAATCGGAAGGAATAATGATTATTTGAGTTCATTGATAACCTTCATAATTCCATAATCCAACTATCTAAATTTAGTAATTTTAAACAGTTTATACTTCTACGTTATTAACCCTCCAACCGCGCACTCATTTTTTCTAACTCTCACCACACACTGGGGTGCAACGTTTCATATCATTAAGAATAACGCTTAAGTTTTTCTAAATTAAAAACTAAAAAAAATAATTTGAGAAACATCATGAAACAAGAACGTTTACATATCAGCCATGGGAGTTTTATCCATAGAAGCAGAACTAGCTTCTAAAATAAATTACACTTCTCTTTTAGAAGATTTCAGCAGAGCTAAGAGTCGGAACAATTTGGTTTTGTGAAAATACAAATAGAAATAATTGTTTACTTTCCCGCATAGCCCGCTTTCACTTTTTTCAGTATTATACCCTAATGCAAATTAAAATATTCAAGGTAACTATTATTTATGTCCATGACAAAGGCCTCGCGGATGAGACCTTGCCCACGCCTATATTCGGGCTTGCTACGCCACTGGCTGTAATCAGCGGAGTTTTTTCAAGCCATCAAATAAAGAAGATGTTTGTTATTATTAGTATGTTTTTAAGTTTTGATGCAGATAATAGGCTCTGATTAGAAACTTATTACATATTTAAATATCTATATTTAATATGGATTTATATTTACCTTCCTACCTAAACCTATTTACTCATATTGTTTTTTTATTTTGTGCGTAAATTTTATTTTATTCGAGTACAATACATGTAAAGGGCAATAAATTATGAATTTTTAAACTGGGGAATAATATGCAAGTAGGAGATTCTAAAGTAGGTAAATATTATTTGTTTGTTTTTTTTTTTATATAAAATTCGGTAATAGAAAACTAGCAATCTGCTTTTGAGCAGCATGAAAAATAAAATTATGTATATATTTTTACTATTGGTTTTTTCGCCACATTCAAAAATAGGTTTTTTAGTTCAACCCTAATATAGAGTTTTTTCAAAAAGAAAAACTTAGCTAAGACCACTGGCTGACAGATAGCGTCAAAATGCCTTCTTTCGTTAATAAGTTCATAGCCAATATGGTTTTCATTTTCCCGCGGTTGTTAAGAAATTAACTATGTATTGTATAGATAGCTACCAGAGATTAAAATGAAGCAAAGTTGCTCACGAATACTGAGTATTTATTTGAAAAAAACAAGTTTGAACAAATTCCGCAAACCAGTCATAGTTGGTCAATTCTGTCGTTGTGAGCCTTATGCATTCAGAAATCATGACCGTTCTGATATTTTTTGTTTTTATATTTTCTTTAAATACTTATTTGTTGAAAGGTTGCGGAGTGAATCTTGCAGACTTTGAAAAATAAATCCAACGGTGCACAAAGATTACCAAAATCTGAATTTTGGGCGTAGTTTTTAGCAAAAAAAAAAAAAAAAACTCGGAAGGACAAGTTACGACTTCATCATGTTTAAGAATCAATTCGTCACACACTTTAACTTCGGAAGAGTTTTAAAAGCAACGTAACCCGAGAAGTATCGTAAGGAAGTTAACTCAATTTCGATGTCGCTGTCAAAAGTGTCTGGCAAAAAGAAATTCCGATACTCCTGTTGGAAAAGCGTTTTATCGATTAACTGATCGCTTTCTTCTAGCATTGGCTCAGCAAATAATTCACTTCCTCCTTGTTTTTCGAAATTTATTTCTAAAAGCTAATCATCGTATTCCCCCCCCCCCCCTTTAAACCGGTGGGGCAATTTTTCTTTATTTAAAAAAAAAATATTAAAAATCAACTGCTTCGTTCACAACACCGTGTTGTACCAGAAATGTCTTCTTTCACTTTGTTTTTAAATTAAATTGTCTTAACGAATAGTTTAAAAAATATTAATTCTCAAACTCAAAATTTTCAAAACAAAAAAATCATTTTTGAACCAAGTTTTTTCAAAATTTTATGTAATTAAGTACTAATTTTGTTTTAAAAATTCTCCCTTGATAAAACTGTCTTTAGAAGTGAAAAAAGCAATGATTTTTAATTGAACGCGTATAGACAGTTTGAAACACCTAGGTATTATTCCAGATCAAAGAACATACCCAGCGGTATTTAAACGGAGTTATACGACAGATATTTCATCTTAGTTTGCCCCTTCTTGGCTCATGATATTATTGTTATTAATATTATCATAATTATTATTATCATCATCATTATTTCATTAAAAATACTTAGTACCTACATATTAGGTCCGTTCGCGTAGTTAAAATAAATAGAGTGGCGCGACAGCTCTTGAAGATCCAAGGCCTAAGTGGCTTACTCTCATCAACAATTCTCTAGGTGCGTGTGAAGAATTGAGGGGACCTACAATTTTACGCCGATTCCGAACGGCAAAGTTGAGTTTTGTCAGTTCTTCGCAAGAGGCAGTGTCCGTGAAAGATGAAATAAAAACTTTGGGCCCGAGTAGGATTCGAACGACGTTCTGCTTAGCAGCCAACGCACCTAAACACTAAGCTACGGACACGTTCGCGTAGTTTCTGCACTAAAATTCGTAAGAAGAGGCATTTAAAGGAGTGGGGGTAAAATTCTCTCACAGAAAAACAAAAGTTCAAAAAAGTAACCGAACGGGAAAACAACAAATTTTGCCCACATTTTATTTGTCAAGTGTTTTTTGTATGAAAAATTGAGACTTTGAATTTTAATTTATTTCTTTATTTGCTATTTTCAATCATATTTGACACTTTTCTCAAATCAGCCCAAAAAAATTTCTTGGGCTTAAATTCGTAGTTTGGGGAAATATTTTACTCTCTCGTGAGAGCTCTCTTTTACGAAAAACTACGAAATTTTTGAGTACGCGAACAAGATTTGGTTAAATTTCGTAATTTTTCATAAAATTGGTCTGTTTTAGGAGGGTACGCGAACGGACCTATTGTTTACAATTTTTGTGTTTATGAGTTAGTAGATACTTGTTTTTTAATGAAATAGCTTAGTTCTAGCAATCATAGATACGTGTGTTTATAGCGCTCATTAATAATATGTTATTACTTTAATGTCATTCAAGCATTTATTTTTATATTTGTTTAAGAATCAATTCGTCACACACTTTAACTTCGGAAGAGTTTTAAAAGCAACGTAACCCGAGAAGTATCGTAAGGAAGTTAACTCAATTTCGATGTCGCTGTCAAAAGTGGTTCATTAATTTTTTTAATGAAAGATGGAACATTAAAAAAAGCAAAAGGGAACACAAACACTATAACAAAGTGATTCATTTTTTTAAGATTTAATTATTAACTTGTCATAATTTACAAAAATGTTGGTATTTTTAAGAAAAATCGCATTTATTCTGTTTTCGTTGAAACTGAAGAAATTGCCCAGCTGGAAAACTCTTCTGAAATAATAAACCTATACAAATGAATACAAAATAATTTCAATTAATTAAATTTTTAATTTCAATTTCAATTTATTTAAAATCAATGTACAAGTAAGACTTTGTCTTTTATACTACTTAAACAATACGGATTATAAAAAAAAATTATACCCAATTTAAAGACATTATTATTTAGTATTTATAATCGTAATTAATTTAATTAATTTTATATAATATGTGATAAAACCCTAAAAGTAAAATAAAAGTATAAACATATGTTGGATAAGCTCACTTTTGACATTTTTCATATTTTTAAGGAAAAAAACTGTAGCTAACAACAAAAAATCATCTCACACGCACATATTACTACAGGTGTATACTGCAGGGTAAGTAGACTAGATACCCATCCACACTTATATGTACTCGATCAGCGATTAGCCTTGGCTCTTCAGGAGCTGTCGCGCCACTCTATTTATTTTTTTTTTTTTACTTAATAAACGCATTAAAAATCCTGACATCAATAAGTCTCTTTTTGAACTATATTTAAATATGTGAATGAATACGATTCATAATGCCACAACCAAAACTAACCCCAAGAAGTAGAAACAAAATAAAAGCAAAGCCCAATATTCCAAATTCAAACTTCCAGAACTCATCAAAAACAAATAAAACTATATTTGACGTTTTTGGTCTCCAGTTGTGTGGTTATGTATATTTAAATAAAACTAGTTTGCATTTTTTACGCAGCTTACAAAACAAAATTCCTTAGGCAATATGAATACACATGCAGGTGTAGGACATCAACATACCCTTCTTTCATTTAACTCGATCATCGACCTAGCTAGCTTGTATATATTATATGCCGAAAAAATTCATAAAATCTAGGTACCTACCAGAGATTAAAATGAGTCAAGTATTGCTTGTAAGTTTCGGGTATTTACTCAAAAAAAACGAGTTTGATCAAACTGAGTCAACCATCAAACAAGTAATTTCGAGTTTTTTTATTCATGAGTAGGGATCGGATTTTCATGCACTTAAAATCTCAAAATATGCGCTTAAAATATGCACCCAAAAATACAAAATATGCATTCAAAATATGCCCTTAAAAAATTGTTTTGGTTCAATTTAAAAATACATTTCTTTTAGTTAGTAAAATAAATTTATTTTTTATTTTTAATTAACATTTAATAAAAAAAAACATACATAACAGTTAACGTAAACAACCATAGGCCACTGAATTTAAATTTAAAAACAATCGACTGCTTAGAATAACTGTTAACAGTATGTATGTATGTGTGTTGTGGCAGGAGCGAACATTTTATTTGCAAATGAAATAAAGTAAGGAGATGGGAAACAAAGCTGTCAATATAGATTTGCCTACACCTACAAGCTGAAATTTATGGATTGCAAAGATGTGTGCGTGTTTTCATAATTTTTTTTTTTCAAAATTCAATCAATCAATCAAAATTCAATGACAAACAAAAGAGATCTGTAAAATTAGAAAATCTTAACTAATATTTTTTTTTTGTAATTTTAACTCAAGTCATAAAAGAAATAGAAAAAAAGTGAAAATGGAATGCCCGTCCCAGTAACCAACTTCACATTGGTTCAAGTTGTAACGGACAAAACACTAGCTCTTGAAATTGCAAGCGTCGAGTAGGTGGACCATTATTTTTTTCACAAAGCTAGCGATATTAGATAGAAAAATAAATATTTTTGTCATTTTCTACTCCTAAAACCGAAAGCAATCTATCTCAACAGCATTAATGAATTAAGCTTTTCTAGTAAGCAACTAGATGAAGAAGATACGGGATCTCGAGTTTATGCAAAATTTTTATTCGGCTCTTTAAATGTTTATTTGGCAGTCTATGTGCAGTCAGTTGCTTTAATTTAGTTTTTGTTTTTTAATTATTATGAGCCGATAGAATCTAGTCAACTTCATAGAGTACATTCTACGTTGTTTATATATGTAGCGGGGAAGGTACATAATATGGGGT
>CAKKXW010000006.1:6591722-6607106 GCA_920937365.1 Sphaerophoria rueppellii | reverse complement strand
TTACCTTTTGACCTTTTAAAGTTTTATCCAAAAGCTTACTTTGAGCCTTTTGAGTAACCAAAAGTTTCCCTTTTAAAGTACATTATAATCCACGTCACCAAAAGTTTACTGGCCGTCATGCCGAAAGCGTCGTTGTCCAGGTGACCACTAAACTACCCAATAGAGTGGCTTGTCACCTTGTTTAGAAATGTAGCAAAACCTCTTTCATTCTAACAACGTAAACTAATTCAACTTGAATCCGTCCAGTACAACTTGTATTGAACGGTTCGAAAGAAAGTTTCTAATCCAACGAAGAAGGGATTCATCGATACCGAAGGCACGCATTTTCGATAAAAGAGCAAGATGCCAGACTTAATCAAATGCAACAATCTTACTTTCTCCAAAACGATGTAAAGATTTGTTCCACTGTTCGGTGAGATAACCCATCAAATCACCAGTGGACCTGTTGCTGCGAAAGCCGTACTGCCGGTCATTTGAAAACCACTGCACCTAATATTACATGAAATTTTCCCTTTGAAAACCAATGAGTTTTCCGAGTTTCATTCGAAAACCTATTTTGAAATTTTCCAGTTTTCCATTTGAAATTTGACAGTTTTCCGCCTGAAAACAAATGCATCCACAATTTCATGCAATTTTCGCTTTGAAAACCAATGAGTTTTCTGAGTTCCATTTGAAAACCAATGCACCCACAATTTCATGCAATTTTCAGTTTGAAAACCAATGAGTTTTCCGAGTTTTACATCAAGAACATTCTATTTTTCCATTCGCAAACCCATTTTGAACCAAAAAATTCCAAGCAAAAAAATCTTATTTCCGACCTTTGTTTGTTTTTTCCAGTTTTTTTTTTTTTTCACAGAAATCATCACTGAATACAACAGTAGGTTGATACCTACCATAAAAATTTCACAAATATCTGTTGGGCCATTTCGGAGTCTATATGACTGCGAAACTAGAACAAGCTATATATATAGGGAAAAGCTATCTACGCCATTGTACTTATATGGTAATACTAATAATCGTTCACTGTGTTCAAGGCATTTGTTTCAGAAATGGTGTTAAGGACATTAAATTTGATAAAAATGGTAAATATCCTTGCGTTTTTTAAAGATTGTCTTTGTTTCAATAGAGCTATCTTAATTTGCATATCGAACCAATAAGTTTTATCGTAGCGAAATGTTTATTTTTCTTTTTAACTTACTTTCATTCTGAAAAATGTAATACTGGTTAAGAGATCAACCGTTGATTTTAGATCCATAAGCTTCTCCTGTTGCGTTGCTGGGAAATTATTACGGTACATAGACAAATCAATTCGCAAAGAATTATGCAGTTGATCCAAAAGCTTGACGAACTTCTCTTTCTGCAAGTAGTAAATGAAAAACCAAAAGAAGAAAGACAATAAGAAAGTTAGACAACCTAGTGGTAACATGATTTCGATGGTGATTCTACTTTCAATATTTGTAATAGTTTAATGAAAAGGGTCTTATTATTACTATGTATGAGTGCACACCAACAAACCACTAACTTATAACGCTAGATTAGTCCGATATCTGAAATACATTGATGATGAGCTGGTCCGTTTCGCATTAACTTTCTGAAATATTTTATTGTTTCCCAATAAATAACAAAAATACGATCTTACATCCCAGTGGAGCACAACAGAAAAGAACGCCCTTACTGTCAAAATAAAATGATGAAATGTTCATTGTATGATTTTCATTGAAACAGTTTTCAACTCCAGGTCTTACTTGTCTTTATCCCAGAGCTACCTCTTGATGCAGTTTTTGAGTGCAGGGTTAAATCAATATCCTGGCTGATCTCTTGACATATTTCCAACGATATAACTTCACTTAATTAGAAAAAAAAATTGATCCTATGTTATTTTCATAATGTGTTATTGCTCGTCAAATAACACAAAAAAATAATATACTAAGCCTTTTCCTGTGTGAATTAGGAAGATAAACGTTGGCATCGTCTCTCAATAGACGTTCAACAAATTATTGAGATCTACACTACACTCGGAAACAAATTACCTGTATGTATCTGTTTCGATTTGTTCCAAAAACATTGATGTTTGTTTTATAACGTGGTAAGGCTTCACATGATTAACGGTGCTTTATGGTCATCTATTTGAAAGTTCAGAAAAATCAGCCCCCCCCCCCCTGAAAACTACGGTCTATCAGCAAATGGCAAGGGAGCTAGTTTGACTATAGGTCTTGCCTAAATGTCTTAACTAGTTTTAACAGTGATAAAAGGCCTTGAGTTAAGGACACTGTATCTTCTTTTATTCTAGTTTCAGAACTGTTACATAGGCTCTTCGAAACAGTGAAGGAAACCTAGTCACCGAAGCACAGGGAATTGTAGATGTTTTCAAGCAGCACTTCCAACTGCTGCTGAATGCGCAAAATGTCGAGCGTGATAATGAAATAGAAGCAAGACCAGTCAATAAAAACCTAGCCCCAGCCCCAGGCGCAGAACAGATAGAAAGAGCCATCCAAAAGCTAAAAAATAACAAGTCCGCCGGGTCGGATGGCATACCTGCGGAACTCTTTAAATATGGAGGAGGTGTTTTGATGAACCGCATGCACCATCAGGTCATCAAAAAAGTGTGGGAGGAAGAATGCATCGCCCACTGACTGGTCAATACGCTCCATATGCCCCATCTACAAAAATGGCAATACTATATCATGCAAACACTACCGCGGCATATCCCTGCTTAATGTTGCACACAAAATCCTATCCAACGTACTGTGTGAGCGTCTTAAACCATTCTGCAACACAATAATCGGCAAGTACCAGTGTGGCTTTAGGGCAGACAGAACAACGATAGACCAAATATTCAAACTGAGTTAGATCCTGGAAAAGACCAACGAATTTCAAGTCGAAACATACCATCTTTTCATCGACGTCAAAGCTGTTTATGATAGCATCCACCGCCAAGAGCTTATGATTGCTATGTCTGAATTCGGGATCCTGAACAAACTGATCCAGCTGCGCCACATGACGCTAAACAATATGCATTGTTTCAAACATGCGCAAGTGACTCCTGCAACATAGTCCTGGAGCATATAGTGCGCAGGGCAGGTGTGAGCACGGAAAGCACTATCTTCAATAAATTCACCCAGATCCTAGGCTTTGCGGACGACATTGACATCACCGGTCGATCCAAGAGAGCTCTGCGTGAGGCCTTCACAGCGATTGAAGAACAGGCGAAACTCGTTGGTCTTGAATTTAATGAGGACAAAACAAAGTACATGCTATGGACCAAACGTCACTGATGGTAGCAGCAATTTCAGGGTAATTAAGGAGTTCACCTACCTTGGAACAAACATCAATCCCACAAACGACACCTTAGTGGACATCCGAAGAAGAATTACCGTAGCGAACCGCTGCTGCTTCGGTTTGGCAAAACAACTGTGTTCAAAACTCCTCACTCGAAAGAAAAAGTGTTTGCTATATAAAACTTTGGTTTTACCAGTCCTACTCTACGGCGCCGAGTGGTGGACGATAAGTAAAAAAGGGAAATTGATACTGGGCGAAAGAAAAATTCTTCGACGGATTTTCGGTCCCGTATGCGACGATGGCGAATGGAGAAGAAGGTTCAACCGAGAACTGTACGAGCTGTACCGAGATGTGGATGTAGTCCAGAAGGCAAAGAAAAGACGCTTCATTGGCTCGGCCACATCGAGCGAATGGACGACAACGCTCCAGGTAAAAAAGTCATCTCATCCCAGCCCCTAAGCTCGAGTAGGCAAGGAAGACCGAACCTACAGTACAAAGACCAAGTGACTGTGGATGCCAGAGCGCTTGGTTTCGGCGACTGGAAAGTGAAGTGCATGAGAGAGAGAGAGAGAGATCACGATTGAAGGCTGCAATATCTCAGGCTGAGATCCTGCATGGATTGTGAGCCGGATAAGTAAGTATCCTGTGTGATCGCCTAGAACCATTTGCAGTGTGGTTTTAGGCGAGGAAAATCAACCATCGACCAAATTTTCACAGGTCTCGCAACCTCTTTAGCATCGTACTTGAAACTATTGTGCGAAACTCAGAAGTCAACACCAGTGGCACAATTTTTCAAAAGTCCGTGCAACTCCTGGCTTAGGCGGATGACATTGATATTATCGGCAGAACAAAGCTAACTATCAGTGGTGCATTTGCTGCGATTGAGACGGAGGCGGCAAAGATGGGTTTGGCTGTGAATGAGACGAAAACAAAGTATACGCTGTCACCGAGAAGAGAGACACAACATGAGGCGTTTTTCTTTTTTACATCTGAACTGAGCCTGAACTGCCAAACTAAAAATTGTGTTTCTTTTTTAGTTCAGTGTGTTCAGAGCATCAAAGTTGTGTTACTTTTTTCGTTCAGAGCACTGATTCTGAGTGTTCAGAGTTCGACCGACGCGCTCGGAAAAAAGAGACCGAGCATTGTGAGCAAAATGCCTGAAAAAACAAATGTCAAGCATATGAGATGTGGTAAAATAAAAGGAAATGTTTAAAATAATTAAAATGGTAAAGGAAACAAGTAGATATGGCAGAAAATATCAATTTTGTGATAATTAATAGTCTATTATATCATTTATTAATACAATTATACAAATAAAAAAATCCTGAATATTAAGTGCTCAATTGTATTTCAAAATTACATCAGAAAATGTTCAGAGCTAACTTTGTTCAGAGTCTGTTCAGCAAGCTCTGAAGACTCTTAGCTCAGAGCTCCGAACTAAAAAAGAAAAACGCCTATGGTCGACTTGGATAGAACATCACAATGGGCAGTTACAATTTTAAAGTAGTCAGATACTTTGTTTATCTGGGTTCCACTTTAACCTCGCACAATGACATCAGTGCAGATATAAAGCGAAGAATCACTCTTGACAATCGCTGTTTCTTTGGGCTAAGGAGGCATCTCAAAGAACCAAGGAAGCCCTGTATAAGACCTTAATCATCCCAGTCCTGCTGGGGCGGAGACATGGACATTGACAAGAGCGGAGAAAAAGAATTCTTCGAGTTATGTTCTGTATGGACACCGACGCACCAGCTCGTCGAGTTTAAGTATCCAACCCCGATGGACAACTTGGAAGGGGAAGACCTCATCTTAGGTGGTGCGCTCAAGTGGAGAACAACATCAACCAGCTTAATGTGCGCAACTGGAGGCAGCAAGCGAGGGACCTACATAGCTGCCTGGAGAGCTGAGGCTGAGATCCACCGTGGATTGTGAGCGCCAGGAGGCAGTTCCCGTGAAAGATGAAATAAAAACTTTATCTAACTTTTCCCTTTCAGGTGAGATAGGTATGACGGTTCCATTTTTAGCGAGTTCGTGGCTCTACAACTTTACACAGATCACTATCACTTTACACAGATGAATTTTAATCAATATGACTATCATCTATCATTATATCACTTTACACAATTCGGCCCCTGATTAATTTGATTTTTCGGTATCTTTGGACCAATGTTTTATTATGATGTCATGATTTTGTGGATGATGTTCGAAGGGTAGACACATGCATTCAAGTGGACACAAGCGTCCACTAAAACCCTCTGTCTATCAACTTCTACTCTCCACCTCGCCGTGGTGAACATCGGGTGCTCTGTACCTTCAACCGAAGATTGGGATCCAACCCCAGTGGGAATGGGAAGTTGTTGGCGGCGTATTTTGTTTTTGATGTTTAAATGATATTGTTTTGTGTTGAAAATGATTTGTGAAGGAATAGATATAATATGTTCAATCATAAAAATTAAATGCGCTTAGATGTATTAAATGTTAATGTATGGCAATGTTTTTTTGTGTAGTTCAAGATGATGCTTAAAAGATATCTCCTTTTAGTTGCTTGTTTCGATTGATTCCTTTCATGGTTTTCGATTTCGATAAAGTGAACAAGAAATAGGATGAATTGTTTAACAGCAGAATGAAATTTGTAAAAAGTAATGTTAATATAAGTCTATGTATATAATCAAGAGTGCAAGTAGCTAGATTACAGTTTTATAAATTCAATTAAAATTAGGAAGGGTATGTTAGTAGGTCTTTGGTAGATTTTGCATTTACAAAAACACAACTGTTATACAAATTAACAACCAAGTTCAAGCAAGTTCGGAGCAGTTTTCATTTAATTTATTGACTCCGGGACTGAAATCAACTGAAAAGCTTACAGTTTACCCTTACTTAAGTTTTATTTCGCTCTTAAAATCTGTTTTTTTTTTTTGCAGAACTAATTTATTGTTACCTACCAGCACTCAAACGATTTAACCTGCATTCTTGGCTAAAGACTAAATTGCTCTAGCAAAGAAATGGACTAACTGTATCTGCAGCGCAGTAAGCTTTCTATGCAATCAAGCAGAGATGAAAGAAAGGACAAGCTACAAGCATTACCATCATATATAAAACCAAACGCAAAATATCTTCATGATGAGAAATTACACAGCAGTTATAAAATGCCTTTGATTCAAAAAAAAAAAAAAAATATATATATATATAGGCTCTAATTCTAGTCCGCTAACAACATGTAATGACTCAGTCATGACTAAAACGTCATTTTATGCTAGCATTACATCAAATTCTCTTAAAATAGTTTATTAGCGGACTATAATTTTGCGCCATAGAGTTTTCGACGTCACTTAAAGTATTTTTAGAGACATATTGAATTGTAAGAAGTCTTTCAATAAACACAAAATTAATCAAATGTCGCACATGAGACCTGTCTAACTAGTCTTCACTGACTTAATTTTAACAGTTTTTTCTCCAGAAGGTTAAGTGTCCTTATAGATGATAAAATTAAAATTCTGAATCACAAAGACGCTTTAGCTTCAGCTTCGCCTGACATTTACTAGTTCAGCTGTGAGGCGTTTTTCTGACAGTTGACAGCTCAACAGCTGTTTAAAAAACAGTACACACAGAAAATTCATTTGTTTTTGAAGCAGCGTAACCACTTGAAAAAAAAGAATCGAAGTAGATTTGGGAATAAAGCGAAGTAGATTGAGAAAAAGCGAAGAAGATTTTAAAATAGTGTATATTATCCTGGCCATGAATACATTGAACCAAAGAGGGGCATACAGTTTTTAACAAAAGTTTATATAGACAGATGTACAATTTGGGCAGTGTCCGGATTGTGTTGAAATGTTCGATTTAATTTTGACACTATATAGTGGATAAAATGTGTTAACTAGCAGGCTTAAATTTGACAATAGTGGTTAAATTCAACCAACATTTTAACGCAAGTCGCACATGGCGAAGAAGACACAACAGCGAACTTTACGGGTTGTACAACGACATGGACCTAGCCAGAAGGGTCAAGGTCCAGAGACTCAGATGGCTCGG
The DNA here is from genome assembly GCA_920937365.1 of Sphaerophoria rueppellii. NCBI lineage: Eukaryota > Metazoa > Arthropoda > Insecta > Diptera > Syrphidae > Sphaerophoria > Sphaerophoria rueppellii. The sequence goes on along the minus strand of CAKKXW010000006.1, from coordinate 6,599,798 downwards.
TCATTTAGAGCGAATGGACACCAATGCTCCGGCCCGGAAAGCCTTCAACACTGTTCCCGAGGGACGAGGAGGAGAGGAAGACCGCGACTCAGGTGGCGCACTCAAGTGGAAGAGGACCTCAATCAACTTGGAGTGCAAAACTGGAGACGACTAGCTAAGGACCGAGCTAGCTGGCGAAGACTGTTGATTGAGGCCAAAGTCCACAACGGACTGTAGCGCGGGTGCATCGTAACGCAGGCGAAGCTGAAGCTGATGCGTCTTTGTGATTCAGCATTAAGCCAAAGATGCTTTGGCAAAAATGACATATTTTTAGTTTTGTTGTGATTCTGGTTCGAAACAGTTGTCCAAGAAAAATTAAAAGTGTCTCAATTTGAATTGTGTCATTTTTGTTACAAAAATAGTAAATAAATTAAAAGTTTCATTTTGGGTTAGCACACTTTTGCTGTTTTTTGAGAAAATTATTTGAGTTGTGACATTTAAGTTGTTTGGGGTAAGTTGAAACCATTTGTATTATTTAGAGTTACTACACTTTAGAAAAATGAAAAGTGGTAATCAAGAGTTAATACAGTTTTATGGTTTAAATAAAGTTTTATGTTTTTTAAAAATTCAATTACTTATAAAATATTTTTCTTGTTATAGCAGATACTTAACAAACTCTTACTATCGAAACGAAACCATTATTCATACATTTTTTCATGGTTTTTTCGAGTTATGACACTTTAGATGAATAAAGTACGCTTAATAAAAAAGAGCTATAATTTTGCCATGCCTATCTCAAATCCGAATTCAGAAATTTTCTATCACTTCACGTTTTCGATATTTTTCGAATGAAACCCAAAATAAGCGTTTTCTACCGTTGAACATAAACTCTTAACGGTTTAAAATTGAGCTATGTAGTTTCACAATTTTCGAGAATAATTTCAAATTTGAGTCAAGATTCAATCATATTGTATTTTGAGCCTTTAGAAAACGTAGTTTCTTCAGTTTCACATTTGCTAACCGATGCTATTTCTTAGAAGTTATTTATAATGAATTCGATGAGTCGCTCAAGATTGATGGTGCTGTTAGCAACCAAGAAAATAAGGGCACCCAGTCACAAATTTTACGACTTTTTTTTATTCGTTTCAAAACGAGCAGACAAACGAAACATCAATAATTCACGAAACATCAATCCAAATTCCGGAAAGTAACACTTTCGAAATTCTTAACAATGACTAATGAGAACGCGACAATTCAAGGTTTTGATAAAATGCAAACCACATCACACAATCCTCTAAACAATTGTTTATAAGATTTCACTTAAACCTAGAAGTCCCAAGGGCAAACAAAAAATTCGTACAGTATCCCCAATACAACATACTAGTAATGACGATTCAGACGAAGATCCATATTTTCAAAACAGTTCTTTTTTCAGTTCTCTTGACAGCACCGAGAGCTCTTTTGATTGATGAAGAAGAACAAAAAGTCAAAGGACGGAATAAGATCAGGAATCGTCTTAATTGGACCGGGAAATAAGTAATAAGGAAATTCTTATGTGTCATCTTCAAAGATTAAAAAAAGATTTGATTCAAGAAAAATAGGTCCACAGTGTGGACAAAAATGTGGATAAATTTGCAGTTCCAAAATAAATGGTACACAAAGGCAAACTTTTCTTCGGAAACAACTGAGTTCATGCTTATCTCCAAGAGCAGAGAGAATTTATTACCAGACATAATACGCAAATCGAATCAAAATACCGTTATTCAACAGCAAACAATATTATAGAAGTTTGAACTTAGCATACTCAATAAAAATGACAGACCGGTTCGAACAGTACTTCAAAAAGTTAATGAATCAGGTTTTCTTGACAGTGATTTGCGTGGAAAACATGGAAACCATCTAAGAGTCGATCCTGATATTTGGCCCAATTGAGGTAACCGTTGGAGCGGAATTTTATCCGATTTCCTCCGAATCGAAGACATTTTGCCTGTCGGAGAACTACCACGAAGCAAAATTCGGAGGAAGTTGGAGAAAATTTTGCTCCGACGGATACCTTATAGGGCCGATTAAGAATGGTGTCAAACGCAATTCCAAGAGTTGAGTCACATTTCTTAAAAGCTCAAACTCGAGAATTTATTCAAAGCGGTAAAAGTCTTGCAGACCTGTACCGTGACTATAAAAATAATCAAAAGAACTTGCAACTTCCGTTTGCTCACTCTTTGTTTCTTAACCAAATATTTCGATCAGAGTTAAACCTCTCATTTTAGGTTCCAAAGAAGAACCGATTTGATGTTTGTGAATCATATAAAAGCACAGATGAAGAAGTAAAACAATCGATGGTCAACTTCATAAAAAGAAAAGGAATTATCTCGCATTGAAAAGGAGGCTGATAATCAAATTTTGAGAGGTACACATGTTGCTGCTTATGATCATCAAGCAGGGATGCCGTTGCTATCAAACTTTAGTGTCTTAATTTTACTATAAGCGACAGTAATCTTAAATTTGTGGAGTGTTATTTTTGGAATGAAACTGAGGGGAAACGTGGTGCAGTTGAAATTAGTAGTTGTTTGCTCCACTACCTGAAAATGCTTTCAGAAAAAAAAATTAATAATGATGATTTGGACGTAATTTTTTATTCAGATTACTGCTGCGGGCAACAAAAGAACAAATGTTTACTCTGTGTATTCATATGCAGTAAATGAATTCAAAATTCGAAGTATTACGTATACGAGTTAACGTTCGAAACCTAAGAAATGACGATTCTGACAACCCGATTTAATCAATCAGACTGCAAAAAGCTTACCAGGATAAAATCCCTCTGGCTGAAAACTGGGTAGATAAGAAATCTTTAATGGAATAATCGGACGACATAGCTTATACGACACCACCTCCGATAACGGATTTAGTCTAATCGACTAAGCTGCGGGTGAGACAAAATGTACTGTACTGCCGGTCATTAAGAAGCTTTCAGTCTTCGAGATATTTCTTGAGCTGATAGTTTATCCGCGTTTCCATGACCTTAGAAAGAAGGGACGTAAGTGCAAATGGACGATAACTGTAGGGAGAGGAGGATTCGCCTTTTTTAGGTATAGGTTAAACAAATGCTGTTTTAAAACTACTCGGAACGAGCCCAGAAGAATAGGATAGATGGAAAAGCTTACCCAGGGGTTTTGCCAGCGTGGAAGAACACCTCTTCAGAAGAATAGTGGGGATAGCATCCGGACCAGTGGATTTTTGTATGGTGAGATCCCTTAGGACTCTGGCCACATCACGAGTTCGGAAGAAGAGTTTTTACAATAATGTTTATGTAATTAAACAAGTGACCAAAAATTCTTACTGCTTTTGGGACATTGCAGTATTTTTTCTTTGAAAGTGATTTAAGCCTGCAGTCAAAACTAGCGCTCCTCTTGAAAATAAATAACAATGAGAAACAATCGAAAAGAAATTCATCTTAAGGTATTGAAGAATGGTAAGAAATCGCATTCCTATAATTTCCTATCCTAAAGACTTAATATTTGATCTTATAACATTTCTGTTACTCAATGCTGCTTTTGTTTTTAAATAGCATATTTAATACTACCTTGAAAATGATTAAAGAGAATTTTCTCTGTTCATGGTTTGTTTTTCAATTAATTTAGGACCTAAGTCAGAGCAATAACATCAGATTAAATTCGTTACTAGGCATATAATACCTACAAGAAAAACGAGCACAGAAATAAATAAATTTGTTTTTGGCAAAACAAAAAAAACAAACGAGAAAACATAAACAGTTAGCCATAAAAGTCAAAACCAACTCTAAATTTAATAAAAAGTAATGAAGGGGCCGGCTATAGCTCATCAAAAAACGGATCAGAAAAAAACGTATTTGCCAAATTTGACCACCTTACAATTTAATTTGAATGAAATATATGAATGCAATTCAACGAACGCTTGTTTGAAATATTTTTTTCAAAGAGAATTAAAAAATTAAAACATTTATGGCCGAATTTAACTATAAAATTCAATTTAAACATTTTCTGATGAAACCTTATGTTTCCGAACGGTTCTGCAGATTGCAAAAACTGCAAAAGTATTCCGTTTCGCTTTTCTATGTGTTTCGATTTTTTTATGTCCCGAACACTCATCAGAAATATTTTTCCTGATGAAAAGACATTTTTCTGATTGGTTGATATAACCGCTCATCAGAAAAATGTTTTATGTTTCCACAATTCCATTATTTTCTGATGGATTTTTCTGATAGCTACAACCGGCCCCGAAGGAAGTGTAAATGTTTTACTCGCAACATAAATCTACAGCTATTAATCGAAGACCAGTTGTTTTTTTTCTTTTCTTATGAGTATATTTACTAAATATAATTGGGCCTCAGTAACGACTACTGGAATATCGATGTCATCAATACAAGGCTGTTTAATAGTTTCCGCATCGTTGCTGTCGACAGACTGTAAAAAAATTGTGTCAAACTCTGATTTTAAGCTTAATCTTATGTTTTTTGATGCACTTTTTTTTCCAGTTCCTTAAAGGTACTTTTTCGCTTAGACCATAAAATGTTTAAGGCAATTGCTAAATAAATTAAAAAAAGACTTAAAACTTAATACTTACTCCAAAATTGCTAGCTGCAAATCGATCACTGGCTGAGACAGCTGATGATGCTGTTGTATGGGCATAATATGCATTAATGTTGGCCAATAGAGTGCTCATCACAGCCGGTACGCCTGGGCACAGATATTTTGTTGATAAGCAATGAAAATGTGTCATTGCTTGGTAGATGTTTTCAATACCATAGCGCATAGCGAATTCGTCGACAATTTCCTCTGGAATCTCATCGAAATATAGTTTCCATGCGTCATCACCTTTTTGTTGGGGAAGCTTAACCTAGAGTTTTTATTTTAGAAAATTTACATGACAATAAAAGATTATTATGCAATGTTCAACAACAACATCTTTTTTTTATTTTAAATGTTTGAGTTAGAGAAACAGGAAGGGTCGTGCGAACTAATGGAGCAAGAAACAAACTCAAAATAGCAGCGGTTAGTGCACACTGAAAACAACGGTTCACAAGTCAGCAGTTTTCTATTATACCTACACACTTTTTCTGATTCCTTTCAAATTTTTTTGATCACATTTTTCATTGCGAAAATATTCAGAAAAGATTACTGAAAGTTAAGCCCTTGTAATAGGAAAGACGCAAATATTTGAGGCCTTTAGCCTTTATCGAGCGCTCTATTCTTTTTTTAGATCTCATTAATTTTTCAAAATTACTCATTTTTTCGGCGTCTCGGGGACTCAATAAACTTTAACCTGTAGTAACACTGGTATGTACCCTAAAATGTCTATTTCTTTAAGAAAATTGATTGTTGGTAAGGTACCAATATATCATAATGGTAATCGATTGATTGATTGGCACAGCATGACAAAATCATACTGAGTTCCATTATATAATATTGAATATTTGTTTGAAGAAATAAACAAGAGTCGAATAATTATTATTTTAAAGAAGAAAAATCAAACAATGTACCTCGAAGAACTTAACAATGACTATTTATTATTACGACTCAAGAAGAATAATTTCCATTTGCTAGCCAGAATCTTCATTCTTGTAATCATTGGGCTTAATATTAGCATGTTTTTATAAGTTCAGTTATCAGTAGTAAATAAAATTCTGGAAATGAAAATCACAATATTACAAATTTTAAAAATATCGCATCATAAAATTTTGTATTCCTTAAGGCCTCCGAAAAGCCTCCGTACAGAGACTATCGTTTGTGTTTTTGCGAAGAAATGTAGTTATGTTTAATAAAAACTAAAATGGCAACACAGATGACAGCAAGTTGTCTCTCCTCGCTTGTCTTGCAAATTCCAAGAACTTAAGAGCTGAACAGAATGCAGTCACCAGTCGCCCGGCGACTAATCTGACAGCTGTCAAAAATTCGCCTTCCAAATCGCTGAAGAAATTTTTGAACACAATGCAGTCGCGCGACGAGCTATCAAATATGCCCATGAAACCAAAACAAAACATTATTAAACACTTGCGCCTTTTTTTTTTATTTATTCAAATTAAAAGAATATATTTTGTGTTTGGTGCATGGGCATGCAATGAATTTGCGTATCGGATATATTCCATAATAATTCGTCACTTCTAATTAATTCCATGAAAACGTCTGTATTTTCTTAACCACACAAAAAATTAATATCAGTAAAAATTCCTTGAATTGAATCAACAAATAAATTGCTTTAAGAATACAAGGAAACAACAACACGATATAAAAAAAAAAAAACAAACGTCAAACTCGTCGCGCGACTAAGTTGAAAAAAGTTCAACTTTTGGGCGACTAGTTCGGCGACGAACGACATTGTGTTGCTAATGGGCGACTGCCATACAAATTTCTCATTTTTGACAGCTGTCAGATTAGTCGCCGGGCGACTGGCGATGCATTCTGTTCAGCTCTTTAAGCTCGAAGGTCGAAGGAAACCGTTATGATCATAATCATGTGGCGGTTCCTTGAAATAGAGAAAAAAAAATTCAATGTACAGATTTCATTCTCTTGTTGTAGTTGACACCGTAAGCACAGTGTGTTAAAAGGAATTATTTTGTTTTTTGGTAAGCTTAAGTGTTTTCAATTATGTTTTAGCTGAATATTTTGTTTTGTCACAACGAAATTAAAATGGAATAGAAAAATAAGCAAATTTTAATTAAATAACATTCAAATTTTCTTCAATAGTTGTTTTAATGTAAAGATCCGGCATAACCCTCCTCCATAGCTGCCCATATATCTCTGTTTTTTGTGTCGTTGTACCAATTTTGGTTGAAAACTCTCAAATCGTCTGCCTATCTCTTTTTTGGTCGTCCTCTAGATAGTTTTTCATTTGGCGGTTGCCATTTAGTTATTAACTTCGTCCATCTCTGATCGTCAATTCTAGATACATGTCCACCCCAGCACCATTTCAGACGTTTCGTTCTCTGAATTACGTCGACTGTCTGTGTTCTTTTCCTTATCTCTTCACTACTTAGTCTTTGCGCTTGTCTTATGTTCAATAATTTTCGTTCAATTTTGGTCTGGCAAATCCTTAGCATTTCGTGTGAAATCGTTGTTAATCCCAATGTTTCGAATATGTCAATGTTGGCAGTATTGTAAAGTCTAATATATATTTTTTCATATCGTTGCTAAGATTAGAAGCAAGTATTTGTTTAGCGTTCCAATATTGTTTCCAGCCGTTGTCAATTCTGCGTTTTATTTCCTTCTCTTCTTGATTCGTAAATGAAACTTGAGTTGACCGAGATATATTAAATCATCAGCGTATTCAATTTTTTGGTCCGTGAGTAGTATGTCTACTTTTATGTGGTTTGTCATGGCTTTTGTTTTTGTCAGATTTAGAGAGAGTCCGTATTTTGAGTATATATCTGAGAGTTCGTTTATCATTGATTGTATTTCGTCTGGTGAGTGAGAAAGAAGCACTACATCATCTGCAAATCTGAAATTGTTGAGTTTTTGTCCCCATCCCCAAATATCCATATTTTTTCCAGTTGAGGTGTCGAAAGATATCCTCATGAACGGCTGAGAAAAGAGGTGGCGATAGTGGATCACCTTGACGAACTCCTCTCTTGATATTAAAGGATCTTCCGATTATGTCTGTTTTTATCTTGGCCTTGTTATTTTTGTATATACTTTTCATGGTATTAATAAAGTCCGGATGAATTTGCTGATTCCTTAGTGCAGTCCAGATGTAGTTGTGTTCCACTGTGTCAAAAGCTTTGGTGAAATTAATGAAAAGTAGGTATAGCGGTTTATTAAACTCGTTGTGTTTTTCGATCAGTTGGTTTATCGTCTGAAGATGATCTGACGTCGAGTATTATTATTATTATTTATTTGTTTCATAACTTACACAGTAAGATACAATATCTTTTCAAATAGTGCAAGCTTCGACTATGGTTCAAATATAATTTTAATTTTAAGTGGAATGTATTACAATTTATTCATTGTAATTAAAGTGGTTTCGAAAACTGTGTCACCTTGTGTTGATGTAGACCTGACGTGATTCCTTAGTCGTTTAAGTAGGCCTGAAATAATTATGGTACTTTTCATATATGTTTTTATTGTT
>CAKKXW010000006.1:6571999-6583335 GCA_920937365.1 Sphaerophoria rueppellii | reverse complement strand
AAATTAACCGTACGTAGACGCTGACTGTTTTGGCCATCTTTGGCGGCTTGCAAATCGCCACGCAGTTGCAGTTGAAATAGGGGTGTTTGCGGATTGCAATATAGCCAATTCGATTGGAAGGGTTTGTGACCGGTGATAGAATGAGATTCTTGAAATTGGCGCTGAATTTTAAGTCACTTGGAAATGCGATAATTTCCTTGGTGTGTATCTCCTCGTAGTGACTGAGGATTTTCAGTTTGACTCGTGAAGCTTTAAAATTTGTAAGGGGAACCTTATTTTCGTTATATTTTTGTGATGGAATATTTTTAATTCAAGACGAACAGAAATCCTTTGATTGGAATTAAATTTGCGGCGGCACGGATACGGACAACTACGACGGTAAAAAATGCACGAACAGAATGTTTTTTTTCTTATTCCAGATTGATAGTCATTAAACAGAAAAAAAAGACTTTGACACATCAACCATTGGCTACGTTCAATCATATATCGGATAGGCTATCTGAGATACCCGTATCTGGGATATCTTTTTGGACGAAACAGATACCTGTATCCAGATTGCTGTCAAAACGTCTATGAAAAAAAAAAACAACAAATCACACGCTTGAGAACAAGAAATTGTTTATGGCCGTGAATCCGTTGGCAAACTTCTTCCGAGTCATCTAAATTATAACAAGTATTGTTAAAAATCAGACCGATAGTCATCTGCTTATATTTCTTTCAATTTTCTTTTAGTTTGGAAGCTGATGAAATTGCGCGCCAGACAAGTCAAGGCAAGAAAATCATATGTTGATCAGCTGAACACTCGGATACCCGAGGTATACCAAACATTTTCAGATACCTCTGGATTTTTTTTTTTGACAGTAAACGGTTCATGTATTTGCTATTTTTTACTATGGTTTACAAAAACAAAAAGCTATCCGATACCTTTTGGTTACATGATTGAACGTAGCCATTTTCAACTCACCTCCTGAGTAGAGTTGGGAATAGTTAGAAATAGTTACGAATTGACACTTTAACATGGACCGCAAAAACGACAGTTGTGGTTACGAAACGTAACTATTGGCGTGCAAAAACGAGAAATAGTCAAGTATACTATAGTCAACTATAGTCAGCGCAAAAACGCACCTCTTGTGTTTTGATTGTACTTTTATATTATTTTGATTGTCAATTTTGTGAGTTTTTGCTCCGAATAATTGTTTTTGTGTCTTCTTGAAAATGTTTTGAGTGTTAAACAAAAAAAATTTCAAAGACCAAGTGCCTTTTAATCGAAAATTATTCTTCTCTAATTTTGAAGTAAGAGTTCGGTTTGTGAATTGTATCGGATTGAGTGTTTTAATTTGTTGATGTGATGTGATGAGTGTTTATGTTTAATTAAACAATTTCTTTTGTTTATAGGTATGCGTATTATGTTATAGTTCTTTTTGATTTATTTTCGGTTTTTCGGAGGGGATTAATGTTTATTATATCTTTTGCAATCGGTATGACAAAAAAACGCAATTAGAGTCAGATTGTGCAGATCAAAAACGCAAAACAAAAATGTACAGGGTCGGAACAGGACCAAACACTTTCACTTACAATTATATTTATATAATTTATAATTATAAATATAATAATACAATTATCTATATAATTATAACGAGAGTTAAGAAACCGGTTTCTAAACAGAGCACTCAGACCATAAGCAATCCGCATTCAACTGCTGTTGCTGATGATGTTGTCGGTGTTGATCATAGTGATGTTGCTGAGGCCTCCTCTGTTGCGGGTGTTCATAATTGTGTTGCCGATTTTGATGTTGTCAATAATAATGGCAATGCTGCTGTTGATAATGAAGTTTCTCATTAAGAAGATGCTGGTATTTATGGAAATGTAGCTTATAATGTTTTATCCAACGATGATATGGGAGAATAATTTTCTAAAAATCAACGCACAAATAAGATAATGTTTGGGACTGCGGATGTTGTAGAAGGCGAATATACATTGCAATCGGTTCCTCGATTACAATTTATACATCTCTCTCGTTTAGACAGTAATGTCACTAATGAGAATGTTAGAAATTATGCTGCAATGAAGTTGAATTTTCATAAGAGTACTCTGAGTTGCACATAATTGGAAGAACACAGCGTGATGTCAGTGGAGCGTTTGTGAGCCTTGAGACGGAGGCCAGGTAGATGAGTCTAGCGGTTAACGAGGGCAGGGCCAAGTTAATGCTGTCGACAAGAAAGGACTTCCAACATCGACGCCTTGGAGCAAACGTCAACATAGACAGATTTAACTTCGAAGTAGTTAAGGACTTAGTCTACCTGGGATCCGCTATCAACTCAGACAACACCAGCGCTGAAATCAAACGAAGAATCACTCTTGCCAGTCCCTGCTTCTTTGGACTTAGAAGGCAATTGAGTAGTAAAGTCCTCTCCCGACAACTAAAGTGACACTCTACAAAACCCTCATCATCCCGGTCCTCATGTATGGTGCAGAGACATGGACTATGACAACATCTATGCTTTGAGAGAAAAATTCTTCGAGTGGTTTTTGGTACCTACTGTCTGCATTAATGGAGAATGGAGACGAAGATTGAACCAAGAACTGTACGAGCTGTGCAGCGACACTGACCTAGCCAGAAAAGTTAAGGTTCAACGACTTAGATGGTCGGGTCATGTTGAGCGAATGGAAAATAATGCTCCGGCTCGTAGAGTCTTCGAATCCAACGCGGGGGGACGTCGCAGAAGAGGAAGACCGCAACTCCGGTGGAACACACAGGTGGTAGAGGACCTGAACCAACTTGGCGTGCGAAACTGTCCCCCAAAAAATTCGCAATCTTTTGAACAAGAATGGATTACATGGTCGAAGAAGCCATTCATAAGAAAAGTGAATAAGAAAGCTAGACTAGACTACGACAAGAGTAAATTTAACATCTTTGGCTCAGATGGATGGTCGTCGTATGGTGTGGAGGAAACTCCCAACACAGCTGTAAATCCGAAAAACTTAACCCCTACTGTGAAGACCGGCGATGGCCATGTAATGGTGTGGGGTTATATGGCATCTTCTGAAATAAACTTGTTTTTATTGAAAGTACAATTGATAAATATGGATATTTAAATATCCTTAAAGAAAATGTTCGTCCAAGTGCTGAAAAACTGGGTCTCGGCAACAATTTTATTTTCGAACAGGACAACGATCCTAAGCACACATCGATGCTGATACAATGTCCGAACGCAGGTTAAACATCCTGCTCAGTCGCCAGATCTGAACCCCATTGAGCATTTGTAGGATCATTTGGAAAAAAGCAAAAGTGGCCTCAAAGCCATCTTACTTGACGGATGGAACAAGATTTCCCCCGATACTACTTCTAAACTGGTCCATTCCATGAAAAAATAGGTTGCAAGAAGTGGTAAAAAACAGAGGAGGTCCTACTAGTTATTAAGCTAGGTTATTTGTTGTTTTGGTGTAAATATTTCCTTTTTTTTTTTTAGAAAATCAGAAAAAAATTATTTAAAGTGTACGGAAACTTTCTAGTTCCTTATATTTATTACTGTACTGTGAATTTGTTTTACTTTAACTTTTTTTTCACAGAATAAACAAAAATTATACTGCTGTACGGAGATTTTTTGGAGTATCAGTAGGTATTTATATGAATACTAGCTAATCCTCGGGACGTTGTCCCCGCTCTTAAGGAATTGTTAACGGTAAATTAAAAGTTGAGTAAGTATTTGAGCCATCCCGTCACCAACAGATTTGACTAAATTCAAGAAGAAGCAACGGGTAGTACAATTACTTACAACCTCTCCACCAATTTTGAGCCAAATCGGACCAGCCGTTCTTAGAAGGCAGGAAGCGAAGAACAAATACAAAGAAAAATGGTTTAATTGCTTTGAGCAATTTAATAGAAAACTGTTTCTTTTAACCATTTCTACGAAGAGGGTTTCTTTTTTTTCATATTTTTTTTTGACTTGTTATTGTCAATATTGTTGATTCAATTAGTCAATTAGACCCTTCGCGTAAAAATAATAATTAAATAGAGCACGACCGACTAAGCTGGCTAGGTCATGAACAAAGAAGAAACCCTAAGAACCAGTGTTGCCAGAAGTGCAGATTTATGTGCATTGTGCAATTTTCCATGCGTCCCCAGACTTTGGAAAATCCGTGAATCTACACTGCAGATTTTGCTGCACTCATGGCTTAAGAACAAAATTTCATGTTTATATTAATTTTTTTGTTCTTCTTTAATCATTTTTCAAGTAATCAAAAGCACCGTATTACATTCAGTTCAATTTTCACCAACAAATATTTGAACTGAGTGAATGCTGTCATTTAGTTAGCAAAACTCACAATGTATGCGGTGTTTTTAATTTATTCCATTTTTTTTTAGAACTCTGTAGTGCAGTTTTTTTTTTGGTGATTGCACATTTTTTTAAACAATTTTATGGTAACACTGCTCAGAACCCATCCAAAAATCGAAGAAGGGGCATGCCTATAAACTTGTGAAGAAAACGAAAAGCCTAAGACATTGAACAATTCAAAACCGGGAGGCCTGCCGACGCGACGCCGACGTTTCCTGAGGTCAACCCGGCGAACTTACATGTGGAGCCATAATGGTAGCATTCGAGATCATGACTTTTGTCGAAAATGGAGAACAGAAAAAGAAAATTAACGCTTCTTCATACGTATTATGCGGGTAGCCCCCATACAAAAATTGCGCAGCCTTCTTGCCTTCGCTTCTTTTTTAGTGTCGCCTTCGTCCTTGTATAGAAAATATTAAATTTTTAAGTAAAATTGTTTTCGATACGACATAATTTTCAAACGAAATTGAGTGTTCGTATATCAGTTTTTTTTTGTAGTGCGAAATACAAAATGTTTAACATTGTTTAACAATTGAACCATTTGTGATTTGAAAAGTATACATATTACTTTTGCTAAACCTTCTACCCTTAAACCTCTTGCATTTAGAGACAAAATCAGGAAAATCGGTCAACCAGTGTGCCCGGTTAGCGAACGAACACAAAAATTAGGCTGTTCTTTTATATATATAGATTAGAATTATTTTTTTTTTAATTCTTAATACTAACATTTTTATCGCATTTTATTTTTCAAAAAAATAAAATATATGTTCAGATTGAAAAAAAACTATTTTTTATTGGTATTCACATGACAAATGTGCTCTTCAAAATGTCTGCTGACTAGTTTCACAAGTTGAAGAAAAAATTTACAATGTTCCATAAAGTCATGTTTAATCATCATAATGCTCAAAAAATTCCACAACAAAGCAAAATTTCCATTTTTTTTTTTTTTCTTGTAATTTTATATCAACTAGTTTTAATTTTTTGCATGATATTTTAACATTGCAACTTTGTGTAATATTCTCTCATTGTTTGATTACAACTTCTTTTTACTTTCGTATCGAATCAATTTTTTTCGAGATAAATGCTTAATCGCACTTAAATCTGTCTGTTGATGAGAGTCGGTGGTTGGGTGTTGTAGGATCTGGAGACCAATGCTGCATCTTTTCCTACACACCAAGTGCTTACCTTACCTCCAAGTGGTAACCACCGGGTACTGGTTATATCACTAGATATGACTTGCGCGAGTGCAAAACGGAGAAACAGAAGTACTTAACCAACGGAACTACACATTTGGAGGTTAGTGCGAGGGGCTAATAATAACCCCGCCAAAAAAAAAGCTAACTAATTATGAGAGAGATAGTATCCTCGAATAATGACCCCAATCTTATGGTAACCAGACCCGGAACGACAACGGACTATTTGCATTGAGTTTGTACCCGGAATGTAAGAACACCCTAGACCCTACACACCAGATGCAACTCAAAAACTTGAATCTGTCTTCACGCAGTGTAAGGCAGACATGGGACAGTGGGACAGTGAAAAGAAAAAATTGCAACATTTATTACAGTTGTCATCAAAGAATGCACATATTTGGATGCGGATTCGTCGTGGGGAATCGGCTTAGATCGAAAGTCATGGATTTCAAGCCAATAAGTGATCGCCTGGCTGTAATCCGCATCAAGGCCACACTACAAAACATCAGTATAATATGTGCACTCGCCCCTACCGACGATGCTGAGGAGTCTGGCAAGGAGGATTTTTACAACCTCTTGGATAGAGCCTACGGAGCCTGTCCAGAGTACGACGTCAAAATCGTACTCGGATATTTCAATGCAAAAATCGGAAAGGAATCCATCTCTGGCGGATTAGCTGGAAACCACAGCTTCCACGAAGTTACAAAAGATAACGGCTTCCGACTAATTGACTTTGCTGCAGCTCGTAATACGGTGATAAGTAGCACTTGGCTTCCAAGACGAAAGATCTACACAGCATCCTGGCGATCTCCAGATGGTCGAACCCCCAACCAAATCGACAATGTGCTAATAGACGCAAGGCACGCATCCAACATCTTGAACGTGCGCACTTTCCGAGGAGCAAACGTCGACTCTGACCACTTTCTGGTAGTGGCTAAGTTTAGAACTCGACTATCAAACGACAAAAAATCACGTGCGGCCCCAAGAAAGAAGTTCAAAATCGGTTGCCTTGGCACTCTGGTTAATGCCAGAGACTACAGTGAGCGCCTGAGTGAGCGACTCTCCGCCGTCTTCCCAAATACCACAGATGTCAACACCTTATAGAATCAATATCGCAAAATAATAAAAAATTTAGCCGAGACTACCATAGGTTACCAGCCTACCCCGAAAAAGAACCCGTGGTATGATGATGAGTGCGCGTTATTGAAAAGAGAGACGGAAAATGCACGTTTGCAGATGCTGCAACGGAAAACAAGAGCAGCAAGTAAAGAGTACCGAACAAAAAGAAGAAATGAGAAAAAGACCCTGCGAAGGAAGAAAAGTGAGATCCGCAGTTTCTCAGCTCAAAAATCTGGAAGAATCTCGGGCCAAGAACAACACCCGGCGTTTTTTAAAAGGTCGAAGCAATTAATTTCTGGTTTCAGAACCGGGACACAGGCTCTTCGAAATAGTGAAGGAAACCTAGTCACCGAAGCATAGGGAATTGTAGATGTTTTCAAACAGCACTTCCAACAGCTGCTGAATGCGCATAATGTCGAGCAAGCTAATGACGAAAGAGAAACAAGACCAGTCAATAAAAATCCAGTCCCAGCGCCCAACGCAGAAGGAGTAGAAAGAGCCATCCAAAAGCTAAAAAGTAACGAGTCCGCCGCATCGGATGGCATACCTGCATTACTCTTTAAATATGGAGGAGGTGTTTTGATGAACCGCATGCACCAGATCATCAACAAGGTGTGGGAGGAAGAATGCATGCCCACTGACTGGTCGATAAGCTCTATAAGCCCCATCTACAAAAAGGCGTTCCTATGTCATGCACCGCGGCATATCCATGCTTAATCTTGCATTTAAATCCTATCCAACGTACTGTGTGAGCGTCTTAAACCTTTCTGCAACACAATAATCGGCACTTACCAGTGTGGCCTTAGGCCAGGCAGAACAACGATAGACCAAATATTCACACTGATGCAGATCATGGAAAAGACCAGTCGAAACCTACCATCTTTTCATTGACTAAATGGCTGCTTATGATAGCATCCACCGCCAAGAGCTTATGATGGCACTGTCTGAAATCGGGATCCCGAACAAATTGATCCCGCCGCATGACCCTAAATAATATGCAGTGCAGCGCTTAGACAAGGAGATGCTCTGTCATGTGACTTCTTCATCATAGTCCTGGAACAGATAATGCGCAAGGCAGGTGTGAGCACGGAAAACACTATCTCCAACAAGTCCACCCAGCTCCTAGGCTATGCGGACGACATTGATATCACCGGTCCATCCAAGAGAGCTGTGAGGCTTTCACAGCGATTGAAGAACAACAGGCGATACTCGTTGGCCTTGACTCTTGAAGTGAATGAGGACAAAACAAAGTACATGCTATCAACAAACAAAGCAACATCTGACCACCGCCTAGGACAAAACGTCAATTGGTAGCAGCAATTTGGAGGTAGTTAAGGAGTTAACCTACCTTGGAACAAACATCAATCCCACAAACGATACCTTAGTGGAGATCCGAAGAAGAATTACCCTGGCGAACCGCTGCTGCTTCGGTTTGGCAAAACAACTGGGTTCAAAAGTCCTCACTTGAATGACAAAGTGTCTGCTATATAAAACTTTGGTTTTACCAGTCTTACTCTACGGCGCCGAGTCTTTGAATATAAGTAAAAAGGGGAATTGATACTGGGCACTTTCGAAAGAAAAATTCTTCGACGGATTTTCGGTCCCATATGCGACGATGGCGAATGGAGAAGAATGTATGTAGTCCAGAAGGCCAAGAAAAGACGACTATATTGGCTCGGCCACATCGCTCCAGCCAAGAAAGTCTTCTCATCCCAGCACCCAGGTTCGAGACTGCAATGAAGACCGAACCGACGCACGGTACAAAGACCAAATGACTGCATTTGGAGTTGCCAAGTGAACCATTACTTTTTGGACGAGGATTCATGTGTTTAACATAATTTTTGTTTTAATTTAATTATTTATGGCAAAAAAGTGTTTTTCTTGCTGTTGAAATAAGGAACAATTAGTTGAATGCTAAATTAAGTTGAAACATTTGAAAATATTGCTTTGTTGTAGAATATTTCAAGCATAATACCTACATCTTGTGGAAAATAGTACGTACTTGCCAATCCTATAATAATCGTATATCGATTGTTTTTTTTTACTGTAAGGTATTTTTTATTTTATAAGAACTTTTTCTCATTAACATTAAAATATATTTCTAAAATTTTTTAATTTCTAAATAAATTTTGGCAATTTCATATACATTATCCGCTGCCAGATCTTTCAGAAAAGCGCTAGATTAGATATCTATACTTGGCAAGCAGTTTGGCAAGACCAAAAATTGTTATCACAAGCATACTACCTACCTTTCCTCGAAGCGCTTGGTCGTATTTTTTTCTTATAATAATAATAATTTTGCAAAACATCGAAACATTTCTCCAAAACGTGAATCAACAAAAATTAACATTCTCATCACTACTATGAGAACCTCGATTTTTTTCGGCCTTTTTAATTTGAATGTCTTTTGGAAAGGGGTTTTCTTCCTTTTTTCTTGTATAGACATATTTTTAGATAAAGATGATGTGTTGTTTGTCTCCATGTTTGCTCTTTTATGTATTTTTATGTTTATTTTTTAAATAAAAAAGTTGTTATTTACTTTAAAAATTAATAATTTATTTCAAACTTTATTTGCAAACACTTAGAATTTTTTGATATAAATAAAATTAGCGACGTATTTCAGAACTCTTGTTCCATTATCGGGCTACTGTTTTCTAAACTTTTTGTTGTTTTTCTATTGTTCATCTTTCTATTGTGTTATTGTAGTCAGATTTCAAAGCTGTGTCAAATAATATGTTCTGTTTTATTGTTAATTTGTCATTTAGTATTCTGTCTTGTCCTAGGTTGGAGTGGCTGTCTGGATGTAATTGACTCACTTAGACCTCAAGGGTCCATTGTGCTGTCTTGTCCTAAAAATAAACATAAAAATATCTACATATTTTCAGAAATGTTGAATTTCTGTAGTCTGGAGATATATGTGGTAGCATACATTTTTAATTTTTGCTTACCTACCTATCTGTAGTCTTTTTTTGTAATACAAAATGGCTGCCAGTTGGATAACGGTCACAAACAGAGATTTTAATTCTGTATTAAAATTATAAACAGAATACGACTAAATATAATCAACAATAATATATCAGCTTACAGGTGACGTTACGGCTGAATGCAATCTGTCAAACCTGTTTTCTTTTTGTTTTCATTTTTGTAACTAATTTTCTTTCAAATAACCAAGTTGATTGAAAACTCATATTGGGTGACGTGGTCAAAGATGCAACACAATATTTATATATGACCATAACTCTTTCAAACGAACTATTTTTGTTTTTTTTTTATTTTGTTTTTTTATTCCTTACATATGTTAAGAAAATACGTACAAACCAGTGGCGGGGCCTGACTTATTTCTAAAGGTAGGTCAGTCCAAAAATTTAAGTCACATTCCTTTTAAAAGTTAGAGAAAACCAAACAAGATAATGTCCATTTTTGGTAACAACGCCTTACAAGTTTGATAGTTCAAGCCAATTTTGTTAAACCTCAAGTCACTTCACAATAACGTTTCAATGATCTTATCGCATAGCAAAAGCAGCTTCGAAAGAAACCTTTTTGCCAGATGCAAATGCAATGTTTTGAATAAAGTAAAATAATTAAAAAAAGGAACTTCAAAACTTCTTTTTTTCATTCAGAAATTAAAATAACTAAATTAATAAAATAACAAAAGGAAAATGTTCAGCATTAATATATTATTTAAAATTTAAAAAAAAGAACTAAAAACATAAAAAGTTTTTTTTTTATATTTAAATTCTAAAGGTAATCTACGGTCTTCCTTGTTAAATTCTGCAAGGACTTTTTCGCGAAAGTCCGACTTACTTTAAATTTTAAGGAGAAGCTGCTTTTCTACTGAAATTTAAGGGAAAGTCTACTTTGTCCTTGGGCGTTTTTTTAAATAAGTATGTATTCTTTTGAGAGCTGAAGAAGATCTCTCAACTGAAGCAACACTTCAGAAGTGTTAAAAACAATCTACTCCAAAATTTGTGGAAATGTGTCACGTAACATATCATTCCTTAAATCACAGACAAGTAATTATACAGATGTCTCATCCTTATGGAAAAAAGTGTCCTATGAAATCTAAATTCGCTAAAAAAAAAGCTTTTTTTCAAAGCTTGCATTAAAATCTTTCTTTTTCTTTTGTTTGTTTATGAACAGCAAAAGACATCTGCTTTTTTTCGTTTTCTTTCTTTCTTTATTCTTTTTCAACCCTTATATTTCCCTCACACGAAGACCATTTACTCTGGTGAATATTATGTCTTCCTGTTGATCAACTTGATCAGGCAAGGAAAAAATGCTTCTACCTGCATATACATACGTAAGAAGTAAGATAGAAAAAAAAAAACTATTTGAAGCGAATACAGAATTGGTGGAGTAAAAACAATTTTACTTTTTCTGATATTCGTTTGCAGATTCTTTGTTTTGTTATGATTTTTTGTTTTGGAAAATGTAGATTTGTATGTACATAATTATATTTTGAATTCAAAACACTTTAGATACATTATTGAAAATTTAAAACATAAACTTACAAATGTGTTAAATTTACGCTAGTATAAAAATTAAAGGAAAAGCTTAAACATTTAGTGGTTTTTTGGATTGAAGTAAAATAAAAAGTTTATCCAAGGTTTTAATTTTTTCTTTTTAAATTATTTTGAGTTAAGAACGAAGTTTATCAAAAAAAAAAAGATAGAATGAAGAATGCATA
>CAKKXW010000006.1:6347148-6558962 GCA_920937365.1 Sphaerophoria rueppellii | reverse complement strand
ACGCCTTCATCATATTTCTCCAGGAAAATATATTAGGGACATCGCAATAAAGTTTATATCGTTATATATACGAACAATAAGTTGATACAGTTTATAAACACGAAATATTAACCCATACAAATACGCAAAGAATAAGTTACGTCCTTATATTGAATTGTTTAATACTTCAGACCGCGTGGGACTTGGTTAAAATGTTGGTTGAATTTAACCAATAGGGCCATATTTTAGCCTGCTAGTTAATATTTAACACATTTTATCCACCATGTAGTGTCAAAATTACCTAAATCGAACATTTAACACAATTCGGACACAATTCCAATTGAACTTTAAATAATAACTGTTTCTCTGTGCGACAATGTATCCAAGGCCAATATACTATACACTTCATATTTTAAAATCTACTTCGCTTTTTCTCAATCTTCTTCGCTTTATTCCCAAATCTACTTCGTTTCTTTTTTTTTCAAGTGGTAACGCTGTTCCAAAAACAAATGAATTCTGTGTGTGTATTTTTTTCTTAAACAACTGTTTAGCTGTCAGACAAAGCAAAAGTTCAGTATATTTGAACTAGAGCTTCCTTTTGGAGTCACGTTACGTACGAAACGTGAGGTCGAAGCGTCTTTGTGATAGCAAGCATTGAATTCCTATAGCTGAACTCGTAAACGTCAGGCGAAGCTGAAGCTGAAGCGCCTTTGTGATTCAGCCTTTATGGATTTATTGGACATTTTCCCTCATTCTCGGCGGATGAAGTTTAAGAATTAGGGTTGCCATTGCCACTTGAAGAAAAGAGCGTAGTGAACTAATTCTTTGTCACAAAGTTACTGTAATTGCAGTTAAGTGGCACAGCTAGCCAAAATGAACTAGGCAAATGATATTTTGTTCTAAAATATCTATGCTTTATAAGCAGATTGCAGTGCAAGTGCAAGGTGAAATATTCGACTTTTCGGCTTTAAAAAATGAACTTCTTAAAGTTTTGTATACAACTCCATCCCTTCGTCACCTTGAAGTTGTAGCAGTCCGAAAACATTTAAAGAATGATATGTTACATGACACATTTCCACAAATATTTAATTGGAGTAGATTGTTTTTAACACTTTCGATAAGTGTTGCTTCAGTTGAGAAATCTTGTTCAGCTCTCAAAAGAATACATACTTATTTAAAAAACGCCCAAGGACAAAGTAGACTTTCCCATTAATTTCAGAAGAGAAGCACCTTTTCCTTAAGTCTGACTTTTACGAAAAAGTCCTTGTAGAATTTAACAAGGAAGACCGTAGATTAGCTTTAAAATTTAAATATAAAAAAAAAAAAAACTTTTCATATTTTTAATTCATATTTTTTTAATTATATATAAATTATATACTAATGCTGAACATTTTCTTTTTGTTATTTTATTAATTTAGTTATTTTAATTTCTGAGTGAAAAAAAAGTTTTGAAGTTCCTTTTTTTAATTATTTTACTTTATTCAAAATATTGCATTTGCATCTCCCAAAAAGGTTTCTTTCGAAGCCGCTTTTGCTATGCGATAAGATCATTGAAATGTAATTATGAAGTGTGACTTGAGGTTTAACAAAATTGGCTTGAATATTCAAACTTGTAAATCGTTATTACCAAAAATGCACTTTTTATCTTGTTTGTTTTTCTCTTAATTTTGAAAAGAATGTTACTTAAATTTCTTATATTCTTTTCTAATCGCTCATTTTTTCTCCGACTTAACTTTAGAGATTAGTCACGCTTCGCCACTGTAAGTTTACCTTATTGTTTTACTTTATATTATTTATAAAAAACTCCGCTCAAGGGAGTCACCATAGAGAAACACTTCCAAACTTAATTCTATCGCAGTTACTGAAAGTAACGGTAACATTTGAAAGAGGTATACACTAATTCAGTGTCCGGTTTGGCATGTATATCCGTGCAGCATTTTGCACAACTGATGCATTTATGACCCACGTTACACTTTATTTGACAAAGACAAACTAATGCTTATCCATTGCATACTTTCTTAAAGTTAACTTAAAATTAGTCTAATCAAATAAACAGATACCTGAGCGGTGCGATTTCAGGTTATTAGTTATTTCACTATTTGCCATTTCAAATTTCAAATTTTAAGAATACTGAACTTACGAAATAAAACCCGGCTAGTTTATGACAAAGCTTAAAGGGTCTGCAGCGACAGATTCCGAATTTACCACTTTTCTTCGTGACAAAATTGTAATTTTAAGGGAATATAAATTCTCAATGCATAATATTACCTATAAACGTAAATGATAACAATCAAGATTACAGAAGAATGCCGACAGATCGATTAACAAGTATATTGGCGAAGAAAAGTTATCTTAATTTAATTTATGGTTTTATAACAACGATCGTGAAAGAAGACATGAAGATTTTAAGTGGAGGAAGAAATTATATAAAAAGAGAGGGAGAGAGAAAATGGTAAAATATCGTATTTTTGGAAAACTTACCATTCCGCAATTCTCCTCGCAAAGATAATGAAATAAATTTTCATGCAGGCAAGTATACTGGACGTGGTAAGGTGCAACTTTTTCTTCACCTTTGATTTCAACCGATATGTGTAAACGTATTGCACCCGACACAGCTGATTTATCAGTACGTTTCTCTAGATTATACCACACATCCATTTCGCCAGAGAGTGTTCGCACTTCGATTATTGTCTGGCCAAGGAAGTCATCGGATTCACGCGTCAACTTCTGACGAAGTTTCGACTTGAGATCGTTATCTTCGTCCCAGACGCGTACTTTGATACGGTCCGATGAATTGTGGCATTCGCTGCAGAGATTAGATTTATTTTTCTATGTGTTTTCTTGGTGCAGTGGTTTTTCATATATATATATATATATATACATATATACATATATATATACTGATATATATGTATATAAATATATGCATAGATACTTTAAAAAATATATATGGATTGATACTCGTGATTTCTGTATCTATAAATATACATATATGTATTCATCAGTAATAATTTTTACATTTAATGTTGTGTTTGTGTTGAATAAGAAGAATTGAAAAGTACCTACATTTTCGTTTTCCCCAGAGAAAAGAAAAAAAGCAATTTTAAAAACATACATACATACGAACATCCAGAGTGTAAGTTTAGCTTACAAGGTTGATCCGCACCGTGTTTCATTTATTAGCTATTTAAAAACGCTTTGTATTTCCGTATATTTGCTTAGCTTATGACTGTTATTCAGCTTTCTAAATTGAACAGTGAATTCTTTTATTAAGAGCTGTGAACCCTGAATTTTCACATATTCGTGTAAGACATACTGTCATTAAAGTTACAAATTAATGTGTTCGGTTCCTTGAATCTCCCATACATTTTGTGTTAAGCCGACGATCATTCATTTCCAAAACAAAACTGGCTCAGAAAAAGGAGGAAAAGTATCAATATTTCTAGTATAGAAATACAATTACGCTGCCAAAAATAGGATGAGGCCACACATACATTTTTCAACCGATTTTCGCTCTGTATACCTGTTGGAATTCGTTTAGCCCGGAAAATTTTACTACATGAGATTAAGTACATATTTTCTTAAAATAAAGTGATACAGTTAAAGGGTTAATTAGAAAAGACGGTTGGAATTTCCCTTCATTAATAAAGGAAAAGGATAAAAAAAGTGCGGCACTAGGATGAGGCCATTGCGAATGTTTCGTTGTAGGAACTTACATCAGCGATTTTTTTCAAAATTTTGGTTGTAATATTTAAGAACATTTTATAACCAACTCTTATTTAATTTGAATTACAAATGGGTTCTGGAAAGACATTGACAGATCGATGTTTTCAAGGAAATGGGACTCTCAAGCTGAGAAATAGCAAGGAAGCTGAACAGAAATAAGACAGTTGTAAATAACTATCTTGCTGATCCTAAAAACTATGGAAAAAAAAAGCAAAAAGGACGCACAGCCCAAGCAACAACATCACGAGACAAGCAGTAAATCCTACGTATTGCTTCAAATTCCACTCAACCAGCTACTAAAATAAGGTCCAAAAGCGGAATATCAGCCAGTATTTCGACAGTATGAAAGATAATAAAAAAAGATGGTACTATCCAGTGAAGAAAACTAAAACATAAGCCTGCTCTAAAGCAAGTACACAAGGAGATGCGAACGAACTTTGCAACAGAACATGTCGCTTGAAACAGTCAATGGAAACGCGTTGTCTTTTCGGATGAAAAAAAGTTTAACCTTGACGGCCCCGATGGTTACAACTTTTATTTCCATGATTTAAGAAAAGAGGAACTAATTTTGGGAAGACAGCCACCACCTACTATGGCAAAATCGAGTTGGAGTTTCTTTCTACAATGATGAACGGCAACAGCTACAAATACTTGTTGGAAGACAATGCTCCCATCCACATTTCCAGGGTTGGCAAAAGCTGGATTTTATCAGAAGACGTAGAGCTTTTGCCATGGCCGCCCTATTCACCGGACTTCAACATAATCGAAAACGTATGGTCATGGCTATCTCGAAAAGTTTATGAAGGTGGTAGACAATTTGAAGACAAGGGCACCTTAATTGAAACTATCCGTGATTCCATTCCAAATCGTCTAATAGTTGTTTTATCAAAAAATGGGGGACATACTCATTAAAGGAAAAAAAATCAATAAATAAATGTTCGAAAATTAAAAACTGTAAACATTTCTTTCATTTTTACTTGCGATATATAGAATATATGGCATGTATTGAATTCGTAAAAAAAAGAAAATTGAGATGAGGATGAGATATGACATTACGATGATAGAGAAGTCGAAAAAAGTGGATCCGGCGATTCCGTCTGTCTGTCTGTCGGGAAGTTTGCAGGCATCAACAGCCTTAACTACTGGTCCGATTGGCTTCAAATTTGAAAACTAGAGGTTTGAGCAAAAGTTTTAAGATTAAAATTTAGGGTAGCCACCATACGATTTTTTTGGCCAAAATCCAAAACTTTCAATTTCCTCCAAAACGGCTCCTACGATTTTTTAAACTTCCTCGAGTTTAATTTTTTTTAACGTTCATGTATTTTAGGTAAAAAAAAAAAAATCAAAACGGTACCTCCCATAGAACCATATTTTTGTTATTAGATTTTCTCGAAAAATGAAAGTCCGATCAGCGTAAGTTTTTTTAAAGTACGTATATATTGTTCAAATAATATTTTGTATTCAAAAAGCTTTCAAATTTTTTTTTGGATTTCTAAAAAATATTTTAATTTTTTTTTTTTTCAAAATTCTGTATCTCAAAAATGGATCAATTTTAAAAATTAAAATTGAATTATGATATGTATATTTACATGGTCTTGAAGACTGCATACCCAAATTAATTTTAAGACATTTATGAAAAATTTTATATATAAAAAATTAATTTAAAAAATAAACGGCTCCGACGATTTTCAAAAAAAAAATTCAATAAATCAAGAATAAGGTTTGAATTTGTTTGGCATTAAAATTTTTGGAATTAAATGTATTTACGAGGTACATTTTCAAATTTTAATTTTTTAAATAAATTCTGATTATTTTCATATATTGAGGTAAGCTGTAAGTAAGAGTGTAATCAGAATTGCTGAAAGTATATCTCTTATTTAAGCACTACTTTTTGCAATTTTTGGAACATAGAAGTAATCATAAATATTTAGTTTTAGCATGCAGGAGCAAGTTCGTACGACCCAGTCGTGCACATTTTTTTTGCTATTATAAGATTTTTCATGTGGTCTCTTCCAAGAGACGTACTTTATCATACTCTTTTTAAGTAGCGCTTTAATTGACGTAGGGAAATTCCAACGGTTTTTTTTCTAATTAACCCCTTAATCTTATGACTTTTTCTTAAGAAAATATTTACCCACTCAAATGTAGTAAATTTTATGGGTAAGAAATTTCCAGCAGGTGTAAGGAGCGAAAATCGATTAAATAGCTGCGTTTTATTATCACCATGATCCAGATCAGATCATTGATTTATATGTGTAACAACAACAAAATGAGATCCTGCTTTTCACTTGGATCAATTTTTGTGATCCAAAAGTTAGTTCTTCTTCCGCACACAAGTTGAAACGTTGGCATATATTTTCAATAAAAACCGTGCTGCCACTTTCACACATTCATCTATCCGCCTTATCCGGTAATGAAATATTTTTCAATTACACAGCAAAATCTTTTCCCCTAAAAAAACAACATAATAATCGTAGAAACAAACATCTGCCAAACACGAAGTAAAAGAGAAATTGATGATAGAAGCTGTTTTATTTTCATGATCTGATCCGGATCAGATCATCGTGATAATAAAACGCAGCTAATAATATGTAGCCTCATCCTAGTGATTGTCTGTGTATGCAGTTTTTGTTTTTTTGTTTTTTTAGTCCTCATTGTACAACTGAGTTGTGATAAAGTTGTGAAAAATAGAACCGTCTTTATTTTAATGTTAACAGTGTCGCCCAGAACACCATGTAAAGCTCTTGATACCCGGGTACCCGGGAATTTCGGGAATTACCCGGGTATTGGCATGATGTTCGGGTACCCGGGTACTCGAAACATAACGATCGTGTAGCCGAGTACCCGGGTACCCGAGTAATCGGTACTCTTACACAATGAAGCTGAAATTGTTTGAACAAATGGATGCTTTTATGAAGGATTTGCAGGTTGGGGGTGGATTATTATGATTATATACTTTATAAGGATGGTTTTGGTTTGTTTGTGTTACTTATTTGTAATTCATAAAAAATGCCATTTGTTAGATAGGTTATGACTTTATAAGTGGTAGAAAATTTATAAACCGATCTTGGCCGTGCGTCGGTCGTCGTCGTGGTCATCGTGTTCGTCGTGTTCGTCTTGGTCGTGGGCGTCGCGTCGTCGTCGTACGTCGTGGTCGTCGTAAATAAAGAAGAAAACAAAGCTGTTGGCAAGTGTTTGTTGTTTTTGTTATTGTTGCAATGCACGAAAAAGAAATGCAAGTTGTGTTTGGATAGTGATAATTGAAAGGGATGATTTTATTATGTTGGTAATCACTGTCCTGTATTTATCTATGAATGGACTTCTTAAAACAGGTAGTTGGTGCGTTTCCTTTTTTTTTGGTAATTCATAAAAATATTTAGTAGCAAATATCAGATGGATTATTGTTTTATTAGGGGTTGAAAATTAAGATAACCGATTTGGTGTGTTTGGTGTGTTGTCGTCGTTAATCTTTTTATGATTTGTTATTGGTCTTTTTCTTAACCACAGGTCAATAAAAAAGAAAAGATTCTGTTAGTAAGTGTTTGTAAGGACGATATATGTATATAGTAGTTCGGAGACTGAGCTGAGTTACAGAATTGTTAATTTGGGTTTTTGCATGCCATAAAAATTAATGTTTGGGTTTCTCTATATGTCGCGCTTGTAGAAACTAGAGCATTTCCAACAATAACTATGAATGGTAACGCACAATGTATGTACTCGTACATTGTATTATTGTTTTTTAGAATTAGAATAGATAAAAAGCGTTTGGGTTCTTTTTAGTAACTTGATGAAGCGCGCGCCGATCGCCGGCGGCAGCGCCGATGCCGATGGCTTAATAACTTACAATCCTTTCTTTTTTGCTATTGAGAATTTTCAGTTCAAGTACCTAGTTTATTAGCAAAGCTGATAATTTGAAAAGTTAAATAAAATACTTTGATAATTATTATTCTGAGATAAATAGTTTTTGTGTAAAAACAACAACCAATCCAATTCGCGATCAATAAACATTTAAAATGTTTTCATAAATATGACCCAACGACTGTGATTCGGAAATCATAGGATCGAGGAGGTAAGATATTTTATTTTAATAATTAATGTAATAGTAGTGTCCGTAGCTTAGCGGTTAGGTGCGTTGGCTGCTAAGCAGAACGTCGTGGGTTCGAATCCTACTCGGGCCCAAAGTTTTTATTTCATCTTTCACGGACACTGCCTCTTGCGAAGAACTGACAAAACTTCCAAGAGTATCATCTGTCATGAAAAAGTGCTTCTCAACCTTGCCGTTCGGAATCGGCGTAAAATTGTAGGTCCCCTCAATTCTTCACACGCACCTAGAAACTTGTTGATGAGAGTAAGTCACTTAGGCCTTGGCTCTTCAAGAGCTGTCGCGCCACTCTATTTTTTTTTTTTTTTAATTAATGTAATAATTAAGTTAGTTTATTTTTTTTTTCGATAATACATAAGTCCAATTTTTATGGACTGAATAAAAAGTGTTACACTTTGTAAATATTTTTTTAAATATATGGTTGTGATTTACATTTTTTGCTTTATTATATTGTTTTAACTTCTTGTTCCGTTTTATTCAGTGATGAACCTCAATGCCCTGGGCCATCATGCTCAAACACTTCAAAACTGACAAGCGATAGTTCGAATTTAGAAGCGCCAAAGAAAAAGAAACGTAATGAGCATACTATCTGTTGAGAAATGCACAATTTATTATTTATTGCTATTATTGTTTGACTAAAATATATAACGTTGATGAAAACTAATTGCTTTAATTTATTGTCTTAATTTTTTGGTAATTCCTAATCACTATCAACACCCACCGTCAGGAAGAAATCTCTCAGGCAACCGCTCTATTGATCTTATCATGCCGTTTACCAATTTCAATTGTTGAGACCCAGGGATTCAGGCACTTTATGTCCGTAATTGAACCAAACTCTGAAGTTCCCATCGCTTTAACCATATTAACACGTTTAAAGCTGCTTTATAGCTAAATTTGGTCCAAATTGCATGATGCGATTGGAATTGCAACTCATGTGGCCCTAACATCAGACGGCTGGTCATCACGGGCCCAGGACTCATATGTGACTGCAACCATACACTTCATTGATGATGAATGGAATCTAAAAGTGTTCGCATTATGTGCAGAATACATGAAAGATAAGAGTACTGCAGACAATCTAGCCAATCACAATCTTGAAAACAACCTTACTTGTGCACAATCAAAATTTGTGTAAAAAAAAAGGCTTGGAAGCCGTAGAGGCGTTCAACATTGTCTCGAAAAAAGTAAGCTCCATAACAGCCCATTTCCATCATTCGAATAACGCAACATCTGCTCTTTGTCTTAAACAACAGCAGCTTGGACTAAAAACGTTGAAGTTGCTTCAAAGTTGCCCAACAAGGTGGAATTCATCATTCTTCATGTGTGAAAGGCTCTTAACCAACACAATACAGAAGTGCCTTCCTTGCAATTTTGGCCATTGAGCAATTGCTAAGACTACTCAAGCCTTTCCAAATTGCGACAGAAGTTTTGTGCTCCGAAAATGTCACAATTTCCAATATAAGACCCATAGTTTTTGGCCTTATGACCAAACATCTTAGACCAAACATTGACGACGACGAACATGTTATTAGTTTCATGGTAGCTGCAAAGCAAGCTTTGATGGCAAGATTTCGTTTGAACAGAGATGAACTAGACGATGTTCTCCCGGAACAAGTGTCTTCATTTCTTGATCCCAGGTACAAGAATATGGAAATGGAGAAGGACACAACAAAAGAAGTCATTCGTAATTTTATAAAAATTCAAATACAAGAAGAGAAAGGTGGTACTGAAAGGAGTAGTGCATTGGATTTTCTGTTGGAAGCAAGAACACATGGTCAGCAACTTAGTCAATATCTGAATGAGCCACAGCTATCCCATAACTATCGTGATATTTTAAATTGGTGGACAATGAATGCCAAGAAGTATCCAAAAATAGCGATGTTAGCGAAGAAATACTTGTGTATACCAGCATAGACAGTTTCCTTCGGAACGATGCTTCATTGCTGCTGGTGGTATAGTTACGCCGAGACGTTCTTCATTGCTGCCCGAAAATGTCAATTTACTCACATTTTTAGAAAGTAATAAGAAAAAAAGTTATTTATTTTAACCAATTATTTGTGTTTTGGTTTTAAAAATTCTTACAATGTATGCTATAACTTTTCCTACACACGTAGTGCTTACTTTACCTCCTCGTGGTAACAACCGGGTACTGGTTATATCTCTAGATATAACTTGTGAAACTTGTAAGCGCGGGTGCAAAACGGAGAAACAGAAGCACCTTATCAACGGCCCAACAAATTTGGAGGTTAGTGCGAGGGGCTAACAACTAATCCACAGTAAAAAAAAAAAAACATGAACGTTTTGAGAGAGAGACCAGCCTCGGATAATGACCTTCCTCTTTGGAGAGTGCATGCGAGTGACCGTTCAAGATGGAAGGCTGCAGTATCTCAGGCTGAGATCCTTCTTGGATTGTGAGCCGGATAAGTAAGTAAGTAAGTACTACGTATTTAATGAATTCAACTTAAAAAAAGAAAAAAACGACGGCCAAGATCGGTTTATAACCTTTCAACCACTAATAAAATCATAACCCATCTAACAAATGTCAATTTTTATGAATTACAAATAAACAACACACACAAACCAAAACCATCCTTATAAACTATACATATAATCATAATAATCCACCCTCAACCTGCAAATCCGGGTACCCCGGTATTGTTTTGGGTATCCGGTCAGAATCAAGAGTTCTTATATCAAGCAAAAAGTTACTGACCCTATTTTCACAACGGTTTTCTTTGAAAAAGAGAATAATCTCAGATGTTTTGTTCCACGTAAACAATATCTCTCTGAAATTTTGTAAGGTGGAACTCTCCTATTAAGTTAAGCACCACCTCCCGCTCTCGCAAATTATAAAAATCGAAAGAGCAGAGAGTAATATTTTCTGATTAAAGCACAAATTTTATATTAGTTATACAATATTTGCAGCTATTGTTTCAGGATTTTGTATTACCGGAATGAGGGTTTATTTAATTGTTGTTGCTTTCTTTCGCCTCCAACTTCTTCCGAAAAAATAAAACTGAATTGTACAGTATCGATATATTTCGGCAACAATAGTGTCGAAGCGGTCAGATTTTAACAAGAAATGGAAGAGCTACTTAATAACACTGCGAATTTTGAGTTATTAGACCTACCGATCCTACCGAGTCACTTAAAAAAAAAAAATAATAACCTGCTTATTAGTACGCTACACAACAAAACCAGAAACTTCATAACACAACAAATTTCGTCTTTATTGCGCACATACACTGCACTTCCACCACGGATTTTTAGACAGTTTAAATTTCACAAGGCAGGCTTGCCTCTCCCACCAATTGTTTCGACTATTAACTCAGCTTGTTACAAACTACCTAGCTTCTTAGCAACATTGTTGAAATACTCGTTTCAATCGAAATATTCCATCAAAAACAAACTTGTAAAATTCATCGCTAAAGAACACATTTTACCTGGATATAAATTGGTGTTATTTGATGTTTCCAACTGTTTTAACAACATTTCCACTGATTTAGCATTGGGCATTGTCAATAAAAATTTTGATGATCGAATGGAACCAAATACATAAATACCCAAGAAGGAATTCATGAACTTGCTTAGGTTTTGCCTTGTGGACTGTAACTATTTTGTTACAAGCAAAAATTTGTACGCATGAAGAATGGACTTTTCATGGGATCTTCATTGGCTCCGGTACTAGTAGAATGGGTTCTTGAAGAAGTGATTAACAACGCTTTTTTTCAACGTAGATTTCGTGCCTCAATTTTGGAAGGCTTATGTAGATGATCACATCACAGCCATTCCTTTTGATAAAATTGATGAACTTGAAAAAGCACTTGAAATGTATGACAACAACATCAAATTTACATCCGAGACGGATGATTAATGATTAATCTACAAATGAGATTAACTACTCGGATATATGTATATATTTTTTTTTTATAATTTGCACCCACTCAAGGGATTTTTATACCCTTTTTATGCCAGAGACACAGTGAGTGCATTAGGAAGAAGAGAAGGGCTTGAAAAGGAGGTGTCGGTGTACATTGGTCTTAAATTCTTGAACATTGTAATGACTGGGAAAGACAGAGTGTGGAAGAGAGTTCCACATTCGCGTAGTACGGCTAAAAAATGATTCTCCATATTTAAGAGTACGTCCGAAGTTGGGCTCGAGGATAAACTGATGGGCATTCCTAGAAGCGCGAGTATTACGGGCGAATTTTTTAGGGGAGGAATGCAACTGGCTATTTCACTAGAGCAATTACCGTGAAAGTAGCGATAGAACAAGGAGAGACACGCTACGTTACGGCGGTGGACCAAAGGAGTGAATGCGTCAGTGATCTCTCTATCACCAATCATTCTTACAGCTCTTTTTTGTATTCCATCCAAGAGGCTTAAGTAAGTAGCTGGAGCACCAGCCCAAAGGTGGGAATTGTACTCAAGCTTTGGACGGATATAGGTTTTATAGATAATAGCAAGATCAGACGGGGAGGATAATTTCTTGCACCGTCTTAAGAAACCCAAACATCGGCATTTTTGGCGACATCGCGTATGTACTCGGTCCACAAGAGGTGATCAATGATGCACATACCGAGAATCTCGAGATGTTCGGTCTCATTGATGCAAGTGCCACTCATGGACAGTGGCAAGGGGGGTATAACTCGCTTCAACGATACAAGACAGCATTGAGTTTTCGAAGCATCAAACTCTACACGGTTTTAAATTCCCCATTGTACAATGCTGTTAAAGTCAGAGTTTAATGAGCTTATCATATTTTGCCGTTGCAGTTCCACATCCGAAGAGGAGGGATGTGAATCTGGGAACGAATATGAGAAGCTAAGGGTGCTATCGTCAGCGAAACAATTTATTGGATTAGAAGTAACAGACAGGAGATCATTAATAAAAATGAGAAAGAGGGTCGGAGACAAAACGGAGCCCTGGGGCACACCAGCATTTATATTGTAGTTTTCGGATTTAAATCCGTCCAAAACAACTTGTATTGAACGGTTCGAAAGAAAGTTTCTAATCCAACGAAGAAGGGATTCATCGATACCGAAGGCGCGCATTTTCGATAAAAGAGCAAGATGCCAGACTTTTTCAAATGAAATATCAAGTGCAACAATCTTACTTTCTCCAAAACGATGTAAAGATTTGTTCCACTGTTCGGTGAAATAAACCATCAAATCACCAGTGGACCTGTTGCTGCGAAAGCCGTACTGCCGGTCATTAAGAAGCTTTCGGTCTTCGAGATATTTCGAGATATTACGGTTAAACGCCATCATGACGGTAAAATCACAACGAACTGGTATCATAAACCAATTGCTCCAAATAGAGTACTAAATGAAATACAACACAGCTGGTTCAGAGACGAGAAGATTTTACAGAAGTAGCTAGCTTTATTTATCAACAGACAAAATTTTAACACAACCACCTGCTGCATCAGCTAAAATTCATTCAGCGATTTCTCATATTCCAGGTCTTATGGAATCGTTGGCCAGATCCTCTGAATATTTCGTTCCGGATATTAAGGTAGCTATGAAACCAGTGAAAAAAGTATTTGAACAACGATAACAACTTAGAGGTGTTTCCACCAATGGCTTTTTCCGTCCATTCCTTTATTTGGCTGGAGTTATAGCTATTTCACGGGTGCCAAGCCGATCATCAGACTTCACAGTCTGCTATCAAAACATTGAAATAACAACAGTCCATTGTTGATTTAAGTGGAGGTAAAATCATGGACCTGGAAATTTAGAAAGGAAACATGTTTCCGAGTACATATTCCCCAGTAAGTGAACGTGCTGACCTACACCTTCAAGTGGTGCCTCTGAGAGGTTCTTGTCAATTTTATGGCATGAACCTGCGGACGTAGGCAGCTTTAGTCTAATGGAATTGACGGATTGAAGCAGGACGTATAATGAAGATTGATGCGATCCTTAAAAGATATTATATCTAAGGATATATTAAATGAGGAAAAACGATCAACGAATACCGAAAGTGGATAGACGTTAATGAAATCAGACGCCCAGTTGGGTATATCCCTTGATTGGCTGGTTCATCCCTTCAATCAATGTGGATATACTTGACAGAGGGTGAGCGGTGCCCATCATCCGCCAGTTGGATAAAAGCTGCAAAACTCAAAAGATCACAAAAAATGAAACAATGTCTGTATAACGAATGGTTATACAGAACCAAAATGTGACACCAACCCCTCACCCAGGGGCAATTGGGTACCGCGGGTAGTGAGGATTTGCCACCTCACTAGTGGGATGGACCCTCGCGGGGTTGTGGTTGTCTGAGTTTGGCCTCAGCTGCTATTCGCAAATCATGGTTTACGGCTCTTCTTTCGGTGACTGAAAGTTGACTGCAGTTTCCGTGACCGGAAAACGGCTCTTCTTTCGGTGACTGAGAGTTGAGTGCAGTTCCGTGTGTTGCATGAATAGTAGTTTAGAATCAAACCAAGATGAATAAGGGCTGGCACTGATTCAATTGGTACTGGTGTGAATCTAGATGCAGGGTACCCGCTTCTTTCTTTAGAAAGTTGAGGTGAGCTTTTGTACTCTGGTGGATCATCAGGAAGAGGTTTAGTGTCCTCTTAAATAAAACATAGTGACATTGCTGACTTCGCTTCGGTTGGAAATTGTCACGCCGACAGTGTAGATAGGTCCACCGTCAGATAAGGCTAAATTGCTAGGTGCTGACGTTAAATCTTTCTTTCTTCTGTTGATTTAAGTGTCGTTGGAATCAAGATAGTTTTTATTGAATTTTGCAAAAAAAAAAGAAGTTAACAAAATTAAAACCAGAAAATAAACAGCAAAAGAAAGAAGATAAAACATGGATTCATTTGACGGGTGCTTCAATGCTAAATTACCGTATCCGATCAGAGCCCATCAAATACATTTTAATTGAGGTGATGTTTTTCATTAACAATGCTGTCACAGAGTTGCTCGTAGCAAAATTCAGAGCGTAGAGCTCCGCTACGAATACGAAAAAATTATAATCATAAGCCCCGAACGAAATCGAAAGAGGCATTCTGACTTTCGGAATCAGTTGACTACTTCAAAACTTGAAATTCAAAACAAATTTAATTTCTACGACGTGTATTCAAAATAATTTTAAGGGTTTTTTTTTTTTTTTTTGTTTACTAAAGATGAATTTGATAGCAATTTTTTTTGTATTCTGTATTTATTCGGCGCAGTCATCATTTACAACATCATCAATTTTTTGATTTGCAGATCTGCAACATGTAAAAAAACAATTAACTACAAAAAACAAGTGAATTTGATGCCATTTGTTGGCATTTCCAG
Source organism: Sphaerophoria rueppellii (assembly GCA_920937365.1). Classification (NCBI taxonomy): domain Eukaryota; kingdom Metazoa; phylum Arthropoda; class Insecta; order Diptera; family Syrphidae; genus Sphaerophoria; species Sphaerophoria rueppellii. Next base: position 6,543,863 of record CAKKXW010000006.1, on the reverse strand, counting down.
CCCAGCCATTTTAAATACAGCTTATTCTATGAAGGTCCAAAGAATTGTGTTTTAACTTTTCTCTTTCTAAAAAAAAATGTTTGTACCTTCCCATAAAAAGTATATTAATGGGAACTGAACTATTTACACAGTTGTTTATAAAGGAAAACTAAGATGAATATGTGGCTAAATTAGTTTTATTTTTGAATGTTTCAAAAAGATTATCACTTTTATTTGTTTTACAGTTTTTTTCAACATTTTACTGGTTATTTCCCAATTCTTAAGTTATTAAAGTTTTGTTCGTTCGTTTTTTTTTTTTTTTTATTCGACTTGCAAAATATCGATTTAGCTCTATTTTTTCAAATGCGGCCTTGAATCCACGCCTGACTGCAGTTATTTGTATTTGAATAACGATAACAACTAATAGGTGATAACAACAACAAGTCTGCAATGGGAAACCAAAACATCAGTGAGTTGTTAGCGCATTGTGTATTGGCTTTCCAACTAGCTGGTCCTAGGTTCAAATCCCAAATGTGAACTCAAAAAGTTTTTCGATTAAAATGAAAAACAACTAGACAGCACCACTGATAAAGGAGTCTGATGATCGGCTTGGCACCCGCGAAATAGCTATAACCCCAGCCAAATAAAGGAATTGACGGAAAATACATAAAAAGAATTGACGGACGCAGCCTAACTGCAGTGTTAAATAACACATAAACAAATTATATCAGTGAAAAAAGTGTCAAACTTCTTTGCCAACATGAAACATAAATTGCCTCTGACGCACAGATAAGGTATTCAGGTGTCGTTTATAGTGTACCATGTAAAGATTGTCCCAAAAAAATACATCGGTGAAACCATTCAAAAATTGAGTAAAAGACTAGAACAACACTCAAATTAATGTGATAAGGTTGACTCAGGGACTGCCAATTTGAAAAGTATTGCAGCACTGGCTCAACAAACAAAGCAACATCTGTCCACCGTCTAGGACAAAACGTCACTGTTGGTAGCAGCAATTTCGAGGTAGTTAAGGAGTTCACCTACCTTGAAACAAACATCAATCCCACAAATGACACCTTAATGGAGATCCGAAGAAGAATTACCCTAGCGAATCGCTGCTGCTTCGGTTTGGAAAAACAACTGGGTTCAAAACACCTCACTCGAAAGACAAAGTGTCTGTTATACAAAACTTTGATTTTACCAGTCCTACTCTACGGTGCCAAGTGCTGGTTAAAGCTGATTAAAAAATTAAAAAAGAAGCTAAAGACTTGAAATTCATCAATTTCAAAGTTGGTGTTCTAGCCGACTCTGCCGAAAAAGCATTATGCGGCGTTAACTGGCCTAAGAATACAATTGTAAGAAACTTTATTTCAAAAAACGACAGTGAATAATTTTACATATCATTTCAATTCCTTAAATTTAAGTATATTGAATGATAAATTTTCTAATTTTGATTGGCAATTTAATAGTTCTTATAGCCTAACATATAATTCCGAATATTTCTTACGTATTTTTATAAGAGAATTGGTTCCCCGCTGTTCCCCGTTCTCGTTTAAGACATAATTCTCATCCCCCTTGGTCAAATTTAAGATTACGTCAGTTAAAAAATGCTAAAAAATAAAGCCTTTAAGAATCTTAAACGCAATATGAGTAAGTAAAATTTAACTTTATATTTGCGTCTTCGGAGAGAGTATGCTTTTCTAGCAAAATTTTGGTTTTGTAACTATATGCATACTACCGAGATTGAGCTGAAGCAAAACCCAAACAAACTATTGGCTTTCCTTCAATAATGGTTTATAAGGACAAAGCTTCCAGTGACCCCCAGACTATTGTTGATTGGTTTGCTGAATGCTTCCAGAGTATTTATAATACTACAGATTTAGCTGTCGGTAACAACTTTAATTCTAATACTATATTACCAATAACAAATTGTTGTAGTTTTCACTGTGAATTAGAAGATGTTTCTACTACTTTAAATGAATTGGTCCCATTGAGATCACCAGATTACAATGGAGTATTTCCAATAGTGTTAAAACATTGTTATCTCTATCGTTTCCGCTTCAGTTTATTTTCAACCAATCTCTTTTAGATGGTATTTTTTTGGAAGAATGGAAAGTTTCCTATATTGATCCAGTTTTTAAGTCCGGAGATAAAAAGATGGTTACGAATTATCGACCAATAAGTAAGCTTTCAACTATTCTGAAGCTTTTGGACAAAATTGTAAAAAAAAAGTTTTATGATATAATAAGATGCCATATCTCATGGTTTCAAAAGAGGTCGATCAACAACCACTAATTTAGCATGTTTCTCCTATCAATGTTTTAATGCAGTGGAAAATCATTCCCAAATAGACGCGGTTTATTTCGATTTTGTTAAAGCTTTCAGGAGAGTTTTAAAAAAGTTAAAATTATATGGTTTTTATGGAAGGCTACTAAACTGGTTTAGCTCCTATCTATCTGATAGGAAACAAATTGTTGAGATTGGGGACTTGGAGTCTAGCTCGATTTAAGTTTATTCAGGTGTTCCTGAAGGAAGTTATCTGGGACCACCTTTATTCGATTTGTTTATGATGATTTCCCGACAGTCTAAACAATAGCTAAGTGCCTAATATTTGTTGATGATGTTTAAATGCTTAAGACAATAAATAATTTTAGGGATTGTATTGCATTTCAGCAAGACATTTTTAAATTTGAACTTTGGTGTCAACAAAACGATCTTGACCTTAATATATCGAAGTGTTCTGTGTTAAGTTACAATCACTTAAAAAAACCCTATAATTTTTGATTATTTCCTTAAATTAAACAAGTTATTAAGAGTATATGAGATTGAAGACGAGGCGTGGAATTTTTCTGATTTTAAGGATCCGTACACACTGAAAGCAATTTATTGCTCCCATACTTGAATATAGTTTAGTCATTTGGAATCCTAATACTATAAAATTGATTGCTAGAATTGAAAATATCCAAAAAAAATTTAGATTTGCTTTGCGAAATTTCGGATCAAATGCTAATGTTAATCTCAATTATAAATCCAGATGCCTTTAGGGATGCAAACACTTGAATCAAGACTAAGAATGTTAAGTGTTATGTTTGTACGTGATATTCTTTCAAATGATATTGATTGCGAGTTCTTGCTCTCTTTAATTAATATTTATGCACCAAGTCGACCTTTAAGAGCGAGATATTTCATATTTGAATATCCTCACTCCACAAATTACGGCAAACGTGAACCAATTTCTCATTGTAGTGAATTTTTTAACATGTACCTACTATTACTGTAATGAACTGGATATTGCTCTTACTAGAATCAATTTAATCTTCTTTGTTTTTACATTATTGCATAACAATTTAGAGTGAATTGTTTAAAATTAAATATATAGGTATTAACCCTAGAAAGATAACCTACGTCGAAACGACGTATTGAGTTTTGAATATATCCTATAATTTTTTTTGTGTATTTCACTATCCTTTTCTTGGCTTATTGCCAACTTAGTCACTAAAAAGATCTTGCGAAAGACGCAAGGTGCCGATTTGGTAAGTTAATCAAAAACCATGCATAATCGCAGTTTTTTTCAGATAATATACGTCGAAGTGACGTATGTTAGCTTTGTGTTACTTTTTGAAAAAATATTTTGTGTATTTTGTTTTCTTTTTTTCTATGGAAGTCTTTATTTTTGAGTGTATGTTATTGTTTTTGTAAGGGATAGTTAAAAAATAAAATGGCTTCACGAAAAACTTCAAACAAATGCATAATTAGATCAATATGTGAGATATTTGCGATATTGTCGATGAAACATCTCTTTAACATATCCGTACGCGTCATCCTTCATACCTGTATGAAATGGTTCCAGTTACCGCCTTTCAACACGATCAACCAAAATTCATTTTCCTCGGTTTCATGTTTAACGTCTGAGCGGCAGTTTATTATTAATGCTGCTCGTTTGGGAATTCCCTACCTCAACATGTTTGTGAGTGCGGATCAGTAGGAAATTTAAGAAAAATGTGTTTTGTACTTGATTCCTTGTCTTAGTTGGTTTTTCTTGTGCCTGATTGATGTTGGTCTTGCTGCTTTCTGTTAACTTGTCATATTTTATGTTTGCTCCGACCTTAATTTGTCTTCTTTTTCTGTATTTTTGTAATGTGTATTATGACTAATTCAAACTTGTACTGTATGCATTTTTTTTCCTTACTCTATATTTTTTTAAGAATGAACTTGTCTTCTGTCACGTCTGAATTTAAACTTAATTAATAAATAAGATGTCAAATCTTAATATTTAATGCGCCATTAAATAAATACAATTACAATATACAAACGTTCCAATTCAAAAGAAGGCGGAAGAATTGTGCATTTTGTCCATCCGTTTGAGGATGACAAATAACAAACAAATTCAAAACCCTATTTGTAGAGATCACATGACCTAGCCTGCCCGAACAGCCTTGAATTCCAAAAATAATTGATGAATACTGTGCCACATTTGGCGATTTTTATTTTCTTATTTTGTGATTTTTACAACAAGTTTTTGAGTGTAAATACTAAGTTTTCGTTATTTTTAAATTATTACAAAAAAAATTTTAATTTTTGTTACTATTTTAATAATTTTTGTGTTAAGATGAGAAGTGTTCGTCTTCAAGTTTATTTGGAAATGCAGTTTTTGTTTTATTTTTTTTATTTTTTTATTTAATAAAAGTTTAAAAAAACGTCTTTTCTTTTATTGCAATATTTACACATAACAATTGCTTTGTAAAAACGAACAACTATAGACAGATATTTTGCCGATAAACAAGCATAGAAACTTATAAACGTCGAAACGACGTAGGTTATCTTATACGTAATTTTTAATAAGGTTATCTTTCTAGGGTTAAATATCAACAAAATTGTAAATTACATTAGTTTATAAGCCAATCTGTGGATTTATATCGTAGATTGAATAAATAAATAAATATATAAATAAATAAATAAGTAAAAAAGGGGAATTGATACTGGGCACTTTCGAAAGAAACATTCTTCGACGGAGTTTTTGGTCCCGTATGCGATCGTCGCAAATGGAGAAGAAGAAGAAAGTTGAACAACCAAGAATTGTTTGAGCTGTACCAAGATGTTGATGCAGTCCAGAAGGCCAAGGAAAGACAACTACATTGGCTCGGCCACATCAAGCGAATGGACGACAACGTTCCATCTAAGGATGTCTTCTCATCCCAGCCCCCAGGTTCGAGAATACAAGGAAGACCGTACCTACGATACAAGGACCAAGTGACTGCGGATGCCAGAGCGCTTGCTTTCGGCAACTGATGGAGAGTGCATGCGAGGGACCGTTCACGATACAAGGCTGCAGTATCTCAGGCTGAGATCCTTCATGGACTGTGAGCCGTATAACAACCACAAGCTAACCACAAGCACCAAACTGGCTACTCTTTCAATTGTGACAACACCACGTTGTTGAAATTTGAACGCAATAAATTCAATTTACAGATTCATGAAGTCAACCAAATATGTAGTTAAACTGGGAGAAGATGCGTGCAATTTCAAAACGGACAAAAAAGACTACACTATTTCAACCTCATCTCGTATGGAAACAATGGAAATTTATAACGAGTGACATATGATCGTGTAAACATCACAGACAGCGTAAACACTACAGACCGTGTAAATACCACACTCAGTGATGACGGCTAGCAGCTTTATCATCACGCAGTGACGCGACGACGGATAACGGCTTCAATTATTTTTTTTTTTTATTATTTTTTCTTATTTTGAAGCATTCTCTCACAGATCATTTGCCATTAATTGTGAGAAAAAAGTGTAAATTTGTGACACAAAACTAATTTTAGGTACACAGTTTATAATTTTAATTTTTTTTAATATTAACTGTTTTTATTTATGTCTAACTTATATTATATTCTTGCTAATTGTAGATTTTGATGATAACTTTACAATTAAGTCGGATTTTTACTTGCGACATATAGAATATATGGCAAGTATTGAATTCGTAAAAAAAAAAAATTTGAGATGAGGATGAGATATGACATTACGATGGTAGAGAAGTCGAAAAAAGTGGGTCCGGCGATTCCGTCTGTCTGTCTGTCGGAAAGTTTACAGGCATCTACAGCCTTAACTACTGGTCCGATTGACTTCAAATTTGAAAATTAGAGGTTTGAGCAAAAAGTCATATCCCAATTTTTTTATTTTTGTTTTAAGATCAAAATTTAGGGTAGCCACCATACGATTTTTTTGGCCAAAAACCAAAACTATTTTTTTTCTCCAAAACGGCCCGATCGATTTTTTTTAAACTTTCTCGAGTTTAATTTTTTTAAACATTCATGTATTTTATGTGAAAAAAAAATTTTTGTATTGCTCCAAAACGGTACCTCCCATAGAACCGTTTTTTTGTTATTAGATTTTCTCGAAAACTGAAAGTCCGATCAGCGTAAGTTTTTTTTTGAAAGTACGTATATATTGTTCAAATAATATTTTGTTTTCAAAAAAATTTCAATTTTTTTTTTGGATTTTTAAAAAATATTTTTAACTTTTTTTTTCAAAATTCTGTATCTCAAAAACGGATCAATTTTAAAAATCCAAATTGGAGTATAATATGTATATTTAAATAGTCTTAAAAACTGCATACCCAAATTAATTTTAAAACATTTTTGAAAAATTTTATATATAAAAAATTAATTTAAAAAAAAACGGCTCCGACGATTTTCAAAAAAAAAATTCAATAAATCAAGAATAAGGTTTGAATTTGTTTGGAATTTAAATTTTTGGAATGAAATGTTTTTACGAGGTTCATTTTCAAATTTTAATTTTCTTAATGAATTCTAATTATTTTTATATATTGAGTTTTTTTTTTTGAGTTAAGTGTAAGCTGTAAGTAAGAGTGTAATCAGAATTGCTTAAAGTATATCTCTTATTTTAACACTACTTTTTGCAATTAAAGTAATCATAAATATTTAGTTTTAGCATGCAGGAGCAAGTTCGTACGACCCAGTCGTGCACATTTTTTCGGAATAAGTTGGAGGCCAAACAAAGCAACAACAATTATTTGCAGCTATGTACAATGTACATGGTCAGTTGTGGTTCGAAATAAATGGGACCATTTGATTTAGAACTAGTTCGATTTGATCAAACTCCGTTTGTGCCCTATAAGGCCTTCCCGTAGATACTATTCGTTGCTACAAATTTGAGCAAGCAATCACGTCACAGCTGATCCCCTATCATAACCAATAAATAATTATATTAATCCCAAACTTCTTATGGTTTCAATAATCAACTCACTTTGAAGAGAAAATGACATTAATAAAAACAAAATTGTTTTCGAGTATTTACCAAGCGCATCCACTAATGTAGTCACTACATAGTCTACTCATTCTGATCGGCCAAATACAACTTAGAAAGGAGATGTTATTTCCCCTCAGCTGTTGAATACATAATTTAATTAATGAATAATTTTTATTTAAAAAAAAGTCCTAAAAAAACGAAAATATTTATTTGAGATAGAGGCTGAAGACGACATGTGAAATCAAATCTTATCTGGCAATGTTTTTGTTTTTTTTTGTACCATAAAGCAAAATAACACATATTTTCTTAAACGTTCTCTAGGTTCTCTTACAATAGTTTAAGATTTGTAGTGTAATTTTACATTCATAAACAGTGGCGGATTAAACGTTTAGGGTGTCATACACAAGAATCTCATAGGCGCAGCGCCCCTTTACTAAAAATATTTCGTACTAAAATTTGACCGAAACCAGTCCACCGCGCCTAAAGAAAAGCGTTGAAATAGGTGCCAAGAAAAAAGAGCTTAGTTTACATTAACTCGATTAGTATTGTCCGAAAGATCTTAAGAGTTCGGTTTAAATTATTTTTATTAATAATGTGCCGATTCGTAATTGTTTTAAACCAAGTTAGATCGAGTTGGTTCTTATGCACACCGAGTAACAACTCGGTTCGCAAATCGGATTGCTATTTGCTACTAAAATCAATGTAGAAAATACTTAAAGAGCAGAAAATGAGGTTTTTATTCCGTCAAATTCTTTGCCATCCGCTAATGAATTTCAACCATTAGGTTTTTTCCCCTACAATAAGTCAAACCACTTACAAAATAAGAAGGAAGCTAAGTCGATTGCCGAGTTGGCAAAACGAGTAGACTCTGTACTGTAAGTGAAATTGCTCAGGACCGATTTTTATTAAAAAAAAAAAACATAGCAAGTGCAGTTCGAGTTCATAAATTTGCTAATTTAACAACCACGTATGAACTCCCATTATTTGCCACTTTTAAAAATCACTTCGCTCGCGCCCCTCTATTGCCACGGCCCTAGGCACATGCCTAGTTTGCCTTTAGGATAATACACCACTGTTTATAAATCTAGTTGAATTTCGACTTTATTAATTAATGCGCCCATCTATCCAAAGACCGATTTTTTTTCGTTCACAAGTCGTGAAACTCAATTTCATTTGATTAACGTAAGATTTATATTGTAAAACTAGGTTAAGGTACATATATGATGGATAATTTCTGTTTTGTACATGATATTACTAGGAATTACAGTTTTTGATAGTTTAATCCGACGGTGCGTTCCAAAGAATGGTTATTCACAATACAATTTAAAAAAAAGTTTATCCACGAAACAGACGTGTTTGTTTCAAACAGTTTTCCCTTTCGTTCAGCTATACACTCTGGATAATTTATACATGTACGTTTTGCTCATTGTAAATTAATAATTTATATAACTTAATTTTTAAATATTGTGTTCTGAAAATAAGCAATTAAAATTGGAAAACAAACTTGTAAGTAAATAAAATATAAAAGACCAACAATAAACCAAAACGGTAATCTATCTATATAAAGAGTTTAATATACGAGTAAGTGGATTTGTTTTCATTTTCGTATAATTTGGTAATTTTTTTTTTTGGCGAACTAATCCCACAACAACAGACAATACTCACAAGTGAAACTTCTCATTCCACACAGGATTCAATTCCTGTGGCATTGTGCGTGTACGTTTTTTCACCTTGCTAACCTGCACCGTCACATATGGATCACTGGTACCGCTTTTATCCTTCGCTATCAGGCCTTGAGCACATATCACTGTAGCAGCACACAATATTTTTTTTTAATGGCGTCATTTTTTTATTTGAATTTTTTCATTTTATTAAGTTATTATTTTTTTTTGTGATTATCGCCCCCAAAACACAAACACAAGATTGTGTTGTAAAGCAGCGCGATATATTCGTGTTTTTTAGTATCGCAAAATGTGTGCGCGATGGTACAAGCAAACACCATTATTTTTTTTTGTGATTTTGTTTTATTTAAACAAAAAAAAACCAAAAAAAAACGGATTCAAGGAAGAAAGAAGAAGAGAAAAAACGGAAGTGCATTTTAAAATTATTCTTTTCTTTTTTAATGCATTTTTTTGTTTTTATTTTTACATTTAAATAACTCTGAACATTAACATTAAAAAAATAACCATTAAGTTCCTAAACGCAAGACATAAAAAAAAAACATTTTCTATTGTGTGTGCATTTTTTTAATGCAATGTTCAAAGTTATAAAGTTATATCTTAAATAGTTACAAAGTTTTCCAATTTTTAAAAAAAATGTATTAGATTAAAATATTAATTTTTGTTACTAAATTTAGTATTTTTCTTTTTTTTTTTAAGTAAATGATCAGTATGTGAGTGGTTCATGGTGTGGTGTCGTTAATTATTTATTTTATCATATAAAAACAAAAAAAACTCTGCGTTGCATTAAAACTGGACAGTAAAATAAATATTGAATGTGAAGCTAGAAAGTGTGGCAGAAGTTAAAATTGTACAAAAAAAAAAAACATACTTGGAAGTTTCGTTTAATGCTTACGAAGAGCTTTTGCAAATTAAGTGCATTTTAATTGCATTATGACTTTATTTTTTATTTACATTTTCAATACCCAGGCAAACCACATTGTAAGACTGTTCAACATAATTGTTTCAGTTTGGATAAAACTTTGTACTAGTGTTCAGTACAAGAAAAGCAAATATTAAAAAGAGTCCAAAGTTTCTCGACTCGGATTCATGTGGATGTTTTTGGTCTAATCCATTCTAATTTAATGAATGTTCACGCTTAGTTTCAGCGCAACCGGATTAATTGCCTGTACTACAATGCAAATGAATTGGGGCCGAATCACGGCTTCAGTGAATGAGTGAGTGAGTCTCATCAGTGATCGAACGAACGCGTAACCACTTTGGCATTCGACTGGTCACATATCGTTCGGGAATTAAAAATTGTAGTAGTCTTTATTCTACTACATCGAGTCTCTGTTTATTTAGAACGAGTCTTGAGTGGTTTGACAGGTAAAATTTGCATTTATAGGGTGTCTCAGCAAGAGTGCACTTTTTCATTTTAAAATAAAAACAAATATTTAATGACAGAGTTGTATTTTTTTTTTGTATAGTATTGTAAAGAAGACATGTTTCGATTAAGTATGGAACAAAAAATCCGGCAAATGAGCCCGGCTCCGATGACAGGCCATTAATCTTTTTATGAAATTTTCCATGACTTTTGCACAGTGATTTTGCTGTACCTCACCGATGACACGTTGGATTTTCTATTTGAGCTCAGGAATTGTCTTGGTTTATTCGCATAAACCCGAGATTTCACAAATCCCCTAAGAAAATAAAGGCACGGCGCGGCGTTAAGCCGCACGATCTTGGTGGCCAGGTGACATAAGAATTTCGTGAGATAATGTGTTCTAAAAATCGTTGCTGCAATAATGTCGTTTTCCATTGGTCTTTTTTTGACGTTTATTCTTCTACCTCCAATGGAACGGGTTATGATGAAAGTGTCATTCTTCGAACACTTCTGTTTTCAAAACGGAAGAGTTCTGCGCCTCACAGTCAAAGTCAGTCGAATGGAATGGTTTCAGAAGACTTCTGGACTCTTCCAAATGTTTCTGGACTGTCAATAGAAAACAACATAAGTCTATTGTTTCATGCGCGGTGTGGCAGGTTTCGTCGTCCAGTTAAAACCACATGTTGTCCACGTTCATGCCGTCCAATTGAGACCACAAGAAGTCCGTAATCATATTCCTGTAACGAATGCCGTCCACAGTCACTTTTTTTGTGTAATGAGTTTTCACAATTATAACGCGCAGTTCTTTCAAAAAGCTCCATTTTTAATAATCGGAATAAACAGAGGTGATAGCTGTTTAAAAAGTGCACTCTTACTGAGACAACTTTTCAAATAAATAACAAAACAGTGAAACGAAATGAATAATTCTTATTTATTCTCCGATTCAGAAGGCAGAATTTTTAAATTTATTTTGTTCCGTGAGCTCTTTTTGTTTCAAATGAGATTCAGTTCGATAGCTGAAGACAGAATTTAAATACTAGTTGCTCGATAGATAACTTGATAATGTGAGAGGTAGTGCCAAATGCAAACAATTCGGTCACGTATTATTCGATCACGTTATTCGACCCCTAGTCTAAAAAGTTGAAACAATGGTTTAGTGAATTTGTTAATATTGATGAAAATATAGTTTTACAAAAACTCAGCTGAAACCAATTGATTGTTAACGGTCCTTCGAAAACAAACAAAGGAATGTATAACATTGGTCGAACAATCAAGTGAACAATTGTTTATAAAAGAAAATGAAGTTGAAAAATTGTTATTGTTCCAAGACATTGCTGCCAACATAATAACTTCAATTAGAGAGAGGAAATTTAAAATTACAAAAAAATGTATGTTTAATTTATTCGTCAACTTTTTTAAAAAAACATAATGAGTGTTGTTATAGAAAAAAGTAGTAGTATTATGTTATAGCGAGTTAGCCAGTGTTGTGGTGTTATTGCCATTCAATAAACATTTTCAAATTCTACAAAGATTTTCCTAAACAACGTAAGTTTAAGTGTGTTCGGAAAAATGTAGAAATGTGGCTAAATTTGGGTTTAAGCAAACGTACACACAAAATGCAATGATAAGTAATTTGATTTGTTTAAAATTAAAAAAAAAAAGTAAATAAAAGGACAGTTTATTGAGATTTCATATCAATGTGAACATAGTGAAAATGACAACAAGGATTATTCTACTTATGTGCATGTATTTATCATATGTGCAAATAAACATTCAAACCTACTTAAATTATCAGGCACACATTAGATTAAGAATACCATCAGAAATTTGGACAAAAACCATTTATTGTATATTTATGCACAGACACACACACATGCAACATATTCGAAATATTTTCTTATATAATAATGTGTAAAAAACTAAAAACATTGAGTATCTATGGCGCTAAAGCCACTTTGTAATATTGTTTTTGATTTTGAATTCTATAAGAGTTCCTCGATACCATTGAAGAACTCTCTACTTAAGTGGGGTGCGAAGGAAAGAGAAAGTGTGAAACTGTTCCATCCATCCATCCTGATCCTCAAAGCTACGCCAGAAAGTATTATTTATACCCAATTTTGCCATTTTCCTGCGCAAGTAGCAACAATCCTAGATATAACGCAACTAGTGAAGCTATTCCACCTGTGGTTTGCTTCTGATGTGTATTTGGTCAGTATATTGCCCTTCACAACTCCAAGGCGAGCATATACTCTCACTGCCATTGAGTTATGAAGGGCTGATCCTTACTTACCTAGCTCGTTTGCCTTCTCATTTCCCTCTTAGCCCCTATGGCCCGTTATACAGATTAGAGTGACACTTAGGTCAAGTTTCTTGAGGGTCTCTCTGCATTGCTGGACCAATTTAGAGAATGATAAAGCTGAATCAATGGCTTAAATAGCTGCCTGTTAGTATAGCTACATTTTGGTTCTTCTAGATATTTTATAGGGCTATAAGTCTTCCTTTATCGCTAACGACTCTGCCTGGAATACACTGGCAAAGTCGGGAAGTTTATAAGGTTTTGAAATCTTAAGAGATTCACAGAAGACACTTTCACGAACAACGCATTACATCTTCGAACCATCCGTGAAGATAATTGTGTCAAAGTCTTTCTTCGCATCGCCTTCTTCCCAGTTGGTTCTTGATGGAAGCCGGGAGCAAGAAGGTCCAGGATGACAATAAGTGTATTTGCACCTTTGTAAGCTTGTTTACTATGTAAGATTTGCTGAGAGCGGACCACCAAACAATGGGTCCATAAACAAGTATCTGTCTTACAACCACTGAAGGCCGCACTTTTGCCGGAGGTATTGTTGCAGGCAAAAAAGACAACGCACGCATTTCTCACCCGTTCTTCAATGTTAAGCTTCCAGTTTAATTTGGTTCCTAGAATAACGCCCAGATATTTAGAACTGGAAGACAATTATGTTTGTGTTTGACCGTTGAACCGAGGACGAGCCAAATGTGGTACTTTGGTTTTGGTGGTAAAAACCATCCACTCGGTTTTGTTGTTGTCCACAGCTCGCAGCCCAGTTGCTTACCTTCTTCTAAGCCATATTAGTGATTTCACTGATCACGCACTGATCCTGAAACTAGAATTAACAATTTATCGGCGTATGCAACCGCTTTCACTCCACTACTCTCAAGATTAACAAGAATGCTGTTCATGACCAAAAGCCATAAAAGAGGACACAGTACACCTCCTTAGGCTGTTCTTTGCTGGATTGAATACTCCTTTTACTTAGCATGGATGTTTTTCATCTGTTAAGGTTACTAGATTTACTTATCCCCTTCATAAAAAAAATGTCCGTCACTTTCAGAAAAAAAGTTTTAACCCATAAACTTTAAACGAAGATTACTTGACACTCCAAATATGTCACACCTTCTCATTCTCAACGCTTTAATTGTTAAACTCAATGTGGGCGTTCACTCTGACCTGGACAGTAGAGACTTAAATCAAAATAATCCAAAGCTATCCAAAAATTTCTGGTATAAGTCGCTGTCTTATAGGACAGCCATTGAAATTCATACACAACCGGTTTTTGTGCTCTTGTTTTCGCGGCTATCCAAGTGTAGTTATAGATCTCGTTCTTGAAAAACGTGCCCAATGCAACGTGTGTCAAAATGCAAGCGAAAATTTGAGCAAATCGGTATAACAATAACAAAAGATAATTCAAAATATTTGAATTCAAAGGAGTGACTGCGGCCAACTTTTTGTTGTTTGAAAATCGACACAATAAAAAGCTTCGTATGATTTATTTAACAGGCCTGCCTTGTTTCCTTGTATTTTTGAAAATAAATTGGTTTGTTCAATGTAACAAGCCCCGGGAGGTTGCGGTGCTTGTCATACTGCGAACGGAGCTGTCAAAAAACTGAAAAATTTCTCTGGGTTTGGTTTCACATCGAACGCGTTAGTAGTGCTTTATTTTTTTTGCTCTCTCTCTGTTGTATAGCAACAGCTGATTCGAACAGCGCCGAAATTCTCGCACCGAAAAAAACTTGGGTTGATTCAGAGCGCTCCCGGTGCGAGCACTCACGGTGGAAATGCACCGGGGCGAAAAAAGAGCGACATCGAACAGCTCAGTGCGTTATCAGAGCACCACAGAGCGACCCAGAGCGCACATCGAACAAACCTAATTTCAGCAAGCGTTTGTATTTTTCAAGGCAAGATTCGGGCAATTAGCTGTTATATGTATTTGATTGATCGCTCACTCGTGTTTTTAAAAATAATGGTGGTACTTTGTCACCACGAATCATTCAGAGATAGGTTAATAACTTTTGGGGCCTAGATCAGTTTCCATCGCAAAATGTGTATAGATACCTAGTCCCTCGCTAGATAAAAGGTTTTTAATAACAGCATACATTTAAACAAAATATCTATTATTATTATTATTACATCACAGTACTTCGCACATAAATGCAACGAACTACAGACACATACAGCACTGGCGACTGAGGCCATCGGCTGAGACAGAACAAGACATTAATACAACAGAGAGAGACAGATAGACACATAGAAAGAAAGAACACATAACAGAAACCTACGTGGCACAGAGGAGGAGACACAGATTTATATTGTCTCATATTATCGCACAGGTGGCCTCAGATAAGCTGGCGATTATTGTAGAAAAAGAATGCTTACTGCCGAAGCTGGGGCTTGAACCCGCAGCGTTTGGCTTAGCAATCGACTACTCTATCCTCTGAACCATGGCCACCTGCATAGAAAGTTATTATAAAACTGTTGACTTTCAGAATGAAGGGTACATTGTCTCATGGATATAAAATCATATTACGGAGCAAATAAAGGGTTTTTCAATAGGGACGCTACAAAAGTAGACCGATAGGGACAGCAAACGACGCCATATTTTTTCCCGCTCTCTTGACATTTTCTTCAGTAAGGTTTTCCATTTCATCATGGAAAGGTATACGATCCAACAACGAGTCGAAATTATTAAAATTTACTACCGAAATTCGGAGTCAACACTTTAAGAGCGATTTTCATCGAAAAATCATCTTTAGCGATGAGGCTCATTTCTGGCTGGATGGCTTCGTCAATAAGCAAAATATGCGTTATTGGTCAGGCAAAAATCCACATGTGCTTCATGAGGCACCATTACATCCCGAAAAAATCATTGTTTGGTGCGGTTTACATGCTGATGGTGTCATTGGGCCGTACTTCTTCCGTGATGATCAAGACCGGCACGTTACTGTGAATGGGAATCGCTACCGCTCAATGCTAACCGATTATTTTTGGAATGAATTGGATGATATGGACTTGGATGATATGTGGTTTCAACAGGACGGTGTCTTATGTCAAACAGCGGGCCAAACAATGGAATTATTGAGAACGAAGTTCGATGAGCGCATTATCTCCAGAAATGGACCTGTGAATTGGCCGCCTCGTTCATGCGATTTAACGCCGTTAGACTATTTCCTGTAGGGCTACGTCAAATCTATGGTTTATGCCAACAAGCCAGCGACGATTAATGAACTTCGTACGAATATCGAACGTGAAATTGCAGCAGTATCGGCGGATTTATGCTTGAAAACCGTCGAAAATTGGGTTCAGCGCCTGGACTTCTGCAAGCGTGCCCGTGGTGGCCATGCAAAAGAAATCGAGTTCCATACATAATGGCATCAAATTTACTTCCACAGGAATAAAAAATTTCATTGATATCCAAAACCGGTTTTGTTTTATTTAAGAAAACTTTTGTAGCGTCCCCATTGAAAAACCCTTTATATATACATGTTGAAGCATTTGTTTCCCAACATCAGATTAAGTCGAAGAGAATCAACATATAACGACCAACAAGTAGTCTTAAATATAGAAAACTGCTCATCGCTTAAGGTAGCCCTAAACAACAAACATGTTCCCCGAACATGCTTGTGATCGCTATAAATTCGTCGTGTAGGGGATGGTTGGCACATTGTTCACTGTTGACAAAAATGTTCGGTTTTCTCGTGTTCGTCGATTTCGATGTTCGCCATGTAAGATGATGTTCTCAAGCAAATCTGGTTTGTTTTTCTTTTTGAGACATCCTCAGAGTTTGAAGAATCAACATGAAGTGATGTTCGCCAAATTCTGTGTTTGCCATGTAGAGATAGAAAATAACACAAACGAACATGTTGCGCTAGCATGTTCGTTGGTTTGTCGTTTAGGGGTCTCTAAGTGAAGTGTTAGTTGTTAATAGTAAAACTAAAACAAGCAAATATGGCTTAATTTAACAAACAGAAAGGAAAAAAATTAAATGTAAATATACAGTGTTCCACAAAAGTCATGGTACAACATACATTTTAAGTCACAATGTTTAAAATATTCCGCTATACAGGAAAATTTCAAATTTTTGCAACTTAATTTAACTGTTTCACCATTGTTCCATATTTCAATAACAAGAAAAGAAACATTTTTGCCATAAACACATTTGAAAGAAAACAATAACACGTTTAACGCATGAATTCTCTTCCACAAAAGTCATGGTACATTTGGCAACTCCTATAGGTTTTTAACGAACTGTGCAACGGTAAATAGTTTGATTAATTTTCTTTTGTCAGTAAGCCTTGTTATTTACACGCAACAATTGTTTGAGCTAGGTCCTTTACATTTTGTGTGTAATTTTTGGTGAAAAAAGTCATGAAAGGCAAGGGGTTTACTGTTGAAGAAAACGCCCTTAATCATTGATCTTCATCAAAATCAAAACAAAATTTACTCTTACATGTGATATATTATTGCTAGAATCCGTTGCAACATTCAAAACGTAATCAAGTGTTTTGAAAACGAATTCACGTCGAATACAAGGCTGTCCATCAAAGCTAACTTCTCGGGATAAAACACAAAAACAAGCACTTGGCAGCCCATGATCCATTTATAAGTGCGAGATAGATAAGTGGAGAGCTTGAAAAGTACAATGAAAACATGCCATGGCTGAAGCTGGGTTTAAGTCTCGTTTACCTAGAAGGAAACTGTTTATCGGTGAGGTTAATAAAAAAAGGGAAAATAACGTTCGCGAAACAGTACGTAAATGAGACTCCTGACTTCTGGCGCAAGGTAATTTATTCAGATGAATCGAAGTACAATGTGTTTGCCTCAGATGGTCGCGTAAAAGTATGCCTATGGGGCTGTATGGCAACATCATAAACAACACTGCTCACCTATTAGTGACCCCTCCCCAGAGATTGGACTTGGAACCTATCAATCAGCAACATCCAATCACAAAAAAAAACACATTTGAGATACTTTTTTCACTTTTCGATAGTACCTGCGGAACTCTTTATATATGGAGCAGGTGTTATGGTGAACCGCATGCAACAGGTCATGAACAAAGTGTGGGATTAAGAATGCTTGCCAACTGACTGGTCGAAAAGCTCCATATGTCCCACCTACAAAAAAGGCGATCCTATGTCATGCAAAAACTACCGCGGTATATCCCTGCTTAATGTTGCACACAAAATCCTATCCAACGTACTGTGTGAGCGTCTTAAACCGGTCTGCAACACAATAATCGGCACGTAACAGTGTGGCTTTGGGCCAGGCAGAACAACGATAGACCAAACATTCACACTGAGGCAAAGACAAACTGAGGAAAAAACAAACGAATTTCAAGTCGAAACTCACCATCTTTTCATCGACTTCAAAGCTGCTTATCATAGCATCCACCGCCAAGAGCTTATGAATTCGGGATCTCCGAATGCCGCATGACGCTTAACAATACGCAGTGCAGTGTGAAAATGGGTAACAGCCCATCCGAGTTGTTTCAAACATGCGCAGGGTTTAGACAAGGAAATGTACTGTCATGTGCCTTCTTCAATATAGTCTGGAGCAGACACTGCGCAAGGCAGGTGTGAGCACGGAAAACACGTTCTTCAACAAATCCACCAGCTTTTAGGCTATGTGGACAACATTGACATCATCGGTCGATCCAAGAGAGCTGTGCTTGAGGCTGTCACAGCGATTGAAGAACAGGTGAAACGCATTGGTCTTGAAGTTAATGAGGACAAAACAAAGTACATGCTATCAACAAACAAAGCAACATCTGTCCACCTCCCAGGACAAAAAATCACTGTTGGTAGCAGCAATTTCGAGGTAGTTAAGAATTTCACTTACCTTGAAACAAACATCAATCCCATAAATGGCGCCTTAGTGGAGATCCGATGAAAAATCACACTAGCGAACCGCTGTTGCTTCGGTTTGGCAAAACAACTGGGTTCAAAACTCCGCACCCGAAAGAAAAAGAAAAACTTTGATTTTACTGGTCCTCCTCTACGGCGCGGTGCCAAGTGACGATAAGTAAAGAAGGGGAATTGTTACTGAGCACTTTCAAAAAAAAAATTCTTCGACAGAATTTCGGTCCCGTATGCGGCATTGGCGAATGGAGAAGAAAATTCAACTAAAAACTGTACTTGCCGATGTGGATGTAGCGGTAGCCCAGAAGGCCAAGAAAAGACGACTCTATTGGCTCGGCCACATTGAGCGAATGGACGACAACGCTCCAGCCAAAAAAGTCTTCTCATCCCAGCCTCCAGGTTCGAGACGGCAAGGAAGACAAGATACCAGAGTGCTTGGTTTCGGCTACTGGAGAGTGCATGCGAGGTACCGATCACGATGGAAGGCTGCAATATCTCAGGCTGAGATCCTTCATGGATTATGAGCCGGATAAGAAGTGAAGAGAGAAAATAACATGCTCATAAAAATGAGTTGTTATAAATTGAAAATGTTTGAAATTTTGCATTGCTGTGGATTTTTTTTAAGCATTATGACTAAAAATGTACGCTGTACCATGACTTTTTTGGAATACTGTATATGATCAGGCCACACTGGCTAAAATTATCTTCGAATCTTCGAATCCAACCCGGAAGTCGCAGAAGAGGAAGACCGCGACTCAGGTGGAGCACACAGGTGGAGAGGACCTGATCCAACTTGGCGTGCGAAACTGGAGACAACTAGCTAGAGTCCGAGCTGGCTGGAGACGTTTGTTGGATGAGGCCCCTGGTCAGACCTCGACTGTAGCGCCACCATAAGTAATTAAGTCTATATTTAACACATTTTATCCACCATATAGTTTCAAAATTAAATCAAATATTTTAACACAATTCAGACACGGCCCAAAGCTTCATTGTGATAGTAAGCATTGAATTTTGTAAACGCCAGGCGAAGCTGAAGCTGAAGCGTGTTTGTGTTTCAGCCCTAATCGAAATCTCTATAATTCAAAAATGCTAAATTTGAAATTAATTTGTTTTGTTTCTGGACGGATGATGATAGTGGAGGGAGAACTGTCATCTAAAGAAAACTCGAAGCGGGTGTACCATAACGCAGACGAAGAAAAAGCTGAAGCGCGTTTGAGTCTTAACTAATACATCAGTTTTTCTGGCAAATAGTACCTTTGTGCCCTTTTATTGTTCTGTTAACGAACAAAACAAACTTGAACAAGAGAAATTATTTGCAGGATAAGTAATTTTTCAAAGGACAACATTCCTATACATTGTATATACAGTCAACTACGTTTAACTGAAAAATTCTGTTATCTGTAACAATAAACTTTTGACCAAGCCATTTTTAATATTTTCCACAATAACTGCTTCGCTTAACTGAACTCCGCTGTATAACTGTATAACTGAAACAAAATTTGTTTGCCTCCTGTTAACATGTTATGGTGCGTGCATGAATAACTTAGGAAGTTATGAGGAAATTTATTTTAACGTGAGTTTAAATAGTAGTTTAAAATTTCGCACGAAATCTTAAACTATTACTTAAACTCATGTTAAAATGCAATTTCGCAGGAAATTTTTAATTATGATTTTATCATGCGAAAATGCATTAACATGAGTATAAATAACATTGAACATTTCATTGGAGTTCAAAATGTCTTCAAAGGGAATTTTTAAGAAAATGTTCGTAGCATCAATTTCGAGGTAGTTAAGCAGTACATCTACCTTGGAACAAATATCAATCCCACAAACGACACCATAGTGGAGTACCAAAGAAGAATTACCCTAGCGAACCGCTGTTGCTTCGGTTTGGCAAAACAACTGGGTTCAAAACTCCTCACCCGAAAGACAAAGTGTCTGCTATACAAAACTTTGATTTTACCAGTCCTACTCTACGGTGCCGAGTGCTGGACGATAAGTAAAAGGCTGCAGTATTTCAGGCTGATATCCTCCATGGATTGTGAGCCGCATAAGTAAGTAAAGTAGTAAACATAATCTATCGATTGAGACCATTTTCGTGCTCAAATTCAGGAGCCCCTATAGGAAAGTCAAGCCGAGATAAACAAGCAGCTCCATCGAGACTTGGCTAGTTTTTTACAGAATGACATTGGTGGGATTTCCCTTCTATCTATTTGTAGAAACGAGGGCTTATTATTGATCATGAGTGAGTAAGTGAGTGAGCGTCAGAAGACCAGATACTCCAGGTCTCCGATTATTCCAGTTTTTATAGCTTTCCCTTTATTTGGCGATTAAAATCTAACTCTTTACCAAATTTCAGCTCTCTGGGAAGAACTTGTTCTATTTTGATGATCATAAGTGAGTGTGTAAAATGCGAAATTTTGCTTTCGCTTATTTTCGGAAACAAAAGACCTACAAACTTGAAATTTTATTTTTTAAGTAATTTAAGTAGCTTACTGGATGAAGAAAATTTCAAAGTTCTGGTCTTATCCCAAGGTTCTCAAATAGGGGCCTGAAAATGCGGCGAAATGATTCCTGTAAAAGATGGTACAGCAGTGTTTGCTTCGCACTTGATATGGCGGGGGCACTGCCGTACCCCAAAATTAAAAAAAAGCGATTCTCAAATTGTCCCTCAAGTTTTTCTCAATTCTAGATTTGGCCAACTTGAGGGTTTCTTATATAAGTTGACTAGAAGAGAATAACCCTAAGTTACTTACTTTATCTTTCAAATTATCTGCAAAAATGGTGTTTCAGTTAAGCGGAATCGACTGTAATATGAACAAACAAAATGAACGTACACATGCCAAAAAAAAAACCTTTAGAAAAATATGGAGTAAGATGGAAAACAAAATGGGCATAGTTATGTTGCCGCATAAGCCCAAATTATCTACATATTATATATCAAATCTTATATACCTAGCATAAATTAAAAAAAAAAAAAATAGTTTCATTTGAGTTTCTAAACTGTAAGTAAATGAGAGGCTAAGTTATCTCACAAGCATCTACAAGTTACTTTTAATAAAGTATGTAGATAGATTCCTTGGTGAAATATACTAAGAATATTTAACGTTGTTATTCGTGTTCAAATGAATGATTATTCTTTAATATAAGTGCTTTTAAATGCATGTATAACATTCACTTGTAAAGTCAAGAAAAAATCTAGTATTTGTAAAATATAGAAGTACAGTTTTTTTTGTTTTTTTTTTTTTGTTTTGTATAGATACAATTTGATTTTCATTATAAATATATACATACAGAGGGATTTAAATGTCTGTACAAAATATTAAACCAATTTCAAACAGAATATTTGTACATTTTGTTAATGGGTATGGATAGTTAGACAGGAAAGAGAAAGTATTTAAGAAATAATTTTTTTTTTTTTTGTTTACTTTGAAGAGGAAAAATCTAAATATTACCAAAAGCTATATGTTTCCATACATGTATATACATAGATAAATTTTTATAAGTAGTATGTAAACATGTATGTAACGTATTCAAAATAAAAAATGTTTGTAGAAGTAGAAAAAAGAGTAGTAGAAAGAAAGATGTGTTTGTTTCTTCAATTGTTTTTTTTTTTTGTATATTAAATAAGGAAAAATAAATTATTTTGTTAAATATTTTATAAGGTGAAAGCTGAAGGTGAAACCAAATATGTATGTATATGAATGTTTCTGCACTATCGAGGAAGTAAATCGCTGCAAAAATGATTTATGATATAAGAGAAAAAGTACGGAGCAAAATAGTATTGTTTGTGTTTTCGTTTAAAAGCCTGGGGTCTACGGTGTCAATTATTTAGACGGTAGATATTTATATCTGACGTCAATGTGACTTTGATCTCAATAGCTTTGAAGCAAAGTGGAAGAAGGGAAAACGACAATTTGACATCGAAATTGAAAATGTTCTTCATTTTCGAATAAACATGAAGCTAGGTTAAGTTTTGCATAAACGCACAACGAGTCTATTATCAAGACAAAAACAAGTTACCGATAATTAATGAGATCAGTTGGTGACAAATGTGCTGAAGCAAAACAAAAAATTTGAGGACATCAGAATTAGATAAGACCCTTTTCTTGTAGATATGCTTTTAGTTCACACAAAACTATGTTCAACAGTGTTTAAAAGTCAATCACAACAACAGAAATATTACTTTGCAGTTTTTTTGAAATTGGTTAAAAATAGAAAATCCGTGACAGTAGGATTGGTTTGCATTTTTGTTTTAAACTATGGTTGACTATAATTAGAATTTCTCTTATTATGCAACTTAAACTTAAGATATCCGTGCATAATTTTATGTGAATAATGAATCTGGATGGTATGCTATCGTACAATTTGTGTTTTTTTTTCTGCATTAGAACAGTATCCGATCGGTTTCTTCGATGTTTTTGTATTTCAAAATAAGATATCGATAAAAATATCACTTAGTTATGAAGGTCATTAAGAAAACCCTCTGAGAAAGGGAGACTTTCTCAAGACAAAACTTAGTTTCTGGTAAAATTGTTTATGTAACCGTAACTAACGCATGGTAGTTTAAACTGTTAAAGCAATTTACAATATTTAAGAAGAAGAAAACAATTTAATAAAAATTTAGGAATACCATTAAAATTGTACAACAGCAAACTGATGATGTGTTGTTAATTTTTATAAAATTTATTTGGTTTTAGTTACTAGAATAACATTGAAAAGAAAAAAAAATATGTAAAACAATACAAACTCAAAAAATAATAAACTAAAATATAAATTGTGTACCTGTAATTGTTAATTTGCATGACCATTTAGATGTTCCCTCAACGGTTGCTTGCTCAGCCTGTTCTAATGAATCTATGTGTGTATCTGGATCCACACCGAAGGTCATCCTTTAAATAATTTTAGTTTTGATTTTTATTTTACTTTTTAAAAAGAGAATTTAACTTGAATTACTTAAAATATGATATCTGTAAAGTAAATTAGTTTTACTAAATTTGTTGTTATTGTTTTGATAAGGAGTCACATTTGTTGTAAAATATTGAATGAAGGAGGTTGAGGACGACAAAAATATCTTGTAATAATCTAAACCCAAATAGGATTTAAATTATTGTTCGCACAGTTAGAACAATTCTTCTCTCTTTCCGGAACTATATCTGGCTGGCACTGAGCTCAGCTCAGGACACAAATTGTAAAAATGTTCTTTCTGCACTCATGTTTTTTTTTTTGGAAAACGTTGCCTGGTTATGTTTAATATCCAAATTAATTTCAAACACATACATAAATTCTTTTTAGACAGTTCATCCTAGAAGCTGTACCCACATTCTGTGAAACAGAAATAAAGATCATTTTCATTTTTATTCGATTTCATTTAAATACTTTCAGTTATCTTATATTTTTTAAGGGGCCGTTCATAAAATACTTTCACTTACCGGAGAAGGGAGGGCTTAGTTTGACATGATTTTGACAAGCAAGAGGAGGGTGTCTGCGTCAAAGTGACGTTCGCCGTTCTTCTACAAATTTTACCAAAGTATTTTATGTTTTTTTTTTTCTGCAGGATCATGACGAGGTCTACCACGATATTCAGAAAACAATTTACTAGAAGGCAAAAATCTCGAAAACCACCCAAAATCTAAAAGGTTTTCCAATAAGATGTTTATTTCATTATAAAGAGGAAAGTATGCCGTTAATAATGGAACACAACATCAACCAAATGGCCGCCACGACCACGAAATTACAGGACCATATCCTTTTCATGAAATTTTCCATAACCAAATCGTAAAGTGTAAAGTGTGAGTAGTGTCCGTAGCTTAGTGGTTAGGTGCGTTGGCTGCTAAGCAGAACGTCGTGGGTTCGAATCCTACTCGGGCCCACAGTTTTTATTTCATCTTTCACGGACACTGCCTCTTGCGAAGAACTGACAAAACTTCCAAGAGTATCATCTGTCATGAAAAAGTGCTTCTTAACTTTGCCGTTCGGAATCGGCGTAAAATTGTAGGTCCCCTCAATTCTTTACACGCACCCAGAGAATTGTTGATGAGAGTAAGCCACTTAGGCCTTGGCTCTTCAAGAGCTGTCGCGCCACTCTATTTATTTTTTTTAAATCGTAAAGTGGCTGCCCTATGTCCTCGCTAGCCTCACGAATTACATCTTTGAGGTCTTGAAACGACGCTGGGCTGTTGGCGTAGACCTTATCTTTCACGTGGCCCCAAAGGAAGAAGTCGCAAGGTGTTAAATCATAAGATAAAAATGCCATGTTTCTTCGAATATCAAAATAACACCTCTTATTGGAAAACAAAGAATAATCTCGAAATACAGAAATCCGGAAAAAAAAATGAAAAAAATCCAGAATGTATGTTCTAATTTTTGAGACAATGGTAGGAATTGGCTAGAACTGAACCATTCGCCCATGTTCCGAATTTCGATCGAAAGTGAATTGAAATCACTTTTCAATTTTACGTGAAATAAAATTGTATGTTCTTCAATTCGATCAATATTGAAAACTTCGAAATTGCTTTGATCTGTCAGAACTTAAGGATTATACATTTTTATTTTGTTTCTGAAGCCGAGATGAAAAATAGCTTACTATTGTACGACAATCCGTACAATTGCATTTGAAATGTACACAACGCATCTTTTCAATATTTCGTACCATTCATACTGCTCATTTACATTTTTCTAAATATTCACATATAAACGCAGTTTAGTTCAGTTGTATACAAAATTCTATCCGTACTGTACTGTGGATGCGCTTTAAGTGATTCCTTCAACATAGTCCTGGAGCATATAGTGCGCAAGGCATGTGTGAGCACGGAAAACAGTATCTTCAACATTTCCACCAAGCTCCTAGGCTATGCGGACGACAATAAATCGGTTGATCTAAGAGAGCTGTGCTTGAAGCCTTCACAGCGATTGGCGGACAGGCGAAACTCATTGGTCTTGAAGTGAATGAGGACAAAACAAAGTACATGCTATTAACAAAAAAACCAACATCCGTCCACCGCCCAGGACCAAACTTCACTGATGGTAGCAGCAGTTTCGAGGTAGTTAAGGAGTTCACCTACCTTCCAACAAAGATCAATCCCACAAACAACATCATAGTGGAAATCCCAAGAAGAATTACCCTGGCGAATCGCTGCGCTGCTGCTTTGGTTTGGCAAAACTCCTCATTCGAAAAACTGTGATTTTACCAGTCCTACTCTACGGTACTTAGTGCTGGACGATAAGTAAAAGAGGGTAATTGGTTCTGGGCACTTTCGAGAGAAAAATTCTTCGACGGAATTCTTGGTTCCGTATGCGCCGATATCGAATGGAGAAGAATGTTCAACGGAGAACTGTACGAGCTGTACCAAGATGTGGCTGTAGTCCAGAAGGCCAAGGAAAGACGATTACATTGGCTCGGCCACATCGAGGGAATGGACGACAACGCTCCAGCCAAGCAATTCTTCTCATCCCAGCCCCCAGGTTCGAAACGATGAGGAAGACCGAACCTACGGTACAAGGACCAAGGAGCGCTTGGTTTCAGCGACTACAGAGTGCAAGCGAGGAACCGTTAAGGATGGAAGGCTGCAATGTCTCAGTCTTAGATCCTTCATAGATTGTGAGCTGGATAAGTAAGTAAAGTGAATATTAAAGGTCCTTCTAGATAAGGGAATACCAAATAAATACGCAATTTAATTTATACTTATATATAAAGCTTAAGAGTTTGTTTGTTTGTTTGAACGCGCTAATCTCAGGAACTACTGGTTGAGTCCAAAATTTAATACGCTTTCCTTTCAAATCAGCAAACTTTTGAATAATTAGACCCAAGTTATTTCTCATAAGACTTGCTACTTCATTTTCAATTGAGAGAATACTCAAATAACTCAAACGCTCTTACCCCATGGTACTACAAAGATATGATTTAATAATTTTTAATATTGAAAAGTACCTTTCTGCTGTAGCAACCGTGACCGGAATGGTTAAAAAAAAAATCAAGGCTGTGCAAACTTCTTGAAAACTCGAAGATAAAGCTGAATTTTCAATAACTAATAAGTCTGCAAGTTGCTTGACAGAACTAAGTTTTTCAATTTGTTTGCTGATACATGATCGAAGAGAAACCAATTGCTCTGGAAATTTGTCACTTATGTCTTCAGCATAAATATTCAGCAAGTATTGCAGCTTCAGTGTAGAGTTTTTGATCCATCATTTTTGTTAAAGTTTTGATTACGTTCCTCAAACTTTCAAATCGATTTAATAATTGATTGCAAATAACATATCAAAACATCCATGGAAAATATTAACACGGAATCGTGCCTCTCCATCAGAAAGTCTTTCGTCTTCACACAATTCTTCGAAATATTTCTCGGTTTTCTTGATGCGCTTGTTCTGAAACTCAACCTTGACTTTCCAATCAGCACCTCAGCTTAATCGCCTGTGACTTTGCTCCCTCATAGTCATTTCGGAAATCTGCTAGTGTTTCATATGCTTACTCGATTAAGGAATTTGCTTGAGAGCTTTTGTAACCAAGTTTGTTGCTGTCAGAATTTTGTGTGCAAAACAACTTGAAAAACAAATTCAAAATTTTAAATCTTTTTACGTTAATAACTTGCTTCACTTCTCTCGGTTCTCAACTTACTGATAAGAATGGGGAAAGCGCCTTTAAAATATCACAACACCTGAAAGAATCAGCTTGTAGAGCATCGTTCCGGGATGACCATCGCGTTGGACATAGTCGTTTCAATTTCCACGATGAATTTTCTGAGAGAAAAGTCGAAAATGAACACCATCTCTTAATACTGTTCGCAAAAAAGACGTAAATTTGTTCAATTCTTACCCAGAATTTTTGGATCTCAGGTATTGCACCCATCGAAGCATCATTGAGAACAAGGTTGAGTCTATGCTCTGCACAATGAACATATATTTTTTTTTCTCGATCATCTCGTATATCTTACATTTATTATTGTTTTTCTTGCCAGCTTTGTGGCCCCCTGCAGCTCTGGGGTCCGGTTTCTGAAACCGGCAAGACGGATGGTAGTTACACCACTGGTTGCTTTGCATATAAATTTAACAGGTATAATCGAAATGGAATTCGACTGAAGCGCCAACTGGTTACGAGCCGAGATAACCATTTTTTTTTTTTTACATAAGTTTGTATTGTGTGTTCTCTGCTTGGTTTGACAGAAGATCTGTCAAACCAAGCAGAGAACCAATCTCGATAATACTTCCCAAGTATATATATAAAGCCCTTTGTGAATGGTGCTTTTGACTGACAATTTACCGAAACAAAAAATGTGATTTGAATGCCGTCCAAACATTGAATAAGAAGTACAGGAAGGGGTCTTATAAACAAGAATTGAAGCATTTTTCTAAGTAGTGTGAGTTTCACAAACACAAACGCATTACAACAGGGCTGGTCTGCAGTTGAATAGTTAATCTCAGGGGCGCCAAGCGAAATTCGATTAAATCAATCTCAATTCTTATTCTAGGAAGCATGGTGTTTTAACACTAAAGATGCACTGCACGGTTTTTAATGTTTAATTTTTTTATTTTCCAGTACATTTTCTTGATTTTTCATCCGCAATGCATCACGTTTATTACGCCTATTGTAATATAACCAACAAATAAAAACGTTTCGAAACACGATGGAAAAACTATTCGAAGCAACCGTGCACACTACGGGAACTCAACGAATGGCAGCGCCTTACCATCACGAACAGAAATAATACACCCCTGAACTCGACTGACAACACAGTCAAAGTTTGACAGCACATACCCTAAAAATTGACAGCACATACCCTAAAAATGGACATCATCAGACATTTTTGTTGCTTCACTCACGTACACTGTACATGTAGCTAACACCGCTTCCTGTACTTCTTATTCAATGGTTCCAAAAAATAGAATGAACCGAAATACAGAACATTCATTTCCATGTTCGAAAATCCAATTCACAATAACGAATTGTGGAACACCCAAATTCACTTTCGCAAAGTGTATTCACAATAAATGAAATACAGAAAATGGGCGATTGTCTCAAAAATTAAAACATAAATTCTAGATATTTCCATTGGTGATTTTTTTCTGGATTTTTGTGTTTCGAGATTACGCTTTCAAGATTATATATAAATCGGTATATTTTTCATTCTAGAAATTTTTTCGAGGTTTTCACCTTCGAGTTTTTAGATATGTATGAGTGTCTTCGTAGACCCTCTTCCTACTTTTTTGGTCCTTTATTTTGTCATAACTTATAATGCTTGTATTATTCATTATTCACTTCGTTATATGTAGTTATCAAGCAGACAGTTAAATGTGTAATTTTACTACAAATAAATAGTAAATTGATATATTTACATATTGTGTTTGTTTTTAAAACGTGGGCGCTAGCTCATTGTGACATTACAATGTCACAATGGGGAATATAATGTATTCACCTTTTACTGTGAAAATAAAATAAATATTTTTGACTAACGAAATTTGCTAAGGTATCAATAAAAATGTATCGTATTGAGAGAGGGGTTTGAGTTTTTGTGAAGCAGGCTGAAAATCGAGCGGGGGAGGAGTCAAAAAAGCTAATTTACGAGTGGCGTATTTTTTGAACGGTCCTTAACTACTTATTCAGAATCCACTAAGCCACTAATATCTTCTTCAATTGTATCTACTTGAGCTAATGTGTGATTTAAATAAACTAGCCAAACACATATACGTTTATTTTTGAATGAAAAAGCAAAATGTGTTATATCATATTTCGAATGTTTGGTGGCGTATTCTCTATTCTCTAAGTGGTGCTTCGAAACGTTATTTTCAGATTTTTTTTTGTTCATATTCGTAAACATCTCTTTAGCCCATGAATGTTGTTTTGAAAATGAGTAAATATTACTTGTTGAATTTCTAAGCCAAGCACAATATTATTTTACTTAAAATTATTTTAAAAAAATGCATTTGAGGATGTTCCTTAAAATCAGCCAAAGACTTTATAAAGTAATAAAACACAAACGTTTTTGAGTTTTGAAGAAAATCTCACATCGAAAACGACAATTTTGCAAGGCAGTTTATGCATGCGCAAACAAGGTGATATTAGTTTCATCCAAAGGTTTTCTTTTTAATACCAAAAATGATTAAAAATACATTTAATCATCGTTTTATACTAAATTTTGAACTAAAATGACGGCTTATGATTGCCAAGTTGAAGTTTTCTTTTAATCTTTATCATACTACCCACATTCAAAATAGTTGGTCTAACACCATTTTTGTACCGAAGAATGCTTTCAATGATATAGAATTAAAGTCACGACCAAGATTGGGATGCCTATAAGGAATCCCTCATAAAGTATAAACAAGAATTGAGAATAGCAACAAGATCCTCATGGAGATCGTTCTGTAGCTCAATATAAGAATCTTCGGAGGCATCGAGGTTAAGGAAGATTCTCTCGACAAAACCAACCATGCCTAGCTGTCTTAAAAACTCGGATGGTACATAGACTAACTCTTGCGAAGAAACGCTAAGCCTGCTATTAGACACCCACTTCCCAAATTCGTTAATACAACACACCGTCCAGGGTCTGGTATTAACTTAACTTTTCCGCAAGGTCTTGTTACAAAAGAAAAATAGACATGGACTCTGAATAGTTTCGAACCTTATAAATCTCCTGGTCCAGATCAAATCATATCAGCTGAACTAAAACATACCAGCGATATAACTTTGCCCATCATTAGGATGATCTTCAAAAGTTGCCTAGATCTGGTCTATATACCTCAGCGATGGAGAGAAGTAAAGGTAGTATTCATCCCCAAGGCGGGCAAATGCTCGAATGTCAACCCTAAAGATCTAAGACCTATTAGCCTATCATCATTCATTCTCAAAACTCTGAACCGATTGATCGATAAACACGTACACAATAGCATTGATAAGAGACTATCGATGTCTCAGCATGCTTGCCTCAAAGGGAAATCGGTAGAAACAGCCTTGCATACTCTGGTAAGAATTATCGAATGCTCCCTAGAGCAAAAGGAATATACTATGGTTGCCTTCCTGGATATTGAGGGCACTTTCAACAACGTTGACACATCTGCTATGACGACCCTAAACGTCGAATACTCACTCTGTGAGTTGATTAATCTAATGCTTAAAAGCAGGATCATCAACTCTAAGATGGGGGGAAAGTCTGTCAGCAGAGACACTGCGCAAGGTGGTGTTCTGTCTCATCTCCTGTGGAACAAAATATTTAACGAACTCCTCGAGAGGGAAGGCTACAGAGTGATTGCGTATGCCGATGATCTTGTTATCGCCGTCACAGGAAAACATCTTAATATGCTCACTAGATGGGCTGAACACTGTGGACTTAACTTTTTAACGCAAATACAAAATCCCAGTATCCTTCAATAAAAGGTGTACCACTAATTTTTACCAATGATGGTCTGATATTAGACAAACAATTAAGTTGGAAACCTAATATTCAGGAAAGAGTTAAGAAAGCTACGGCAGCTCTTTTCTCTTGCAAGAAAGATATAGGAAACAAATGGGTTTTCAACCTCGTATAACCATAATGGCTATATACATCGGTCATCCGACCAATACTCATGTACGGGGTTGAAGTATGGTGGACTGCACTGGTGAAAGTCACCTACTGGGACAAACTCAGCAGAGTCCAACGCACTGCATGTCTCTGGGTTGGTTAATCTGAGGAATTTTGTACCTTCTTGTAAGGAGTTCTAGTTCTGTTTTATGTGGATTGACGTCCAAGCCACACTGTTTAGCCCGATTTGTTAGCCTGTTTAAGGCATTTTGTAGGAGTGCCGAGAAAACTTGAGGATGTTTCCCAGATACAGATATTGCAACGTCGTCGTCAGCATAAATAATCACCCTGAAACCCTCTGCTTCCATTGAAGTTAGGAGGTCGTTTACTACCTTGTTCCATAAAAGACATGAAAGGACCCCGCCTTGGGGGATACCTCGATTGACCATTATGGTGGTAGTAAAACTTCTAATGCTAGAAGTTATTGTTCTGCTTCCAAGCATGAGACTTATTAGGTCTATGAGTAATTTTTTTAATTTCAGCTTGTCCATTGCTGTTGTGATCGCCTGGGAGCTGACGTTGTTGAAAGCTCCTTCAATATTTTGGAAAGCTACTAGGTTATATTCTTTGTATTTGAGCGAATATTCAATACTACGTACCAGCGAATGAAGTGCTGTTTCTACTGATTTTCCCTTAGAGTACGCATGTTGAGCTGTGGAAATGAGACATGGTTTCAAGTTATGTCTGATGTGAATTTCAATCAATTTTTCAAATGTTTTAAGAAGGAAGGATGATAGGCCGATGGGTCGTTTATCTTTAGGGTTAACGTGAGAGGGTTTCCCTGCTTTAGGAATGAAGACTACTTTTGCCATTCTTCAGGCTTTGGACTATTCTTACTTTTACTGAAATTAATGCTTTATTTATTATACAAAAAATATTTTTATTTCAAAATAAAAAGGCGAAATAAAACGTTTAAGTTAAAATCACTTGGTAGATCAACTATTTTGGATTTGGGCGTGTACATTGTTCATGTTATTGATACTTGTATTGAATTGAAAGGGGAATGGGTCGTTATTCTGTATTCCACAATTCTGTTCCACCAAAATTCTGTTTGAGCATATAATTCTGTATATTTTTTTCAAAATTCTGGAAAATCATTATTCTGCCGTTAGAAATTCTGTAAATCCGAATCTCTACATTAAAACTCGCAGTTATTAACAGGTTTTTTTTTAATTATATTCAATTTTGTTTTATTGGATTTTAAAAATGTAAAATTTATCATTTTTCTGACTGCCCTTTATATCACGATTAAATTACTTAACTTAAGCTATTGAGCGCAAAATTTGTTATCAAAGTATGTCCTTTATGTAAGCCTTATGCAAATTAGTTGGGGAAAGATCCGTTACGTTACAATTGGGAACTATACTTCCAAACTCTAATAAATAAAAATATCAAAAATCTGTCCTCAAAAAATTCTGTAAGTGATAAAAGAAAAAATTGCGACATTTTTTACAGTTGTCATCAAAGAATGCACACATTTGGATGCGGATTCGTCATGGGGGCTTAGATCGAAAGTCATGGATTTCAAGCCAATTAGTGATCGCCTGGCTGTAATCCGTATCAAGGTCACACTACAAAACATCAGTATAATATGTGCACACGCCTCTACCGATGATGCTGAGGAGTCTAGAAAGGAGGATTTTTACGACTCCCTGGATAGAGCCAACGGACCCTGTGCTGTGTACGACGTCAAAATCGTACTCGGAGATTTCAATGCAAAAATCGGTAAGGAAGACATCTTTGGCGGATTGGTTGGAAAGCACAGCTAGCCTCTACGAAGTGACAACAGATAACGGCTTCCGACTAATCGACTTTGCTGCAGCTCGTAGTAAGGTGATAAGTAGCACTTGGCTTCCAAGACGAAAGATCTACACAGCAACCTGGCGATCTCCGGATGGTCGAACCACCAACCAAATCGACCATGTGCTAATCGACGCAAGGCACGCATCCAACATCTTGAACGTGCGCAAGGAGCAAATGTCTACTCTGACCACTTTCTGGTAGTGGCTAAGTTTAGAGCTCGACTATCAAACGACAAAAAAAAAAACACGTGCGACCCCAAGAAAGAAGTTCAACATCGGTTGCCTTGGCACTCCGGTTAATGCCAGATACTACAGTGAGCGCCTGACTGAGCGACTCTCCGCCGTCCTCCCAAATACCACAGATGTCAACACCTTGTGGAACAAATATCGCGAAATAATAAAAAATGTAGCCGAGACCACCATAGGTTACCAGCCACCCCCGAAAAAAACCCGTGGTATGATTATTAATGCACGTTACTGTAAAGAGAGACGGAAAATGCACGTTTGCAGGTGCTGCAACGGAAAACAAAAACAAGAGCAGCAAGAGAAAGGTACCGAACAAAAAGGAGAAAGAGAAAACACCCTGCGAAGGAAGAAAAGAGAGATCCGCAGTTTTTCAGCTCAAAAATCTAGAAGAATTTCAGGCTAAGAACAACACCCGGCGCTTTTTTAAAAGGTCGAAGCAATTAGGTTCTGGTTTCAGAACCGGCGGAGCCGGGACACAGGCTCTTCGTAACAGTGAAGGAATCCTAGTCACCGAAGCACAGGGAATTGTAGTTGTTTTTAAGCAGCACTTCCAACAGCTGCTGAATGCGCATAATGAACGTCGAGCAAGCTAATGACGAAAGAGAAACAAGACCAGTCAATGAAGACCAAGTCCCAGCTCCCATCGCAGAAGAGATACAAAGAGCCACTAATAAGCTAAAAAATAACATGTCCGCCGGGTCGGACAGCATACCTGCGGAACTGATCCAGCTTTGCCGCATGACTAAACCATACGCAGCGCAGTGAGCAAATAGGTAACAGCTCATCCGAATTGTTTCAAACATGCGCAGGGTTTAGCCAAGGAGATGCACTGTCATGTGACTTCTTCAACATAGTCCTGGAGCAGATAGTGCGCAAGGCAGGTGTGAGCACGGAAAACTCTATCTTCAACAAATCCACCCAGGTCTTAGGCTATGCGGACGACATTGACATCATCGGTCCATCCAAGAGAGATGTGCTTGAGGTTTTCACAGCGATTCACGGGCGAAACTCGTTGGTCTTGAATTGAATGAGGACAAAACAATGTATATGATATCAACAATCAAAGCAACACCTGTCCACCGCCTAGGACCAAACGTCACTGCAATTTAGAGGTAGATAAGGAGTTCACCAGGACCGAACCTATACGGTACAAAGACCAAGTGACTGTGGATGCCAGAGCGCTTGGTTTCGGCGACTGGAGAGTACATGCGAGGAACGCATCACGCTGGAAGGCTGCAATATCCTTCATGGATTGTGATGCGGAAAAGTAAGCAAGAAGATATAACAAAAAATGTGTTCAAATTTTGTTTAATCATTTACAGAATTTTGGAAACAGAATGTTTGGAATCCGAATTTTGCCACATACAGAATTTTGACCCTAACCCGATTGAAAATACGGAATTAAATATTTAAACGTTAATTTTTAATTAGCAGGAATGTCCTTGAAATTGTTTTCTTTACAATTATCATTACTTAATCATCACAATAACTAAAGCAAATTGAATAAATTTAATTATTCACTCAAAAATAAAAAAATTTATATATTGAGTAATTTTTTTCAAATGCAGATCTCATGCGAAAGAAAAACAAAATTAAAATATTTATGTAAATACAACAATTTCGAATCGTTAAAACGTTAAAACATTTAAGATGACTAGAAAAATAAAAATAATAATACATCTAGTCAGCCTGATAATTTAATTTTTGGTCAAATAAACTTCAAACACTTTAGTTTTAGCTTGACATTCTGGGTCATACTATACATAAGCTGTCAGTTGCCAACTGTACGACGCACGGTCCCACTTGTAACGAAGCCAATATACTAGCCCTTGAAATTCAAATAGGTCTAAACAAACAGTCTAATCTATTAATTTTTTTTTTACTCACTGGACTTGTTCAATTTCTAATCGAAATTAGAAAGTGAAATCAACTGCTAATGATTTAATCAGAAAATAACCCCAGTAGCATAAACGAATAAGTGTGTAATCGCTGTTAATAGTTGTAAAAAAAAAAATAATTAATTATTTTGTAAGTCTGGTCAGTCTCAGTTTCAAAGGTCAAATATTTTCAATTTCAGACGCGACGACCGGATGTGTCAAAAATGACGAAATAAACCTTAAAAAGGTAACCTAAGAAAAATATTAATAGATTTTTTGTAATAAAATTCCATAGTAAAACAACTTTTACGCTAACGTTTCCCTTAAATTTTGGGCTTATGTAATTAAAAATTACTTTAAATGAAAAAAAAAACAAACACTGCCACATTAACACGAAAACTATTTACACATCTATACATCTGTTTATAAAATATATAAGAAAATAAACGCCAAACACGATTCAGGACACCCCTTATTGTCGCATATCAAGTCAAATATTGAAAAGTTAGATTACGAAATTAGGATCTTAGCCAAATAGTGAACAACAGGCAAGTTAAAAAAAAAAAAACTTAATTTTTGGCACAAGTTTTTGTAGAAATAACAACAACAAATATTTGAAAAATATTTAATAATTACACAAAGAAAAAATCAATCCAAATTGAATCAACTAAACAAAAATCAAGCCACACGGCAGTTAAAGCAGTTTTGTTGGAAATATTGTTTCTAGTTTGTTGTTACACTGTTAATTTTATATATAAATATGGATTTTTGCTTATATATGTTGGTATTATATATAAGAATATTTTTGTTACTGAAAAATATCTTGTTCCTGTATTGGATTTTTTTTTTCTTGAACATTTTTCTTATAATTGGAATTTTTTTTTGTTATTAAAATATTCATTTACTTTGTTTTGTTCATTTTTTTTTTATCTGTATGTGCATATGCATTCAAACCTGTTATTGCTATTTTAGCTGACCACTTGCTTGTTCCATCCAAAACGCTTTGTTTCACTGCTTTCATATGACCTGTATGAGATTTTTCCTCAACGCTGAATACCGCTCTACATTATATATAATTTTTTATGTATTGAGGTATATTTTTTTTGTTTGTTAAATATTGCTATTTAATGTTACTATACATATGTATACATTTGTAATATATACATATATATATTATATTTAAAATTATGAATCCTTCATGAAAAAAAAATGTATTTTTGGAGAGATATTTGGATTTACAGAAATATAGCTTAACCAATAACAATAATTTTAATCGCAAAAAATAATATATGTATATTAATGTATATATATAAACGTATATATATACACACACACATATATACAGGGTAATTCACGAGCGTTGTGCTAAAAAGTTGAGTTGAGACATGAAAAAAATCGTATGGGAGGGGGGTCTATTCCCCCCGTTTAGCCAGGAGGGGCAATTTTCTGAAAAATTGACTTATTTTGTATAAAAAAAATTTTAAATCAACGGCTTCGCTTACAACGCCGTGCTTTATCTTTTTGGAAAGCCAATAAGAACTTCTTCTTTCATTTTGTTTTCAAACTGAATTTTTTTTACTAAATTTTCAAAATCAAACTTTTGGAGAGAAAAAAAACAAAAGAAACATTTTTGAACTAAATTTTTTCAAAATTTTATGTAATTAAGTAACAATTTTGCTTTTAGCATTCAATGCCGTTGTTAATTTTAAGTCGAAAACAGAAAACCGGACGCAAAAATGTCTCTTCATTTTTGAGAAATGAAAAAAAAACAAAACCACTTTTTTTCTAAGAAAATATTTAATTTTATTTTTACCTATCTGGACTTTTAGTTTACTTAATTTATGAAACATGAACCTTCCTTTTACTATTTTGTTCTGTAATTGGAATTTTATGAGGACTCAAGAAAGTAGAAAAGTATTGGATTTTCCCTGGATTAATCATTTTGTTCATTGATAACGTCTGAACACTGACTTGTAATTTTTTCTTATTATGCCTGGGGGCCGTGGCCACCTACCGGGGAGGGGTTTACCTGCTAGGAACTTAAGATAATTGAACCGCAATTTTTCTTGAACGAAAAAACAATTAGCAACTTAAAGGTAAATAATAGGCATTGGATATTTAATAAACAACCATTTCCAATTGAAAATTGACTCATCAACACATAACATTGTCAAACTCATACTCTCGAAAAAAATAGCCGGCATGCACTTCTGCTACGGTATAGCTAATGGTCGAGATCGGAAAGTTGAAAGACTATGCTGAAAGATATCCAAATAAAAGGTGCCCAAGTCGTAGCATGTTTTTATGAATTTACCGACGTCTAAGAGAGCATGGCAAGCGAGAGCATAGAAGAAGTGAAAGGTCCATTGCAGTACCCGCAATCATAGATGAAAGAATTTTGGATACGGTCCGACGAAATCCCTCCATTAATACAAGGAGGATAGCTACAATGCTTGGAGTGTCCCAATCTAGAGCATAGAGAGTGGTTCTCACGGAAAATTTACACCCTTACCACTTCACGCCAGTTGAGGAACTCACAACAAACGACATGTTACTGAGAGCAGAATTTTTTCGATCATTGCTGCTTAGTGATTAAACTGAAGGCAATTATTTTGAAAAAATTTTCTGGACGGATGAGGCAATAGAGTGGCGCGACAGCTCTTGAAGAGCCAAGGCCTAAGTGACTTACTCTCACCAACAATTCTCTAGGTGCGTGCGAAGAATTGAGGGGACCTACAATTTTACACCGATTCCGAACGGCAAAGTTGAGAAGCACTTTTTCATGACAGATGATACTCTTGGAAGTTTTGTCAGTTCTTCGCAAGAGGCAGTGTCCGTGAAAGATGAAATAAAAACTTTGGGCCCGAGAAGGATTCGAACTCACGACGTTCTGCTTAGCAGCCAACGCACCTAACCACTAAGCTACGGACACTACATTTTACCAGGGATGGTGTCACTAATTTCCACACCTTGCATGAAAAACAACAAATCACAATACCGCTTTAACTGCAACGTCTGGCTTGGTACTGTTTGACACACCTCGATCGGACCCCAATTTCTGAATTCCGTTATTAATAGAGAATCACACCTAGAGTTCCTATGAGACCTTTTGACCGATTTGTTGGACAACGTTCCATTGGCTATAACCAATAATTTAATCTATCAAGAAGATGGTGTTCTAGCACCTTATAGCTTACAGGTGAAAAACTGGCTGGATGATCACTGTAGTGACGGATGGATTGGGAGAAGAGACCCAACAGAATGGCCTCCACCAGAAATTGACTACTCATAAGATTCCAATTACAGAACAAATAGTAAAAGAAAGGTTAATGTTTCATAAATTAATTAAACTGAAGGTCCTAATCCGATCCTGAAAAAGGAAGATCCTCTAAACTGCGCCAACTACAGAGGAATCAGTCTACTTAACACAGCCTACAAGATCGTCTCTGCCGTAATATGTGAACGTCTGAAGCCTCTCGTCAACAATCTGATTGTTCCTTATCAATGTGGTATCAGGCCAGGAAAGTCAACCAAAGAATCACGTTGCGGCTCATCCTAAAAAAGACCTATGAACTCCAAATCGATACCCACCACCTTCTCATAGATTTTAAAGCCGCGTATGACAGCATCTACAGAGACGAACTGTATTAAGCTATGTCTAGTTTTGGAATCCCTGCCAAGCTCGTTCGCTTGTGCAAAACGACGATATAGAACTCATGCTGCTCCATAAAGTTTGGCAATGAGCTTATGGAATCTTTCGACGTCAAAAAAGGACTCAGACAAGGCGGTGCACTGTCGTGCGATTTCTTTACCATCGTTCTTGAGAAGATAGTGCAGAACTCCAACGTCAACACCAGAGGCGTACGCCGATTATATCGATATAATGGAAAAAAAATAGCGTGATGTCAATGGCACTTTTGTGAGAATTGAAACAGAAGCAGCAAAAATGATTAAGCGGTAAATGAGGGAAAAACGAAGTATATGCTGTGTTCGAGGAAGGACACGCATACAACTTCGAAGTAGTAGAGGAGTTTGTCTACCTAGGCTCCGCTATAAACACGGGCAATAACACCAGCGCCAAGATCAGACGAAGAATAACTCTTGCTAATCGCTGTTTCTAAGAAACAGCTAAGAACGCAATTGAGTGGAAAAGCCCTTTCTCGAGCAACTTAGGTAAAATTGTACACCACCCTCATCATCCCAGTTCTGCTGTATGGTGCAAAAGAATGGACCTTGACAAAATCGGATGAAAGTGCCTTAGGCTGTTTCGAGAGGAAAGTTCTTCGGGTCATCTTTGGCCTCGTATGCAGCGAACTTTACGGGTTAGAATTGATGGACACTAATGCTCCGGCCCGGTAACCATTCCCGAGGGCTGAAGGAGGAGAGGAAGACCGCGACTCAGGTGGCGCACTCAAGTGGAAGAGGACCTCAATCAACTTGGAGGGAAAAACTGGAGACAGCTAGCTAGGGACCGAGCTGGTTGGCGGAGACTGTTGATTGAGGCCCAAGTCCACAACGAATTGTAGCGCCACCTTAAATAAGTAAGTAAGTAAAAGTCCAGATGGGTAAAAATAAAAACATATATTTTCTTAGTTTTTGATTAATTTCTCAAAAACGAAAAGACATTCTTGCGTCCGGTTTACTGTTGCGACTAAAAATTAACAACGGCATTGATTTTTTAAAACAAAATTAGTACTTAATAATATAAAATTTTGAACAAAATTAATTCAAGAATGTTTTTTTTTTGTTTTGTTTGTTTTTTTTCAAAATTTTGAGTTTGAAAATTTATTTTTTTTAACTATTCGTTAAAACAGTTTAATTTGAAAACAAAATGGAAGGAGTTTTCGGATTTCCAAAAAAAGCTATAGCACGGCGGCGCGGCGTTGTAAACGAAGCCGTTGATTTTAATTTTTTTTTTCAGAATAAGTCAATTTTTCAGAAAATGATTTCTCCTGGCTAAAGGGGGGGAATAGACCCTCCCCTTACAAACGATTTTTTTCTTGTCTCAACTCAACTAACATGCTCTAAATTTTTGGCACAACGCTCGTGAATCACCCTGTAAATGTATAGTATATATATATATATATATATATATATTATATACATATTACATATACATATATTTATTTATTTATTCAATGATAAAACTATAAGACTCACCGGATGAGCTCAAATATTTCGGGTTTCTCTCGTTCACGTTGTTTCATTCGCTCTTTCATTGCGGTAATTATCGAATTAGCTTTGTCCTCGGCACCATGTTTTGAACTCTTTTCAGCCGCTCCTGTTGAAAAAAGTATAAATGAATTTGATATTAAATAATAAAATAAAAAAAAAAATAAAGAAAGCCTTAATAAGATAATGATACTGAAAAATTACAAACTTTGAAGACAATCTGCATTCAAGAGATCCTTGCATTTTTCATGACATTTAACACCGCATTCTGTGCAACGAACACCCTGTCTAGCTATTCCCCACAGCAAACCTTCGCACTCGTAGCAATATGTAGGTGATGTTGCTGTCCACAAGACAAAATTATGTGGCGTTGTTGAAGATATAGGGTAGATCAATGCCTGTAGAGCTTTCTTATAGACATGCATTTTCTACCATGAAAGACATTGGAAAATACGAAAATAAATATAAAAGTGACTAGGCAAGGAAAATAATTTTTGTTTAAAAAGAAAAACTCAAATGTATAAATATCACTTTGTCTCTACTGTCCGTTATGAAGCATCATCAATTGACAAATACAAATCTTCAGAGTCGAATCAATAATGTATGAAAATCATTTTAAGTATGAAAAGTATATAGCCCAAGGAACCGCAACTTAGGCATTTTTTTCGCATTTTTACATGCTTATGTAATGCCAAAATGTAAAAAAATGTTCGATGTCGCTCTTTTCTTGCCCCGGTGCACAGTATTCAGTGCTCGCATCGGGAGCGCTCTGAATCGCCCCAAATTTTTTTGGGCCAGAATTTTGGAGCTGTTCGAATCAGCTGAAAAAAGCACAGAGCACTACTTATGTTTTCGATGTGCAACCAAACCCTGAGAAGTTAGTAGTTACAAACACCGGAGCTCCGCAGGGCTGGTTACATCGAACGAACCTATCAACTTTACGATTACACGATCGAGTATAAACAACACAGATTTATATTGGGTTGCATGGAGGTATCGTACCCTACATATTAACTTAATTCGTTGACTCTTCACATGGGGAACTACGAAAAAAAAAAAACATTTATTCGTGCTAAACTGCTGTCTGTATTACTCCAAATAGAATTTTTTAAGGATTTCGAATTTAATTGCATGCCTGCAATAGTTTGTAAAGAAACGTTCCAATTGTTGCCTTAGAAATGTTTAAAAAAAAGTTTTGAATTATTTTAAGGCAAGGAACACGAAAACTTTGGTTCGTATGCAAAACGATGAGATCAAACTCTTTACTCACTTTTTTGAAAACTTTCTTAAGGTGGTATGCAAATAAAAATTACTAACCGAATTAGATCTCAATTTGTGAGTTCAATTTTAGAGGGATGAGATCGATCTCACAGTGAAAGCTCGCCATGAGATTGAGCTCGTTTTCATATGGAAAAAGGATGAGAAAACACTTGGTTATAGGAGATCGATCTCACAAATTGTTAAGCATGGCATTTTTTCGGATTTATTTCATATTAAACCGTAAGGATGGCCGAGTTTATTGTTAATGATGTCGGACAATGATTTTATAAAGAAAGAACGTCTCCAATTGGTGAAGATTTTCGTCAGTTGTATTGGTTTAGTGAAGAAGGTGTGCGATTGCTGACGGAAGAATTGTTGAGGCCGAGCTCAGATACACGTGGTGGTGCTCTCACAAACCAAGAAAAAATGGGAATCTTCCTACGATACATAGGAGACCACGGGTTCCAAATTGGAGTAGGTGAAGACGTTGGAGTTCATCAATCCACAGTCTCTAGAGTGGTGCAGCAAGTTTCTGCAGAAATAGCAAGCCAAACACGGCAATTGATTATAATACCACATACTGTTAAAGAAATACAAGAACAAGAAACGCAAAGGTTAAGGAACAGGAAGTATGAGTTTTCTTATGCAATTGGTGCTCTAGATTGCACTCATGTCCGTATAAGGCAACCTTTGACTTATGAGGAGTACATTAATCGTAAATGATTCTACTCCTTTACTGTTCAAGCTTCATGCAATGCGGAAGAAGAGCTTCCAAGTGTTAAAGTTTGTTGGCTACTTAATCATGTTTTCAATTGATTTAATACTTTTCTGTTTATTAAAATAAATTGTCATTACATTTTCGTTTAAATTAGAATAAAGAAGTTGTTATATAGTATAAAGGAATCGATTTTCATTTATTTCGATGGTTCAAGACACAACAGTATTGGCGACGAGGTGAAAACTTATTTTCAAAAAAAAAAAAAAGAAAATCATCGAACATTATCGAACATAAAAATGAATGCCGAGCAACTAAATTCCTTGATTGAAGCTATGTCGAATATGACGATGGCCTTGCAAAATCAACAGGAACATCGAACGGCAAATATAAACATAATTTCAAACTTCGATCCATTCAACCCCAAGGTTGAACAATTTAATAATTATAAAGAACGTTTAGAAAATCATTTTCAGATAAAAAAGATATTCGAAGATAAAGATATGTGCGCTAAATTATTGCTTCAATTTATTGGTTCTTCAAATTATTCGTTATTGACGTCACTCTCAGCTCCCAAAAATATTAACGAATTGAAATATGACCAGTTGATCGAAAAATTAGAAAAGCATTTTTGTCCGAAAAAAAATGCATTGGTAGAACAACATTATTTTTTATCAGAATACCAAAATGAAAAGGATTCCATAAACGATTATGTAGCAAAACTACGACAAAGAGTATTATACAGCGACTTCAACTGCAAATGTGGTTTGTCCATAGCCAACATTTTTCTGCGAGCTCAATTAATTCGAGGGCTAAGGGACAACAACATAAGAGAAAAACTACTTCAGGAAGAAAATTTGGAATTCGACAAAATTGTTGAACAGGCGATTAAACTCGAAGCATCAAAAGTTAATTGCAAACTCATTTCAACTACGAAAAACTCTTCAAACGTAGAAATAAACAAGATAACAAATTCAAATTTTCAACCTCAAAATAAAGTTCACAACCATGGCACAAAGCCTCGATCTCAAGAATATTCAAAAACGAAAAAATCGAAATCATTTATAGATTACAAAAGTCTGGGAATCGAAGGACTGTGTCTACGATGTGGTAGAAATAATCACCTGGCAAATGATTGTAAATCTAATCGAAATCAACTGAATTGTGAATTTTGCAAGAAACAGGGTCATGTGAAGCGAGTTTGTTTGAAATTCCTATTAAGCAAATCAAACCACAACACAAACGCTATTACAAGCCATGCAACGGATAACAAAGAGTTCGATTATTCAGATAACATACATCATATAAATAAAATAATTGATGTTTATGGAAAATCTGAAATATTTTCAATAGATGGTCGTAAATTTTTCATTAATGTTTCAATAAATGGGAAACGTCAAGAATTCGAGGTGGACTCTGGAGCAGGATTCACGTTACTTCCAGAGAAAGATTTCAACAAACTGAATTTAAATGTTCCTGTAAAAAAAGCAGATATTGGTTTTCGATCCTATACTGGTGAGATATTTGATCCAATAGGAAAGGTTGAAGTACAGGTCCAATATCAAGACACGGTATCAAACGAGGAAATGTATATAGTCCCTTCAAAATACGCACCGCTGATAGGCAGAGTATGGATACGACATCTTAACATAAATTTACAAGCGATCGATCAACCTACACATAATATCAGTAACGAAATTTGCACTATCGAGTCAGTAACAGAGTTAATGAACAAATATTCCACTATTTTTGAACAAAGAGTGGGTTGCATTCCAAATGTTGTTTGTTCGCTTAAGCTGAAAGAAAAAACCAAACCAATTTACGTAAGGGAAAGAGAAG
This sequence comes from Sphaerophoria rueppellii, assembly GCA_920937365.1. Taxonomy (NCBI): domain Eukaryota; kingdom Metazoa; phylum Arthropoda; class Insecta; order Diptera; family Syrphidae; genus Sphaerophoria; species Sphaerophoria rueppellii. The sequence continues at coordinate 6,499,945 of CAKKXW010000006.1, read as the reverse complement.
TACCATTTGCACTGCGTGAGAAAGTTGAAAAAGAATTAGATGAACTCGAAAATGATGGAATAATTTCAAAAGTAAATACAAGCGATTGGGGTTCACCGTTGGTGATAATTCCGAAACCCGATGGTAAGGTGCGACTATGTGTAGATTATAAAGTTGGTGTAAATCCACAACTCGAAACAGCTCATTATCCGATTAAAAGAATCGATGAACTTTTGAATCAGTTACGAAATTCGAAATATTTTTGTCGTTTGGATTTATACAAGGCATATTTACACGTTTTAGTCGATGAAGAGAGCAAGCAAGTACAGACTATATCAACACACAGAGGCACTTATCGAATGAACCGTTTATCTTTTGGAATAAAAACGGCTCCTAGTGAATTCAATAGAATACTAGACCAAATACTTCAAGGATTAGAAGGTACGTTATCTTATTTTGATGATATTATAATTCATGGTGCAACAATTACTGAATGCAAAGAACGATTAATTAGTTGTTTCGAAAAATTACAAAAGTATGATTTACATGTAAACAAAAACAAATGTGAATTTTTCAAAACAGAAATTCGATATTTAGGTTATGTTATCCGTAAAAATGAAATTCTTAAGTCACCAGATAAAGTTCAAGCTATTAAAGATATGTCACGGCCCAAAAATTCAGATGAAGTACGTGCATTTTTGGGTATGATTACTTACTATTCAAAATTCATTCCTGATCTTTCGACAATAATTTTTCCTTTACGACAACTACTTCAAAAAAATTATAAATTTAAATGGTCAAATTCATGCGAATTAGCATTTATAAAACTCAAAGAGCAAATTATGAGCAATCGTGTATTAACTCCGTATGATCCACAGCTACAGACTACTTTAGCATGTGATGCGAGTCCTGTTGGAATAGCAGCTGTTTTGTCACAGATTAATGAGGGTGTAGAACGACCAATTGCATTTATATCTCGATCACTAACAGTGTCAGAACAAAATTATAGCCAACTGGACCGAGAAGCACTAGCAATTGTTTTTGCCATTGATAAATTTTACATGTATCTATATGGAAGGGAATTCATTCTGATCACAGATAATAAACCATTAACAAGAATATTTCACCAACATTCAAAAATCCCAGCAATGACATCATCTAGACTTCTAAGGTATGCTTCATTCCTTCAAGGATTTAACTACAAAATTCAACATAAAAAAGCGGAGGAACATCTTCATGTAGATTGCTTGTCGCGAAACCTTTCAACTGATTCATTTCAAAAATTTAAATTTTTCCTAGACGACGAAATCAAAGACCTTCAAGACCAAGTTATCAATCAAATATCAACCGTGTCGATAACAGCAACATCTATAGCAAAGGAAATAGAAAAAGATTCAACATTATCAAAACTTAAACAGGATTTACTTAAAGGCCAAATAGAAAATCCAGATTATTCTCTACAAGATGGGGTTATTTTTAAAGGAAATCGTGTCGTTATTCCAAATTCTCTTCAAGACGAAGTCCTGAGACAATTGCATCGCACTCATATCGGGATTGTGAGAATGAAACAACTAGCTCGTAAATATTGTTATTGGCATGGAATAGACTCAAGCATAGAAAAACTCGTAAGATCTTGTGAAAAATGTGCTCTATGTAAAAATAGTCCTCCTCAGATCACTACTCATCATTGGGATGAACCAAATGCTAATTTCGACAGAGTACATATTGATTACGCTGGTCCATTCCAAGGTTATAATTTCTTCGTCCTAATCGATGCAAAATCAAAGTGGCCAGAAATCAAAGTTACAAATTCAGCTCCTACATCAGAGTTAACTATCAGATTTCTTCAAGACATTGTAGCAACACATGGTCTACCGAAAGTTATTGTATCAGATAACGCTTCTATTTTTCAAAGCAATGAATTCAAAGAATACTGTAAGGAAAATGGTATAATGCAAAAATTTATAGCGCCAGGACATCCAGCCACAAACGGGTTAGCCGAACGATATGTTAAAACATTAAAATCAAAATTAAACGCTATGTCAGAAGAAGAAGGCTCAATACATAATAAAGTACGTGAAATATTATACCGCTATAGAGCAACACCTTTATCAAATGGTAAAAGTCCAGCACAACAATATCTTGGAAGAGAGATGAGAATCAAATTAGATTGCCTACGTCCTGTTATATATGAAAAATCTTCCAACGAAAAAGTCAACTCAATTCGAAATTTAAGTGTGGGAGATAGAGTTCAGTCAAGATTTTACTCAAACGGAAAGCCATCTTGGAAATTTGGAGTTGTTAGGAAAAAGTTTGGTCAACTGCACTATGAAATCGTGCTCGACAATGGATATGTAATAAAACGCCACATAAACCAATTATACAAATCAGAAGTAGTTTTACCGAAAAAGGAAATGACTATTCAAGAAGATCAACCGAAAAGAAGTGATCCATGTATAGACGAAATACAAATTCAATTTGAGCAAGTTCCAGTTCCAGGAAGTTTAGATGTTCGAAGACAATCAGGAATAGTGACAATGAACATTCCTGAAAATAGAAGCCACAGAGATATAGAACCGAGCAACATAGAATCAAGCAACGTTCCTGTTCCAATTCGAAGAACGAATAGAAACCGACGGTGGCCAGGATATCTTCAAGATTATGAATAAAATAGTGTGGGAGATTGTTGTATATAAATATTCATAGATATGGGTAACTGTGCTCAAATTCTACTCTAGTAAATCAACTAAATCATGTTTTCAATTGATTTAATACTTTTCTGTTTATTAAAATAAATTGTCATTACATTTTCGTTTAAATTAGAATAAAGAAGTTGTTATATAGTATAAAGGAATCGATTTTCATTTATTTCGATGGTTCAAGACACAACAATAACCAAGCCATGAATTGACATCGATCTCAATTTCAACAAGTAATAGCTGTTGAGCTTGAACTCGTTTTTTTTTTTTTGCATACAAAAATGAGTCTGAGTTCCGCCTTGCCCCATCGATCGATGAGTTAAAGCTCATCAGCTCAGACTCTGAATATGGAATATGACCCTTTGTCGAAACTGCATGGAAAAAGGTTTTCCCGAATTTTGAGAGCCTGTTTTTATTGTTTTCAAAAACATTAGTCTATATCTCTTGTATTCGATCGTCTCTAATGGAGATGGCACAACAGTTTAACATTCATCTTCACTGGGTTCCAGGCCATAGAGACATTCCAGGAAACTGCAAGGCCGACAAACTCGCCAAACATGGTACAATATTACCCATTAAACCACAAATGGCTTATGTTGGTATACCAATCGCTACATGTAAACTTTTGCTACAACAAGATGCTATTAAGAGAACTTACATCAGTTGGAATAACATAACCACCTGTCAGGCAACGAAAAACATTTGGCCTAATTTGGACTTAAAGAGATCTAGATGCCTGATATGTATCTCTAAGCAGAGTGCATATAAGCTCCTTAATTGGTGTCATTACTGGACACTGTCTATTTGGAAGACACGCTGCGCGACTGGGCATATTTTCTTATGATTTCTGCAGAAGCTGCATGGATGAGGAGGAGGAGGAAACAGTTCTTCACCTCCTCTGTACCTGTCCTGCTCTTGCTCATAAACGTATGATTCACTTAGGAGAATACTTCTAAAATGATCTAAACGATCCCGTACATATTAATATAATTAATCTTCTACGTTTCGTAAGGAACTCTAATTTCAATGAGCTTTCGAAGAAACGCCTTTTTAGATTCATGTGGTATCACAATGGGCCTCTGATTGGCCTAAGTGTGTCTTTTAACATCCATGACAGCCACTTTAACCTAACCTTGTATTCTTTCATCGATGAAAATAATTGCAATTTTATGGAAAATACATAAGAAGATCCGTGTTTGGTTTAAGCACGGCTTAAGTAAGCAAATGGCAAATAATATAAATAATGTGTTTGACTTTACCCATCAGGATGCAGATTAACTGTAGGGATCTTGTAGGATGATTTTTTTCACAACAGCAGAAGAAACAAATATATATATACATAATCAGTTTGCGAAACGAAAAGAGTATATATTTGATATTAAATTTATATATTTTTTCACCAAAACTCACCAGTTCTTCATCATTAAGGGTCGCACGAGGTACTGCTGAGGTAAGGCCAGCATTTCTTTTCGTCGCAGCCATTGTCTAGTTTAATTAATGTTTTTAATGATTTGTTTTAACAAAAAACTTGAATTTAATAACATTAATCTAAGAGTAATATTTGAATTTTAATTCATTAAAAAACAGTATGAAAATTTTAAGAAAAATTACAAAAAAAATCATCTAAGCTTATTAAAAATCGTGAGCAAAATAGTCAATGTTTTCTTTCATTTATTTATAATTAATACTTTTGTATATAATCTTTCTACTTTATTAAAAAGCCAAACAAGTTTTGTTAAATATTAAAATCGATATACATGTATAATGCTTAAGAAAATTAAAACTCTATCATGCGTTGCAATGCATTTTGTTTAGTTTTCTTATCAGTTTTTTAATATTACTCAAAATTAATTTATTGTTAATATTTTGTGCTCTTTTTAATGTTAACCTAAATAAATCACTTGTATCTAACTTAGAAGGTCTCACTTTAGTTAAACGTTTAAAAGGAAAATTTTCAAAATGTATTTTAGTTTTTTTTTTTCCAGCCCGAGACCTCAAGCAAATTTTCCTGACAAAAACCAAAGATTACAATTTTTAATTTGTTCATAAAAACATATAAAAATAAGGAAATAGGACAGCTCTTGAACAGCCAAGGCCTAAGTGGCCTAGTGCGTGTGAAGAATTGAAGGGACCTAGTTCTTCGCAATGCCCGTGAAAGATGAAATATAAGGTATGGCGACGAGTAGGACTCGAACCCACCACGTTCTGCTTAGCAGCCAACTACTTAGTCACGGACACTACCATACTTAAACATACTAACTACAATGATATACATACACTATGTTTAAATTAAGTTTGTGTGCCTTTTAACAGAATCACCGCTTTACTGAACGAATGAGTGAGTCTATCAGTGATCGAACGAACGAGTAACTACTTTGGGATGATGGCATTCGATAGGTCACGTATCGTTTGGGAATTAAAAATTGTAGTAGTCTTTATTCTACTACATCGAGTCTCTGTTTATTTTGAACGAGTCTTGACAGATAAAATTTTCATTTATGGGGTGTCTCAGTGAGTGTACCGTGTACGCTTTTTCATTTCAAAATAAAAACAAGTATTTTATGACAGAGTTGTGATTTTGTGATGGAAGAAAAAATCCGGCCCGACAGCAGGCCATTACTGTTATCATGAAATTTTCCATGACTTTTGCACAGAGATTTGGCTGTATATCACCGATGACACATTGGATTTCCTATTTGAGCTGAGGAATTGTTTCTAGTTTATTCGAGTAAACCCGAGATTTCAGAAAACCCCTAAGAAAATAAAGGCACGGCGTTGAACCGCACCATCTTGGTGGCCAGTTGACATAAGAATTTCGTGAGATAATGTGTTCTGAAAATCGTTGCTGCAATAAATCGATTGTTTCATGCGGCTTGTGGCATATTTCGCTATCCTGCTGAAACCACATGTTGTCCAGGTTCATGCCGTCCAATTGAGGCCACAAGAAGTCCGTTATCATATTCCTGTAACGAATGCCGTTCGCAGTCACTTTAGTTGTGTAATGAGTTTTCACTGAGCACCTAGTTCTCTTTTTGATCCCATTTGTAATTGTTCCTGGCCTCCTAACACTTTAGTTAAGGAATTCACTGCTCCTTTGAGAAAATCACGTCCCTCAACTTCAAGCCTTAATTCAAAAAAACTGCAGAGACTCTCCCTCTACTATCAAAACGTAAGAGGACTTCGAAGTAAAACTACTTCTATTTATAAGAATTCTCAGGCATTTCCACATGATGTTTTAGTTCTCTCTGAAACCTGGCTCAACGCCACAATATTGGACACAGAGCTCTTTGATAAAGAGTTCTCAGTTTTTCGGAAAGACCGTCATGAGGATGCTATGAACTTAGTTGGCGGGGGAGTCCTCATCGCTGTAAGAAATAGTCTCTCATCTTCCCATGTTGTTTTCCCATTTACAGTAAATATGGAACTCATCTGTGTTAAGATAACAATGTATATATTCCTCCTAAAAGTCCAATGTCTGTGTTCACTGAACTTTCCTTAATCTTAGACTTTGTTTTCAGTATTGCTGATCTTGACAGCTGTATTCTTTTGCTAGGAGATTTCAATCTTCCTCTTATTGATTGGGTTCCCTCTGAAGACGATTCCTATTTTGAAGCTACTACAGTTTCTTCTCAACTGGAGCTTCAATTGTTGGATAACATTTTTTCTTCCGATTTACAGCAAGTAAGCTGTATCAAAAATAAAATGAATCGAATACTAGACCTAGTATTCTCATCTGACGCAGTAAATACTGCAGTTGTAGAATCTACATCTGCTTTATCAACAATAGATAATTACCACCCTCCCTTAGATATTTTTCTTGACTTGAGCGGTCATTTACTTGAGAATAGTAATCCCCATGATTGCTCATACGAATTTGACTTCCGAAAAGCTGATTTCTTGCAGCTTTCAAATAGCTTGCTTAGTTCCGGTATCCAAGAATTACCGTCCAGCAACGATATTGACGCAATTATTGCAAATTTCTATTCTTTACTTATGAGTTGCATTGAAGAGGCAGTTCCTAAGAAGAAATCAACCCACTCCTACACTTTCAGTCATCCTTGGTATACTAAAGAGCTAAAAACACTTCGTAATAAGAGAAATAAGGCCTGGAAAAAATACCTCAAATCCATGACCTTAGAAAACCAAGTAGTTTATATTTCATTTTTTGAAGAATTTAAGAAACTGTCTTATGAACTTTATAGTGAGTATTTACTTACTGTAGGATGCTCTCTGACGTCTGACCCGAAAAGTTTTTGGAAATACATTAATTCGAAGAAGAAATGTGATGTTTATCCAATGAACTTTACTAGCAATAATGTAACCCTCAACTTAACTTCTGAAATTTGTGAAGAATTTGCAAATAATTTCAGCCAATCTTTTATCGATTCCCCCGCCGTTGTGGATAAAGATTTTTTTCAGTATTTACGTGGCTGTCCACAAGTATTGTTTAACAACATCTCAGTAGAGACTGATGACATTATAAACATTCTTTCTCTTCTGAAAGATGATTTTTCGAGTGGTCCAGATGGTATTCCACCTGTTGTTTTAAAAAAGTGTAAGTCTATCTTAGCATCTCCCCTCCGTTATATTTTTGAACTGTCTTTAAAATTAGGAAAATTTCCATCAATTTGGAAAAACGCTTATATTATACCAGTCTATAAGAAGGGAGATAAGGCCAACATCACCAATTATAGACCAATATCTAAGCTCTCCTGCATTCCTAAGGTATTTGAACAAGTTATTTGTGAAAGTTTGGCATTTCATTGCAGGAATATCATCTGTCACCAACAGCATGGTTTCATGCAGAAACGTTCTACTGTCACAAATCTTCTTGCTTTTATAAATCAATGTGTAAGCACTTTGGAATGTGGTCAGGAAATCGATTGCGTCTATACAGATTTTTCGAAAGCCTTCGACCAACTCTCTCACGCCATCATAAAATTCAAACTAAATGCATATGGCTTCCCCCATTTTTCATCACTTGGATATCCTCTTATCTCGAGAATAGGTCTTACCAAGTAAAATTCAGGCATTCTATCTCTAAGTCATTTTTTGCTAATTCGGGAGTTCCTCAGGGTAGCCATCTAGGACCTCTACTTTTTAATTTAGCTATTAATGATGCCCCGTTATGTGTACGTAATAGCGAAATCCTCATCTTCGCAGATGATATGAAGATTTACAAAAACATCTGTTCTAGTAATGACCACATTCTTCTACAGGATGACATTAATAGTTTTGCATTGTGGTGTGAGAAAAATGGTTTAAACCTAAATACAATAAAATGTCAAACAATGACCTTTTCAAGGAAGCGTGCACCGTCTTCATATGACTACGCTATCTCACAGCACATTCTAACCCGTGTAACTTCCGTAAGAGATCTTGGAGTTTTCTTAACCCTAAATTAGATTTTTCTGTGCACATTAACAACATCGTGAGCCCTTGACACGTATGAGTAGGCTTTCAAACTGCAACTCAGACTTATTTGATTTAAATATAAGTAAAAATAAATTAAAGTCTTTGCTCAAGACCAAGTGTATAACACTGTAAATGTTTCTCTGTTTACTTAATGTTTGTAATTATTAGTTATGTATTAATCTTGTTTTGTTAACTGTCTTGTTTTTGTTTCATAATGTTTGCTTACTAACAACTAACACTGCACTTAGTGATGAGCCGGTGGTATAACATAGTCTACTATGTTGGCAAACCATTGGTCGTAAGACTGTGCTTGCTATAAGTTCTCTTCGATCAATTCTGATAGTGTAAAAAAAAAAAAAAAAATAATAATAACGCGCTGTTCTTTCAAAAAGCGCTCCATTTTTAATAATCGGAATAAACATAGGTGACAGCTGTCAAATTTCAGAGTTGCAACTTGCATGATACTGAGACACGCTAAACGTCTTTTCAAATATATAACGAAACAGTGAAACGAAATGAATAACTCTTTTTTATACTCCAATTCAGAAGGAAGAAATTTTAAATTAATTTTGTTCTGTGAGGTCTTTTTGTTTCGAATGAAAGAGAATTTAAAATTATTGTACTAGTTGCTCGAAGTGTTGCCGGACAAAAACATTTGAAGGTAGTACTGATGCAAAAAAAAGGGAGTATTTTCGACTAAATAGTTGTACCGTTTTTTTTTTTCAAAATTAGTGTTTGCGCACATATTGTGCGGTGGCGGCATCATGAACTTTGAATGTCGTCCTTTTTTCAGCATTTGATAACTCAACATTGTTGGCTCTTGCACCAGGGGATTTAAGTACTGAATAAGGACTCCACATCATATTTATTTGTTTTTGAACCTCCAGCAATAACAGAAACATTTAGATCTTTTTTGCCGTTAAGACCGTGTGCGAATTCGATGAATTGTGGTTAAAAATGAATGAATTTTTAACCACTACTGTCATTTTTTAACCTGCTCCTCAGCTAGTCTAATTTTCTACATAAATATATCAAATTAATGTACTTTGAATTAAGTAAACTTAAGATATTTTCACCATCAATTTAACAATACTTTTCATTTTATTGAAAAGTTACACATTGCTGGACTCTAAACGCGAAAAAAACAACCACTTAACCACAATCTTCGAGTAACAATAGGTTTGTTCGATGTGCGCTCTGGATCGCTCTGTGGCGCCCTGATTTCACACTAAGTTGTTCGATGTCGCTCTTTTTTCGCCCCGGTGCGTTCCCACCGTGTTCGATGTGTATTCAGTGCTCGCACCGTTAGCGCTCTAAATCACCCCATGTTTTTTTCGGGGCAATAATTTTGGAGCTGTTCGAATCAGCTGTTGCTATACAACAAGGGAAAAAACAGGGCACTACTAATGCGTTCGATGTGATATCAAACCCTGACACATTTTTCAGTTTTTTTACAGCTCCGTTCAGGTTAATGACAAGCACTGGAGCGCCTCGAGCTGGTAACATCGAACGAACTAATGAAATAAATAACGAACGGCGAGCGGTGTTGGTGTGTGGTCTGTTTTATAACATACATTCACATAAATTGAAAGTGAATTGAATTTATTCAGGTTGACATTACACTTTTACTAGAAGTGGAAGATATTTTAGGGCTTTTAAAAAATAGGAGTACGAATGTGAAAGGAGGAGTACGGGAGTACGGTAGTGCTAAAAGGAGCACAATACTCCGAAGGGAGTACTTTCGGCAACACTAGCTCAATAGTTAACTCGATAATGTGAGAGGTAGTTCCAAATGCACACAATTCAGTCACGTATTATTCGATCACTGATGCCGTGATTCGACCCCTGTTTTTATTTCGAATTCCACAATAAGAGTAATAAATACTAGAACGAGAACTAGAGTGAAAAAGGTAGGTTTACAAATAAGTCTCTGCATTAAACACTATATGAAATGTATGTATGTTCACGGTAAGAAAGTTGAAACTGCAACTTCTACTGACGTAATCTTTTGATTGAGATATTCGTAAAATTAAATCAAAAATAAGAATCGTAGCAACCGCACATTGAAACTTTGACGAGGATTCCCGTGTGAAAAAAATTTCTTTTATAAAATTTAATAAACGGGCATGTCAGCGTTCATAAATTCATTTATTTTTTTTTTTTTGTTTTGTTAGGCCGTGTGTGAATTGCGTTAAAATGTGTATTTAAACTTGACGGTTGATTAAAATTTGACGTTTGTTTAAAAAAGGGAACAAATTTAGCCATATGCTGTGTGAATTGTGTTAAAGGCATTTTTTTAGCAACATTTCTGCGTAATACTAAGAAATTTCTGTCATGATTTAAGAAATTTCCCTCAACAAAAAATGCTTTTATTCTTCTAGGTAAAATAATTTTGCGTACAAGACAAACTTTAAGCAATAGATTTCATGAAAATACATGCAAGATAAAAAACAAACTATTTTTTTATTCATTTTTCTAGATTTTGCAGTAGTTATATGATATTTTGAAGCAACAGTAAATCTTCAAACGAAAATTTCCCTTTTTTGGATCATTGTTTTTTTTTTTTTTGTGTGGTAACACCGCAAAATATGTTTTCACAGCGAATACCTGTTATCATTCTCAATAGAAAGAATGAGTTTAAGGTATTTTATTTAGATCTCTTGAAATATCATTGCAATTATTAATTAGTTATTAAATAGAACTAAATAAAACGAAGAAGAACAGAACAAAAAAAGAATCAAACTTCTCCATCATTGATGAGAAAAAAAAGACACGTCAAAATTTTAACCCATTTAACCTAGTCACAGCAGGATAAATTTTAACCCATTTTATTCACCACGCTAGTGTCAAGTTTTAACCAAACGTCAAGTTTTAATAAACATGTAAACACGGCCTTAAATCCAAATTTACAGACCGATTTTCCCATCATCACTGATACCTCACAAGTCATAAGAAGAGGTGAAATTGATTACGTGACTCAAGGGAGTTGAGGGAGTCACAAAAACCTTTGTATATGGAATTTATAGTATTTTCACCCTCGAGAATTTTTGGTTGGACAGTCGTCCCGTCTTGGCGCTGTCAGTTTTTCTATATACAAGATTTTAGTTCTGTATCGTGTTCCGGACGTCGCTGTCGTCGATTCAAGGCTGCAACTACTATAAATTCCATATATACAAAGCAAAAACAATCGAAATCAAGATCTCCTTCAGATCAGGTCATAACTAGCAATTTATTTGAGATTTGACATTTTGATGTTTGGGTAGTGAAAAAAAGAAAGTTGAAATGATTATGACGCATATGAATTTGGTTAATGCAGATACATACTGAAACTGATTCATCACTGAAAAAATTACTAATTATGCATTTTATGTTGTATGGAACATATTTGGGACATAAATGTGTTATAAATCAATATGTTCATAATCAATGATTCCAAAAGGGTAAACTTCATCTTTTTAGGACAACCCAAACATTATATAAATCGTTCTCTTGTTCCAATGAATTCTATGTTGACAGTGAGTTTGGCCATTTTTTGAAATAAAGCTTTCACCTTGGCTGTGGTGAGTTTCATTGTGACTTTTCTTGTGAGGATTATGGCAGCCGACAAATGTTATCGAATCATAACAATCCTCATAACAGCTTATGACTTGTGATTCCTCACAACGACTGTTAATTTCTCGAAACATGTCAAAGTGCGAAGATGTTACTAGCCCTTAGTTGCCACTGTTGTCATTTTATGACATAAATGTGGAATAAACCTTTTTCAAACTCAGTTATTATCCTATCTATCAAAATTAGATCTACTTGAAATCCATTTCAATGAAAAGAATGGTAAAAGAATTAAATTCTAACTTAGATTGCACAAAGCTGATTTCAGTATCTATACATACTTCTTATAAAGCTTAAACCATAACTGTGTTCTAATCAATCAAAAGAGGAAACGAAAATAAAACTGTATTTTGAAAGTGCTGGAAAAGTGGTGTTCAAATGTTTGTTATTAAAATATAATGGTAAAGCAATAAGAACTGTGAAAAAACGTCTTAAAGTTAACGAAAAGAAAGTATTTAAATTGAGAAAAAAAAAATCTACATGCGTACATATTAATATTAACTTGTGCAACGGCTTGCCAATAATTCAATTAACCAGCATAAGATTTACTATGAACAAAAAACTAATTAACTGCTGAACTTTAATGTTTAAAGGAAAGCTTGAAAATATACTAAAATCTGGCATTTGTTAAGAAGTTGACTAGAAAAATTGTCTTAGAACAAAACTTAAAATTCATAAAAAAATTTTGTTTAAAAAACATTACGAAGAAGTTAAAATAAGATAAGATAATAAATTAAAAATGTTTGACAAATACCTTGAGCACCTTTATGATTCCAATATTTATATTTTTATAAAAACGTTTTTTTGTTTTGTTTTGTTTTTTTTTTTTTTTTTTTTAACGACGCGAGAGGTAAGAAATATACAAGCATAGTTAATATTTACGTTAGTCCTGAATATTTCATAAAATTGTGTTTTTTTTTTTTTTTGTTTTATTATGTTTTAATTTCAAAAAATTAATTTTTTTTAAGTGGCCAGAAAGCAAACTGTTAACAATATTCTCGTTAAGTGTATTTTTTCTGTATTTCGTTTTAATGTAACCAAAAAATGAGACTGTGTGTACGGATTAAAAATACAAATAAATAAGCTTGTACTTACAAGTTCGGAAACAAGTGGAATTGATTTTCTCCTCGGTCGAATATCAGGCATGCTGTCGATATTACTGTAGAAAGGATTATCACCTGGGTGACCATTGCCTCGGCCTCCCACATCACCTGGCCCTGATCCATTCTGTTGAATAATTTAATAGATTTTAAATATTTTTATAAAAAAAGAAAAATCTAGCAAAGGGTTTAATTTATCTGAAAAGATCGGAGCATTTGAAAAGTTTAGACTCATGTAACTTGCTGGGATTTGTTTTTGTTAACAGATCTCCTCTGATAATACTTATTGTCGGTTATTTCGTTAAAAAGTTTGTCTATGGATTATCAAATAATTTTTGAGCTTAAAGGTTAAGCAAGTTAACAAAAATTGCAAGTAATTATTTACAATAATTGCCTTGCAGCAAAAAGTTCACGTGAAACTTTTTTGTGCGGAGTGATCACAAATTTCCCATTGTTGCTTACCTTTTCTTTGTCCTTCGAGAGCTCTTCCTCCTTTGCTTTATCCTGATTGTTGCGTTCTTCAAGTTTCTTTTCTTTAAGTGTCTTAAGCAGCTTCCATTTACTACTACCCAAAGCACAACCATTAGGAACAGAAACAGAACCTTCAATACTTGCACTTGATTCTTGGCTATTGGCTTTGCTAAACATTTTCTTTTGACCTCCGCTTACCATCTTATCCGTCCATTTGTCAGTTGTGTTGACATCTTCGTCATCGCTTATTGGAGTTTTTATGGTTTCTTCCAAATGTCCGTTGACAATAATTGCCGATTTTTGACTAGTGTTTTCTGTTAACTCGGTGTCGTCTTGTTGCTCATTATTCAAAGATTCTCTTCTATTACTGTCCTCGATTTGACTTTGGTTTTGTGCGGGCACTGTTTCATTCACTTCGGATTGTTCATTGTCCTTGAATTCCTTGCAGTTTTTGAATACACCTTCGTAGATTGGCTTTTCATATTCGTTACGATTTTCATCATTGTCTTCGTCCTCTTGGTAGTCACTCATGTCGGTTGGTGTATCAGGTCCTGAGGTAGCACCCGAAGACTGACTTATATTCTCATCTGCTGACGCAGCGTTCAGTTCTTTCTCATCTACAGGGCAATCATCAGAAGTAACTGTTACCAATATTGGCTGCTTGCATTTTTCTAACGTCAAAGAAGTTTGTGTGCCATTCTTTTCCGTTGTCACTGCCACTGGCGGCATTATTCGATCTTCAGTACATGAAGAATATGGTGATGACGACGAAGAAAAAGGAATATCGTCGGCACTATCTTCAGCATCTGAAGACAATTTCCTGACATTTCGTTGCTGGCGTTTTTTCACTTTTTTCACTTTCTTTAATTGCCGGTGTTGCTTTGGCTGGAGCTGATCGTAAGTTATATTTCCTTCAACCATATTCAGTTCTCTGAGTATTCTTTGTTCTTCGGCATCATCGTTGTCCTGCCAGGCACTATGAACATCTGTTACTTTAGCAAACTTTTCGTAAATATTAAGATTAGGATTCGATATTACTGCTGATGGTATTCGCTGTTGTTGAAAATGTCCTTGAACGGGTGGAAATTGCCGCATAGCATGATATTGAAACTGGGTAGATGGAGACCACAATTGATGACCATTTACTTCATTATTCATCTGCTTGTCATAATAATTGTTATCATCTTTGAGTGTATCGTTCTCTTCATTTTCTTCAAAACTCCCACCCAAGACCTTGACATTGCATTTTAATTCGTCGAGAACATTTGACATCTGTTGTTTAACATTGGCATCTGGTTGATAAAGTAAACAGGTATTTGATGGAAGATCCATTTCTTTAGTTCCGAGTTGATCTATTTGCGAAAGGAGACCTTCTTGATTAACTTGTGCATCAAGATGCGCTTTTGTTTCGAGTTCTTCCAGCTGTCTTAGTTCATAACAGAAGTATTCATCGTCAGTGTCAATGCTGTCTTCAGTGCTTTGTCGACGGGATGAAGAAACTGTGCGATAGGAATGTTGACTGCGGTTATCATCGTCATCACGAGCCCCCGATGGAATATCAAGTGATACCTGCGATCGGTGGCCACATTTCACTGTTCGAGATATGGACATGGAGGCTGACGACGCCGATGTTTGAGTTCCATTAAGCAAAAGTGTCATAGCTGGCTGGGCCGTAACTATTGTCATTATTTGGGGTTGGCTAAAACCCATTGATGTACAGACTTCATCAGCGTCGTCATCCTCAACATATATGGAGTGAGATTTTTGTAGTTGAGGACCTGCATGACCTGATGACAATCTTCTTTCGGGTTCTTCAGTTTCAATCTTGTTTTCTCTGTTTGGTTCTATATTTGGCTGAATTTTAATATCTGGAACAGACATTTGATTCTCCTTTTCGTCTTGAACTTGAAGTTTTTCTCGTAATTTTTCATTATCTTGAGTTGCTTCGTGAGTTTGAAGATGATACTCTTTGTCTGTTGGATGGCTTTTAATGGCGTCACCAACGGTGGGAAATATTGATTTAAAAAAGACTTCACCAGCTCCCGTGGAGGTGGGTTCAGTATGATGGTTACGATTGAAATGCGACTTGTTAACCATAGCGTATGAATTTTCTTCTTTTTCTTCACGCGTTGGTGGTGATATCGCAGAGGACTGTATTTGAAAGGAGTCAATAGATGCTGACCGAACTCTCTGTTCAACAGTGTCAAACCTCATACTATCTTCTCCTCTTGATCGACGCCGTATCAATTGTTGTTCTTGGTGTCGATCCTGTTGACTTAGCTCGGAGTATCCGTTTTCGTTGGGCTCCATATAACATTCAACATCGTTTTGAAGTGATCTACGTGATTCACTCATGATAGTATTAATATCATCATTATCCGATGATGTGATATTAGGCATTTCCTCACCAGGATCCGACATGCTTGAACCTGGCCGAGAAGCTCCAAAACTATAACGACGATAGGTCTTAGCTTTTTGCATCAAGTTGCTAACGGTAGATGAAAGTGATCGCTTCTTCTTCTTTGAAGATGTGGAAGAACCCGAAATTCCCGAAACACCGTTACCTGATAAAATCTTATGGGCACCAGTATGAGTAGCGCGACGAGTCATGTGAGGAACTTTGGAAAATCTCTTCATTATGTCAAGTCCATGGATCTTATGGTTTTTCTTTGATGAATGGTGATGCTGCGGATAGTTAGACATTAGCAAAGCATCAGGCTCAGCATCCATGTCCAAGGATTGAGATCGATTGTGCTTGCCCATGCGCTTTATTCGCAAGTCTGGTATAAGGTGTCTTATCTTTCCCCACATGTGAAGCTTTCCACCGTGAATATGTTTATCGACTTGATGGGCTTGAAGTTTAATTGAATGTTGTTGCTGGTTTAGTATCATACTAGAGCGATTAAGAAGATGTTGGTGTTGTGAAAGTGGATGCTGATTGTGATGATATGAATAGAAAGAAGATGGCTGCTTTTGAAACTCATCAGCGATATTCATCGACAGACTCGGATAGGCAGATGTTCGATTCACGTAGCCTTGTAGTGAAGTACTCCTTTGTTGCTGTTGTTGTTGTTGACATTGATGCTGCAGCTGCAAATCAGTGATATGTTTTTGTTGTTGATGTTGTTGTTGTTGTTGCTGATGAAGCAATTCAAGTTGCTCCAGATGCCGACTGAGCTGTGATGAGGATGGTTGCGAATAGGATGATGAAGATCGGTGACGCGCTCTGGCCCAATTACCGTAATCCCCTTGACCAACAATATAATCCAAATTATTGCTACTATTGTAGTCTGTTAAGCTATTTGAAGATGGATAGTAAACAAGACGGTCAGTAAGGTTCCTGTGCTTGT
Source organism: Sphaerophoria rueppellii (assembly GCA_920937365.1). Classification (NCBI taxonomy): domain Eukaryota; kingdom Metazoa; phylum Arthropoda; class Insecta; order Diptera; family Syrphidae; genus Sphaerophoria; species Sphaerophoria rueppellii. Next base: position 6,483,322 of record CAKKXW010000006.1, on the reverse strand, counting down.
GGGATCCTAATTCGATCTCATCAATATCTGTTTCTTCATAATAAGATGAAGTTTGAGAACTACTTCGATTGTGCCGATTTGTTGTTTGATCGCTATGAACTGGAACTGGATCTCTTGGTGGTAATGGAGATGTCATGTCGCTGCTTAATGGCGATTTTCGCGATGGTTTATCGTAAAAAGATTGCTCAGTCTGATTGCGAATCAAATCGGGGAAATTATGTATGGAACTTGATGTTGGCGATTTCGCATCTACCACAGCTAATGCTGATCCTGAGATCGTTTCATCGATGGCATTGGCAACAAAAGCATGTGAACGTAAAAGTATACTCTTAACATGCTGTTGTTCGTCCCATGCTAGCATTTCATCGATAGTTCTACTGGTCTTGCCTAAAATGCGCTCACGTTGTACATCAAACATTGATTTATTCTCATAAGCTGAGCATATTGGCATGTTCTTTGATAGCTCTTTGATGTAATTGAGGTTCTCTTCGGAGAACATGAAGTCATTCCTATCGGAAGAAGAGAGTGATGTTGTTGTGCTAAGAATTGTTGGTATCTGTGAGCATGCTGTAGCTATTGTCACTGATCTCGTGTGAGTAAATTTCGATGAAATGTTTGAAATGAATGGATTATTGTCGTCCATTAAAATTGAACTATTGGCCCTGTTACTAGCAACTATTGGTCGACCAGTTGGAATTACTGGTAATCTTTCCCAACTACCGCTTCCACCTGATATGCTTCCCAATGAGCTAAGACCCGAATCCGACTTTACTTTCTTTGGCAAGTGCTGTTGTTGATGTTGTTGTTGAAGTTGAAATTTAAGCTGTAGTTGCAGCTGTTGTTGTTGTTGTTGTTGTTGTTGTTGTTGTTGTTGTTGTTGTTGTTGTTGTTGTTGTTGTTGTTGTTGTTGTTGCTGCAGTTGAAATTGTTGCCGTTGAAAGCGAGGCAAAATATCGCACTCACTATTTGTAGAATAACAAAGAAGTTCGTCGAGTTTGAGTACCTCATCATCTTCCTCCTTTTCCATGATTCCGTCATCCGAAATTGTTTTGTTCTTTTCTATAGATTTTGTCCGGTCGATTGATTCTTTCCGACCATGCATTTCCAAAATGTCAAAGTGGAATGGATTCATTGTAGGGATCTTCTGGTTCTCATCGATTATGATATTATTTGTACCTTCATCGATAATAAAGAAATTGCCTTCGACTTTAAGTTCTTCATTAGTTGGTGCTGGTGGTGGCGGACTTTGTGAAGTATTGCAAAGGATATCTTCATCGCAGAGTGTAGAAAAATCATCTATTTTTCTTTCATAGCATGGGTTTTGTAAATGAAGCAAAAAGAGCATTGAGTTATGTCGTTCAAGGGATTTTTTCAAAGACTTAATATATTCGTCGTTATTATAGATGTTGCTACTACTCAATGTGTGAACGACCATGTTATCATCATTTCGGAAAATTTCTCGCTCTTTTTCTATATCGACGTCAACGTAGTTATTTGTGCCAAAATACACACATCGTTCTCGCTCTCGTTCTGATTCACTGTTATTTCTTTGTCTTCTATTCATTTCAGTCTCCTTAGTTTCAAGCAATTTCAGTTGCTCGTTCAAATTAGAATTGTGACGGATAAGCTGAGAACTGTAACTAAATTCACCATCTTCACCTTCGTCATCGCCTTTTAAAATCAAGCTTGAATCATTGTGTACCTGTTGTTGATCCATCAATAGAGACGGTAAAGATGGATCTTTAATCGTTGATGAACAAACACTGTCTGATGGCGATGGACCAATGAGTTTTTTCAAGGTTTCGATGTTGCGAGTAAGCTTGTCCATTATAACATTCAATTTTCTCCCATCACTTATATCTGAGCGATTATTTTCTGTTTTGCTGATAGGATTCAGCAAAAGACCAATTAAGTTCTTGTCAACTTTTTTGATTTGTTCAAAGAATGAACTCTCTCGCTTGATGAGCCTGTGTAATTTCGACATTTCCGATGGACTTAACATACTTAAGTCTTCAATTTTATTTATGCCTCCTATTATTACAGTAACCAAATCATTCTGTTCTTCTAAGCTTAAGTTGTTTTCCATGTTACTATCACTACTAGTCGAATTTTTCATATCACCGAAAATCTCTTGACGTAGAAATGATCCCATATTAAATGAATCTGAATTTGTTGAAATTGGTTTATATTGAACAAAATTAGAGGAGGAATTGGTGGTCCTGGTAATGGTGTCTGATGTTTCGTTGAAAACAGTCGTCACGGCTGTATTTGTTTTCGCCGCTGCAGCCAGAACCGATTTGAAATTGTTTAACATATCCATTTCAGAGTGAAGTTGTTTTTTATTTCTCGATGTTTTCTTTGTTAAATCTGTATTAGACCGCAATTTTGAGTTTGTATTTGGTAAAATATGTACTGATTGTGTGCTAGCAATAATCGATTCAACTGCTGCTGATTGACTGATGTTAATATTGATAGTGGCAGAAGATATTGAAGTAGTGGTTACAACAGACGGTTCTTGAATCATGTCCTCATTATCTTCATATATCATTCGTAAGGAAGACAAAGGACGTGAATGAACACCACCTGAGGTATGTAGTGAAGCTGTATCAGTTTGCATTGTCCCTAAGTAGTCATCACGATATGCTTGATTAAGTGTTTTATAGAATTCTTCGTTCATTTGTTCATTGCATTCATCGGCACGGTCTTCTCCTCCTCCTCCTCCTGAATCATCAATTGGCACTGCCATCAATCTTCCTTCAGCAGTTTTATAGGCTGGTTGGCGAAAAAACTGATCGGCTTCATTGTCTTCCTCCTCGCTTAGATGGCCAACTCTGAGTTTATTTTTATTGTTATCGTGGTTTACTTTGGCGGAGTTACGAAAAAAATTATACTCCTGTCGCAATTGATTATAAGGCGTTGTTTTCTCTTGAAGAAATTCAACCACATTGTTCATATCATACATGCCATCATTTTGGCTGTCTACTGCATCTGCAGCAGCTTGAAACTCTCGATCACCAAGCATTTCAACTTTGAGCTTAGCAAGTTCCTGCTCTTGATGAGTGTCGTAATGTTCGATATCAGAATCGGAGAATATTTTTTGTCTCAAACGATTCTGGATGCCCTGAAAACTGTTGGTCATTCTACTATTCTTCAATTCAAGCTCGTCCAATGATCTAGTTGTTGTTGATGAATGCAATGATTTAGGGGAAATTCTTGATGAGTTCAATGACATCTTGTCAAATCGAACAAGCATTGGTGGCTCTAAAGCCTCGTTCTTAAGTTCTTCAAGTAAATTGTTAAAGTCAGTTGTTGATGATGATGGATTGTGGTGAACTTCATGTTGAGTAGAAATTTCAGCATTGTAATCGTTGCTTTCATCTTGAATCAGTAATTGTTGATTGTTGGAAAATACATTTTCAGTATTCTTTGAGAGCGCATGTTCATGTAGCTGTATTAAATTAGAAACCACAACTTGTTGTTCAACTGTGATGCCTTCCAGTTTATCAAGACGTACATATATTTTGCCATACTCACTGGAGAGCAGGTCAAGAGCCCTCCAAGCAAATTTCAACTCGGTTTCCAGAAGACTGATTCTTGTCGAAATTTTTTCCATATAGTCGGATATAATGTAATCAGAGTGCTGCTGGCTACTGTAAGGTTGGCTAAGGTTTTGATCGCTTGTCATAGAAGTCAAATCACTTCCACCGTGTCCATCATTAAGGATAACGCCATCTGTAATTTGTGTGTTAATGCTCATATTCGATTGATGATGTAAATTTAAATGAGCTTGATGCTGAAGCTGTAATTGCTGCTGGATATTCAATTGTTGTTGTGTTATAGAACAAGACATAAAATTCATTGCGTTTCCAGCCAAGGAATTATGATTGTTTTTTGTTTGAGCTGCTGCTGCTATAGCTATTTGTTTTTGCTGTTGTTGTTGGTGTTGTTGTTGGTGTTGTTGTTGATGCTGTCGTTGTTTATGTTGTTGTTGGTGGTGATTTTGCTGCACCCGAGCCGATATAACAGGACTGCAAGGACTCGAATGAACTTGTGTTGGCACACTTTGGTGAGCATTTGTATTTAAATCGTTAGAACTTTCAGAACCTGTAGGCAATGGTAGCGGATGTGAGTGCTGCCTGCCCATGGTGGCGATCAATTGCTTATTATAGGGCGATGATGTCATTTGAAATTGTTGTTGTGGAGTTGCTGGAGGATCCATTTCTTATTGATGACTAATATTTTGTTTTTTTTTTTGCTGTTAAAATAATAACAAATTGTGTTCATATATTTGTCGTTTTCCCTTTTTACCTCTGAGCAGATCACAGAGCTGTCAAAACAAAATCTGTGTTTCTTTTTAAGCTCAGATATATCAGAGCTACAAATGTTCATGCTCTGAGCTAGGCAGGTGTGAGCACGGAAAACACTATCTCCAACAAGTCCATCCAGCTCCTAGGCTATGCGGACGACATTTACATCATCGATCGATCCAAGAGAGCTGTGCTAGAGGCCTTCACAGCGATTGAAGAACAGGCAAAACTCGTTGGTCTTGAAGTGAATGAGGACAAAACGAAGTACATGCTATCAACAAACAAAGCAACATATCTGTCCACAACTAAGGACAAAACGTCACTGTTGGTAGAAGCAATTTTGAGGTAGTTAAGGAGTTCACCTAATTTGGAACAAACATCAATCCCATAAACGACACCATAGTGGAGATCCGAAGAAGAATTACCCTAGCGAACCGCTGCTGCTTTGGTTTGGCAATACAACTGGGTTCAAAACTCCTCACTCGAAAGAAAAAGTGTCTGCTATACAAAACTTTGTTTTTACCAGTCCTACTCTACGGCGCCGATTGCTGGACGATATGTAAAAAAGGGTGCTCAGAACGGGCACATTCGAAAAAATTTCGCAGTTTTCGGTCCCGTATGCAACGATGGCGAATGGAGAAGAACTTTCAACCAAAAACTGTACGAGCTGTACCAAGATGTTGATGTAGTCCAGAAGTCCAAGAAAAGACGACTACATTGGCTCGGCCACATTGAGCGAATGGACGGCAACGCTCCAGCCAAGAAAGTCTTCTCATCCCAGCCCCAAGTTCAAGACGTCAAGGATGACCGAACCTAAGGTCCAAGGACCAAGTGACTGCAGATGCCAGAGCGCTTGGTTTCGGTAACTGGAGAGTGCATGCGAGGGACCGTTCAGGCTTCATGGATTGTGACCCGGATAAACTTGAGCTAAATCTATTTGCTCAGGATAAAATGACCGAGCAAAAAGAGCAGATAGCTGAGCGAAGACAGCTACCTTATTATTTTTCGGATTTAACAGAAAAAAACAAACACAAAATTAAAAATGGGTTTCCAATATGGTCGCCCGTCTATTGTAGGTAAACAAAAAATTGTAAAACAAAAAATTACTAAAAAAATTACATTTCGATGCTCGGGTTTGTTTCTTTTTTTATATCGGAGGACTTTGAACTTGATCTGCTCAGAGTTTCGCTTTGACACACCCGTGATCTGCTTAGAGGTAAAAAAGAAAAACGCCAACTATTTCAACACTCACACACAATAACTTCTTTTATTTTACTTATTTGTTGTTTTAACTGTTCAATTCACTTTGAAAGTCTTGGGTATTTGGGTTTAATATTTATATTTGATATTGTTAAAGCTTAATAATTCTAAGCTCTTGATCTTAGAGTAAAAACTTGTTTATAAAAAAACGTAGTAAGTTATTGAAATTGTTTGTTTCGGAAATGTAGTAACTGCGTTTGTTTGTAGTTAAGTGGGAGTTGTAAATTGTTCAAAAAAAACAGTTTTTAGAAAATTGTGCGATCCTTTGATATTTACTTTTAGAAAAAAAAAATCCTGCAAATTTAAACAGAAAATATTTGTTTTAGATGTTAAATGTGTCACTGCTGTGTTTGGGAAGGATATCTTACGACTGGTTCAAATGTAGGGAATCTTGTTCACTATTATCCATTGATACCTTTACAACACTAAATACACAAATTTGAACTTCATCTTTCAATTTGTTTACAAATTAAGTATAATTGTATGTATCCCTTCACTTTGATTGAAATATGCATTTGATCCTAAGGTACTTATTCAGAGTCAGGCTGTCATATTTGCCAAGCATACACAAAATTGTATTACAATTTTATTTTATTTTTTCAATCTTTATCACTTCACTTAAAAAACACATTATTTTGAGATGAGGATTACTAGGTACATCTCTATTGACTTGTTATCTACAATTAACTGGGTTATTTTTTTAACTTGAATATTGACGATATGTGTAAGACTTTTTATTTAACTCTTTTTGACTTTTTCTATAAAACAACTCCATTTAATAAAAATCGAAATAACTTCAATGTCCCACCATAGTTTGATTCTCATATACAAAATTTAAAAAACAAAAGGAACAAAGCCTGGATAAAATATAACCAAACTAGAACTGGTGATGATTAAAGAACGTTCATTATTATTAAACTACTCTTTACTGACTATTCTGATGCTCTATATGATGAATATATTCGTTAAATTGAATTTAACCTTAAATCTAATCCTGATTGTTTTTGGAAATTTGTTAATTGCAAGAAGAAATCATGTGGGTATCCAAACCTGCTGACTGATTCGTCTACTTCCTGTCATGAGCCGCGGATCATTGCAAACATGTTTACAAATTATTTCAAAGACGCTTTCATAGAATCTAACACTTTTAGCTCTCCTTACACTTCTAACTCTTCTAAAACTTCTTCCTCTGTTTAAAATTTTCTCACTTAAATAATATCAATTTTGTAATAAGTGTAGATACTGTTGCACAAAGTATTGTAAATCTCAAAGAATGTTTTAGTCTTGGTCCTGATGGTGTACCATGTCTACTTAGCAAACCCATTATGTGTTCTCCTTAACGAATCTTTACAAAGCTCGATTTTTCCATCTATCTGGAAATACTCATTTATGATACCTGCACACAAAAAGGGACCCAAGAACGAAATAACGAACTACCGACCTATCGCGAAACTGTCGTGATACCAAAACTGTTTGAGTCTATTGTATGTAATATTCTGTTTTTTTATTGTAGTTCAATTATATGTGATAACCAGCATGGTTTTGTCAAAAAAACGGTCAACTGTTACTAATTTGTTTAACTTAATGTCCTTTTGTTTAGATGTTTTTGAAAAACGTGACCACGTAGATTGTGTTGTTGTGGACTTTATCAAGGCCTTTGACAAGTTATGTCATAAAATATTAATTCTAAAACTAACTCAACAAGGTTTTAATGAAAATTTCATAAATTGGATGTTATCATATTTAGTAAACAGACGATTTCTTTAACATCGTTCTTGAGAAGATAGTGCAGAACTCCAACGTCAACACCAATGGCACTATTTTCCAAAACTCTGTTCATTTTCTCGCGTACGCCGATGATATTGATATAATGGGAAGAACACAGCGTGATGTCAATGGCGCCTTTGTGAGAATTGAGACAGAAGCGGCAAAAATGGGTTAAGCGGTAAATGAGGGAAAAACGAAGTATACTTTTTTTGTTTTTTTTTTTTTTTTTATAATGAGCACACACTCAAGGGGTTTTTATACCCTTTTTATGCCATAGACACAGTGAGTACTTTAGGAAAGAAGGAAGGGGTTAGAGAGGAGGTGCCGGTGTACATTGGTTTTAAATTCCTGAACATTGCAATGATCGGGAAAAACAGAGTGTGGAAGAGAGTTCCACATTCGCGTAGTACGGCTAAAGAACGATTCTCTATACTTGAGCGTACGACCGAAGTTGGGCTCGAGTGTAAACTGATGGGCATTCCTGGAAGCGCGAGTATTACGGGCGAATTGTTTAAGGGGAGGAATGCAACTGGCTATTTCTCTAGAGCACTTACCGTAGAAGTAACGATAAAACAGAGAGAGACACGAAACGTTACGACGGTGGTCTAAAGTGGTGAATGCATCAGTGATCTCTCTATCACCAATCATTCTTACAGCTCTTTTTTGAATTCCATCCAAGAGGCTTAAGTAAGTAGCTGGAGCACCAGCCCAGAGATGTGAATTGTACTCAAGCTTTGGACGGATATAAGTTTTATAGATGATAGCCAGATCAGACGGGGAGAAAAATTTCTTGCACCGTCTTAAGAAACCCAAACATCTTGCGGCATTTTTGGCAACATCGCGTATGTGCTCGGACCACAAGAGGTGGTCAGTGATGCACATACCGAGAATCTCGAGATGTTCGGTCTCATTGATGCAAGTGCCACTCATGGACAGTGGCAGGGGGGGTATATCCCGCTTCAACGATACCAGACAGCATTGAGTTTTCGAAGCATTAAACTCTACACGGTTCTTAATTCCCCATTGAACAATGCTGTTTAAGTCAGAGTTTAATGAGCTTATCATATTTTGCCGTTGCAGTTCCACATCCGAAGAGGAGGGATGTGAATCTGGAAACGAATATGAGAAGCTTAGGGTACTATCGTCAGCGAAACAATTTATTGGATTAGAAGTAACAGACAAGAGATCATTAATAAAAATGAGAAAGAGGGTCGGAGACAAAACGGAGCCCTGGGGCACACCAGCATTTATATTGTGGGTTTCAGACTTGAATCCATCCAATACAACTTGTATTGAACGATTCGAAAGAAAGTTTCTAATCCAACGAAGTAGGGATTCATCAATTCCGAAGGCACGCATTTTCGATAAGAGAGCAAGATGCCAGACTTTATCAAATGCCTTTGAAATATCAAGTGCAACAATCTTACTTTCTCCAAAACGATGTAAAGATTTGTTCCACTGTTCGGTGAGATAAACCATCAAATCACCAGTGGACCTGTTGCTGCGAAAGCCGTACTGCCGGTCATTAAGAAGCTTTCGGTCTTCAAGATATTTCTTAAGCTGATAGTTTATCAGCGTTTCCATGACCTTGGAAAGAAGGGACGTAAGTGCAATCGGACGATAATTGGAGGGAGAAGAAGATTCGCCTTTTTTTGGAATAGGCTGGACAAATGCTGTTTTCCAACTGCTCGGAACGAGCCCAGAAGAATAGGATAGATGGAAAAGCTTACGCAAGGGTTTTGCCAGCGTGGAAGAACACCTCTTCAGAATAATAGCGGGGATACCATCCGGACCAGCGGATTTATGTATGTTGAGATCCTTTAATACTCTCGCCACAGCATGAGTGCGGAAGAAGATTTGTCCCATGGAATCATTGACGCGCTCAAGAACTGGAGGAGTCATGACACTCTCTGGCAGCGAAGAATTGGCGGCGAACTGCCTAGCAAAAAGGTTTGCTTTCACGAGCGAGCTAACAACTGGAGTGTCATTGTCGACGAGCGTAGGGACAGAGGAAGAAGAAGAATTCTTCATGTTTTTTACAAATGACCAAAAATTCTTACTGCCTTTGGGACATTGCAGTATTTTTTGCCTTAATTTTTGGTCATGTAAAAATTTGGTCCGCCGAATATGGGCATTGCAGGCCTTCCTGGCTTGTTTAAACTTGTTCCGGTTTTCCTCAGTTGGGTTGGCTCTAAAACATCGGAACTTTACTTCTTTTTCCCTGATAACCTCTTTACAGCTTGAATCAAACCATGACTTTTCCTTGGGTTTGATGCTTTTAACCCTATTCGGGATAAAAGTTTTCATTCCCAAAACAATCATATTAGTAATCATATCTGCGCTGGAGTCTACGTCACTATCGAGGAAGCATAGTGACCAGTTAAAGATCCGGAAAAAGTTGTTGAGACCGTCCCAGTTGGCTTTCTCGTATTGCCACACGGTTCTCTTCGGAGCTCTTTCTCTAACTGGATTAGCTTGACACGAGAAATTTGCAGATATAATACTATGGTCTGATCTGCCTAGAGGCGTTAATACACTGATAGTGTATTTATCAGGGTCAGACGTAAGAAACAAGTCAAGAGTATTTTCCGCTTGGCCATTAATGTCCGATATTCGAGTGGGCTCGGTGACAAGCTGAGTTAGGTGGTTAAACTCAGCAAAGATCTCAGCACACATTCCCTCGGGTGTTGTCTGGCCCGAATGGAGAAGCCACGAAGAATTGTGTACATTGAAATCGCCCGTAATAACGATTTCAGTGTGAGGATACAGGGAAACAATTCTTTGGATGGAGTCAGACAGAGCATCAAATTCGCGAGAAGTTGAAGCTCTGTCCAAATTTGGGCTTCGATAAAGAAAACAATAGTGAATGATGTGCTTATTTATGGTGAACTTAAACCACATAAAATTGAAAACAGGGTTGGAGCAGCGTCCATATTGTGGAAGGAATTGATAAGCGACATCATTCCTAATGTAAACGGCGAGACCATGGTGGAGGAAGAATAATGGCACTAAGCTATACCCATGAATGAGAAATTCAGTAGGATCGGAATTCTCACCTACTTGGGTTTCACTCAGCGCCAAAACAGCTGGCCTGTTAGAAACAGTGTGGATGTACGTAGCAAGAAAATTCGTACGTAGCCCACGAACATTACAATAATCAACTCTGAAATTTTCGATCATTGCAATATATAAACAAATTCAAAACCAAAACAGACGAAATATGCTGTATTCGAGGAAGGACACCCAACACCGACGGCTCGGGCAGAACGTCACAATAGACACATATAACTTCGAGATAGTAGAAGGGTTTGTCTACCTAGGCTCCGCTATAAACACGGGCAATAACACAAGCGCCAAGATCAGACGAAAAATAACTCTTGCTAATCGCTGTTTCTTTGGGCTAAGAAAGCAATTGACTGGAAAAGCCCTCTCCCGAACAACTAAGGTAAAATTGTTCAACCCACTCATCATCTCGGTCCCGTTGTATGGTGCAGAAACATGGAACTTGACAAAATCAGATGAAAGTGTCTAAGGCTGTTTCGAGAGGTAATGGCGAAGAAGATATAACAGTGAACTTTACGAGTTGTACAACGACGTGGACCTAGCCAGAAGGGTCAAGGTCCAGAGACTCAGATGGCTCGGTCATTTAGAGCGGATGGACACCAATGCTCCGGCCCGGAAAGCCTTCGACACTATTCCCGAGGGACGTAGGAGGAGAGGAAGACCGCGACTCAGGTGGCGCACTCAAGTGGAAGAGGACCTCAATCAACTTGGAGTGCAAAACTGGAGACGACTAGCTAAGGACCGAGCTAGCTGGCGGAGACTGTTGATTGAGGCCCAATTCCACAACGGACTGTAGCGCCACCTTAAGTTAAGTAAAGTAAGACGTTATAGTGTTTTATTTCGTAGTGAGTGTTCATTTCCATTTGTTGTGAACTCTGGTGTCCCCCATGGCAGTCATCTTCGTCCTATTCTATTTTCTATTTGTTTTATTTATAATTGACTTGCTCTCGATCATTCGAAATTCATCTGTCCTTATATATGCCGCTGATGTCAAACTTTTCAAAAGTATTAACTCTCCTTTGGACTGTCTTCTTCTACAAGAAGATTTTGTTTTATTTAGGGAATGGTGCAATATAAATCGTCTTGTTTTAAATGTTGACTAATATAAAACCATGAGTTTTACACGCAAAAAAGTTCCAATAGTTTTTGATTAAATGTTTGATTCTTGTCCTCTAAGTAGTGTCTGTATTTTCTGACTTGGGTGTTATATTAGATTCAAAACTAACCTTTAATGCACATATTAACTTCATAGCTAAGAGAGCAAATAAAGTTCTTGGATTCTTTAAAAGATTTGGTTGAGATTTTCGCGATCCATATGTACTGAAATTACTTTTCATTTCATTTGTGATACCAATCCTGGAACATGCCTGTACAGTGTGATCACCTTACTACGCCGTACATTTAACAAGACTCGGAGCGATTCAAAAAAGGTTTTTAGGGGCCAGTTATAGCGATCATTGGTTTTCATCGGGAAAAATTGGAACAGGAGGAATCTGAATTTTTTTCCTGATGAGCGTTTATAGCAATCATGAAATGTACGTCATTGAAAAAATGTCATTTGTCCACCGCCAAAATATTTCCTGATTGAAATGCAGCCGGAAAATTTTTCCTGACAGAAATCTGTCATTGGAATTATTTAAAAATGAAACACAAAACATTGGAACGATTCGTTTCATTTTTTGACAAAAATCCATCAGCTGTTCAGGAAAACGAATTTCCGTACGGAAAATAGAAAAATACATTTTTAACGAAAAATAAGTTTGCCAACTTATATTTTATTCTCAAAAAAAATTCTTTAAGGATTTTCCGGTCGATTGGTATATAAATTGCATTAGTAATCGAAAGAAAACTTAGTTAAATATCCATTCAAAAATTTTTCCTGATGGATTTCAATGATTGCTATAACTGGCCCCTTACGTTTCTGTAAAGAGTAGTTTATTACCGCCATATTCGCAAAGACTCACTTTCATAAGCCTTCTTTCTTTGACGAATCATAGAAAATACTTATAATTTTTTTTTATTGTTGGAATAATAAATGGACAAATATCATTACCATCAGCTCTTAGTTGTGTGAATTTTAGTTTTAGTCGTTCAGACATAAATAAGACTGCAGAAACCTCTGAATAAAATATTTAGCAGATCAAACTATGGTGCTCATAGCCCTCTTAACCAATTAATTGACACATATAATGAACTTCATTTTTGTATAAACTCGCCAAACGATAATGTAAAAAGCATAAAATGCAAATTTATGATTTTAAGTATTAAGCACTGTTAACGTTAGTATTTAACGTATTGTAATAATAAATAAATGAATGAGTGGCAACACAAGTGCAGTTTAAATACTTAAGCTTAAGAAGCTATTTAATTTTCAGTTGCAATTCGGATATTATACATTTTGCCTTTCCTGAAGAGTGGAATAGGAAACAGGAACCGGAGTAGCAACTGAACATGGATTAAGGAATTTGTTTTTTTTTTTATCTTTTTGAGCACAGTGAGAAAACTATTTTGTGACAAACATTGCATACGCAATCTCGGCCTTTTTCATTTTATACCCAAAATTTAGAATGTTAAGGATTTATTCAATCTCTCTTCCATCAGTGTGAAATCAATGGGATAAGAAAATTGAAAGCATTTCAAATAATGAAAAAAAAGTATAACGATAACAACGAAAATGACAATAACAAATAAACTAAAAATTTCTATTGGTGTAGAGTTGTTGCTGCCTTCAGGTAGAGATCCTCTGCTACATGTCCGGCTTTTTTCTGTGATATTACACTTTGGGTCATTTTGAAATTACGTTATGAAAATATGTCAAAATCGAGACCTTGAGTACGTTCCAATAAAAAAGAAAAACAACAGTTAATTCGCAGACAGGTTAACAACACTTTTCCATCGATACTTCGACACATAAAGATAGTCAAAATAATTGTTGAGTTTGTTCTCCGGTAAAAGGATTGTTTTTTTTTTTATTTGGAGCTCAGATTTTTTTTCATTCCTTTTCTAGTAGGTATACTGAAAACGCCAATGCCTTGTAACCTGTGATATGTGTACCCTTTAGGAAAAGGATACATACTCCTATGGACTGCAGGCAATGTCCATTTTACAATAATTTATATGTATTTCTTTTTGTTTAAATAAATAACTTTCAAAAAATTGGGTATGAACTGTTTCAAAACACAATAACACGTATTTTGTATATTAATAAAAGTCTGATCTAAAATGAACTTGTTTTTCCGAAATGGACTTCAAAGCTTTTTAATTAATAGAGTATCCGCTGACACACTTATTGACACCATTTATATGAACAAAAAAAAAATAATAAAAAACACAATATTTTGATCACATCATCACATCCACAATTATTCACATCTCAATGGTATCCTTACGGTTTTCGATTAGGTGACGACGTTGAATTCAAAAGTTAAAAAATAGTAAATAAATGCTGAAAACTGCAACCTTCTGCTTTTCTTTTTTGTTATTTTAGTTTATTTATTTATTTATTATAGATGTTTTCCCAAAAATAAGAAAAATATACGTATAAATATGCGTGTGTATTATTTTGCTTTGATGTGTGAAAATTTGTTGATAAAAATATTAATGCCAATGATTTTTTGAGGGAGCCGCGGCGATGTAAACAAGCAAAAGCCTTTATGCGACTGGTTGTTAGGTTCACATTGTCTAGAGGTTAAAAGTTTTTTGGTTAAGATTTTTTGTAACAAAAAAAAAAAAAAAACATTTCTTCTCTTTTTTCTGAACGGTTTTCTTCTTCCAGCTTGTATATAGTATACAACTTCGGGGAGATGATGATGACATTCTAACTGAAATACGCATGCTTGCTCTCCATTTAAAAAGTACATACACACACACTCAGGCTTACAACTCACACACGAAAATAAGCCCCGGCTCCGACTCAAACGTAGAGTTTTCAACTTTGTGTTGGCAGTGATTTTTGTCACATGCCATATTGTATACATACACTTACACGTTCCAGGGAATAAAACTCAATACTGCGATGGAATTTTCTTCCAAACAAGGAAGAAGGAACTTTGAGGATAAAGAAAAGAGGAATAAAAAAGAAACAGATACAGAACTACTAATGAATTTGAAATTTGAAGTAGAATTCTTCTTTATACTCTTTTTTGGGTTAAAGAGACGGAACAACCCCTGAAGAAAATTATAATGTTTTTTTTTTTTTTGTAATAATGGAATTTAAAGTTGTTTGTTGCAAACTTAAAGCAGCTCCATGTCTGCTTATAAATTCCTAAGGACCTTATTGCTTTTTTCATACATTCGGTATTTTTTTTTTTCATTTTTTAAATTTAATACTCTCTATTTCAACTTCGCTTCAGAGTATATCTTTTTGAAAAATTTAGTTCTTACTCTTTTCGAATTTTCAAAAACTCAAAATCACACAAAAAACGGCAACAACGATTTTAATTTTCTTGAATTTGTTTTGTTTTTTTTTTTTTTAATCAAACAATAATATCAAGCAAATATCAGGGGAGAAGAGGGAGACCTGATCCCTTTTTTAGTTTTTGCATCATAACTTTAAGTATTAGTATTTATTTATCTATGAAAAGCTTACACTGTAAGACACACTTATTTTATTTATTTATTTCAATTCGTTAAATGCTAACGTGAAAAATGCTTACAAACATAATACTTAAAATCTAAAAACTTAATCTACGCTGTTGAAAAAAATTAATTTGAATTTAATACTTTTTATATTATCGTGTGGTGAGGTTATACAAAAGTTGTATTTATTAAAAATTTCAATTAATTGATTAAGAGGGCTATGAGCACCATAGTTTGACCTGCTAAATATTTGATTTAATTGATTCTGGAGTCTTATACTTGAACGACTAAAACTAAAATGTAAATGACCAAGAACTAATGGTGATGATATAGAACCATTTATTAGTGCAACAATGAAACAAAATTGTAGATATTTTCTGTGGTTTGTCAAAGACGGGAGGTTGATAAAAGAAAGTCTTTGTGAATAAGGGGGCAATATATTTCCATGAAACCATGGAAGAGATCGGAGACAGAAACGCAAAAATCTTTTCTGAATGGCTTCAAGTCTTATAATATGTACGTCGTAGTAAGGTGACCACACTACACAAGCGTATTCTAGAACAGGCCTCACGAATGAGACATAAAGTAATTTTAGTGTATATGGATCGCGGAAATCGCGACCGAATCTCTTAATAAAACCAAGAACTCTATTTGCTTTCTTGATTATAAAGTTAATATGTTCGTTAAAAGTAAGTTTAGAATCTAAAACTACACCCAAATCAGAAAATACGGATACTCTACATAAAGGAAAAGAATCAAACATGTAATCAAAGACAACTGGAACTTTCTTGCGTGTAAAACTCATAGTTTTACATTTGTCAACGTTTAAAACAAGACGGTTGTTATTGCACCATTCCCTAAATAATATTAAGTCTTCTTGCAAAAGTAGACAGTCAGATGTAGAATTAATTCTCTTAAAAAGTTTTATGTCATCGGCATATATAAGAACAGAAGAATTTTTTAAAATCGAAGCCACGTCATTTACAAATAGAACAAATAGAATTGGACCAAGATGGCTGCCTTGAGGGACCCCGGAATTCACAACAAATTGACTAGAACATTCATTACGAAATATAACACTCCTTTTGCACTGATTCCTATTGTTATATAGCTTAAGGCCTTCCATAATTAATGAACTATTGAACACAAAACGAAATTTTTCGATTTGATTGAGTAGTTCCTCAGATCAGCACGTTCAAGCAGACAATAGAAGCCTTCAAAAATGAATCATTTTTTCCACATTTTTCACTGACGCATCGCTCCTATTGGTCGCAGAGTAATATTGTAAAGCTTAAAGCCTTCTACGATAAATGGATCATTCAACATTAAAAAAATTGTTCAATTTGATTGAGCAGTTAGTGAGATAATTGCGTTAAAACGCAGAAAAATTAACTTTTTTTGCAGTTTTGTCCACATTTTCCAATGATTCCTTGCTCTCATTGGTCACAGCTTAATGTAAAGTAGCCCTACTAAGCCTTCCTCGATCAATGGACTATCCAACACAAAACAACAAACGAACAAAAACTCTTCAGCTTTATATATAAGTATAGATGCCATCTCTCCAGAAACCAGAACCTGCATTTTCCGGAACTGCTGTTTTGAATGGGCAATTTTCTGAAATCGCCTTTGCGGATTACAAGGACAAGTATGTGGGTTTGTTCTTCTATCCATTGGACTTCACCTTTGTAACAGAATGGTATTCTAATTCTTGTCGGGTATGCATTTAACAAAAACAAAATCTTTCTTTCAGAGGACTTTTACAAAGACAATACGATTGTGTTGATTTCGTCACCCGAACCGCAGCTGTTATGGTTCCTGATGATGTGCTACAGAAATAAATGTTTGAGGATGACATTAAAATGCTCGAAATTGCTGGCGTGAGTTGAAGTAATCAAGAAGGTTGTTCCCTTTTTTATCAATTTACTGTTTAAATAGATGCAAGGTCAAGCTTGGCGAAACATTTGTATTCTCCTCCTCCAAGTGGTATACCAAAGATCAAAGAAGGGATCCTTCAAGGAGAGACTACAAGTGCTGGCTTGCGATTTCAACGACAGATGCGGATCAAGCGCAAACAGGCCGTGGATCTCCAAACGAAAAAAGGATAAAATAGGCATGACCAACCTTGAAAAGGAAATGATTGAACACTTTTTATATTCAGTAAATTCCAATAAATTCATAGAACACCAAACATTAAAATTATCTATATATATTTGAAAATTTATACAATCACTTACTGATTTCACTGACATATATATCTTTACATCATCAGCAAACATAAGACAATTTGAAAACTTGATAACATTTGGAAGGCCATTGATAACAATTAAAAATAACAACGGTCCAAGGTGGCTGCCTTGTGGCACACCGCACACCCGAATAATTATGAATTTTAAATGATAAGTTTGATCCAATTTTCCCACACTGTGCGATTACATAAATAATTACCTAACCATTTAAGGATTGAAGAGTGAAAACCGCAGAGGGACAGTTTTTTCTTATCAAAATTCGATGATTGACCCTATCAAATGCTTTTGAAAAATCTGTGAAAACAGCATCTGTTTGACATCTTTTTTCCATGATTTTCAGGCAAAAATTTACGAAAAGTGTCAAATTTGTTGCCGTCGAACGTTCATGGAAAAATCCATGTTGATATTCCGGCTATTTAATGCCTTATATATATTGTTTTTTGCTATGGATTCGAAAATCTTCGGAATCAGTTGTAATTTGGCTATAGATCTATAGTTTTGAACATTCTGTTTAGGACTTGTAAATGGGAGTAATATATGAAAGTTTACGATCATCCAAGAAATTACTCCTTCGAAGAGATAGATTGAAAATACAAGATAGAGGTTTTGATAAGTTTTTTGCGCATTCCTAAAGAAACTAAGCGGGAATATTATCCGGGCCCAAACTTAAATTAACGTCCAAGCTAGATAGTTCAGTAATAACATCATCCTCAGATATTTCCATTGAACCGATGTCAATAACTTCAGAAAATGTAGGCAAAATGTAAATAGAAGGACTATCAACAACAAACGTAGATTAAAAATATTTTACAAACGTATCACAAATTTTCGATACATCACTACTTTCACAACAATTGAAATTCATCTTTGTTTCCATAGACCATAAGTACCGGTTATATAAGAACTTTTTTAAGAAATTATACTCTTTGAGCAAACGACAATAATTGCTTCGAAAATATTAATTGATTTTACTTCTTTTTTGGGCCTTAAGTATGCTTTTATACGAATGATGCCCTTCGAAAACCATATTGGTTTATTAGATTTACGCCTTATAGCCTTCCATGGTACAAACTTATCAAAAAGCTCTTGGATTTTATTTATTTTTATACAATGGTGATTTTTTAGGTTAGGATTTTATGGTTAAAAATGGGTTTTAGAATGGAAAAATAGAAAGTTCTTGATGAAAAAATCGGAAAACTGATTGGTTTTCAAATGGAAAATTGCATGAAAATTGTGGATGCATTGGTTTTCAAGTGGAAAACTTTAAAATTTCAAATGGAAAACTGGAAAATTTCAAATGGAGAACTGGAAAATATCAAAATGGGTTTTCGAATGAAACTTGGAAAACTCATTGGTTTTCAAAGGGAAAATTGCATGAAATTGTGGATGCATTGGTTTTCAAATGGAAAACTGGAAAATTTCAAATGGAAAACTGGAAAATTAAAAAATGGGTTTTTGAGAGGATCTCGGAAAACTCATTGGTTTTCCAAGGGAAACTGGACAATTTGTGATGGGGAACTGGTAAACAAGAAAAAGTAAAAAAAAAAAATTGGAAAAAAGGAAAAATTGGAATGCAGAAAAAAATTGGTTGCGGGTAATAAGTAGTGGGTTTCTGGCTAATGGTGTAACGTTAAGCGTGTAGAAATAATTGGTAGCGGGTAACAGAGTAGTGTCGTAACGGGGTAGCGGATAGTAGTGGGTTGGATAGTGTGGTAGAGGGTTATCCATATCGATTATCGATTGAGGCAGTACGGAGTCTGCAGGGTAAGCTAGTATGATATATAATATAATATAATATAATAATATCTCTCTTGGCAATGAATTCCACATTCTTCCTGAGTTCACAAAAAATTGTCGTTCGGATGTCAGTTAGGCAACGAAATCGCGGAATTCCAAGATCTAGAGATCTATTTGAATAAAGGCAGATTATTTTACTGTAAAGATACTCAGGCTGGGTTAAATTTATTTTAGAAAACAAGGTAATTTTTTGTTTTTGTTTTTTTTTTTTAATACTGAGAAATTCTATCGTCGTAGTCCGTAAGCAAGACCAGTCAATGAAGACCCAGTTACAGTCCTCAGCGCAGAAGAGGTAGAAATAGCCGGACGGCATACCTGCGGAACTCTTTAAATATGGAGGAAGTGTTTTAATGAACCGCATGCACCTGGTCGTCACCAAAATGTGGGAGGAAGAATGCATGCCCACTGACTGGTCGATAGTCTAAATATGCCCCATCTACAAAAAAAGCGATCCGATGTCATGCAAAAACTACCGTGGCATATCCCTGCTTAATGTTGCATACAAAATCCAATCCAACGTACTGTATGAGCGTTTTGAACCGTTCTGCAACACAACAATCGGTACGTACCAGTGTGGCTTTATAGTCCAGTCACTTTAGAGAAAAAAAGGAGTCAATCTAGGAATTTGAGATAATAAGCTGGAAACTCGTATACAGCTTTATTAAGAACATTTTCCACAACTTTTGCCTAAACTTTTTTCCTTTACGCTCAGCCGTTTTCGAGATAGAGGGCGGAGAGCACCCAGCGCTCAGGCATATATACTGTAATACAAGGTCAACCGTGAATCTCGGTGAATAATATCTTGTATACAGTTACTAAATTATTAAAATACTATCAACAATAAATAATTTGTATTATTTATTAGTTAATACATTGTATTGAATGATGTTTTATATATATTATAAATTAATTAAATTTCATTCGATAATAGATTGTAAATAAATAGATTGATAGTTGGATAGATTGTTAATAGAAATAAATCAAGTTAATATAATTTAATTTAATTTTTATTTAGTAGCTGTACTTTTGTCACAAGTAAAATTAAATTAAGTGTACATTTAAATTCTTTTTTTCTTTTTCAAGGGACTACTTTCTATTGAATTAATTTTTTAGTTGGTTATAAGATCTCAGCAACGACGGACGTACAATTTTTATAATTATGGCTGATTTGTGTTTTATGTGTGAGAAGTCTCTAACTGAAGGTGATTCTGTTAATGTAGTGCGTGGCTTGAAAACTGAGATTTCAGAGGAATCAATTCTTCCAGTAAAAAATTTAATAATTTTTCCAATGTAATTCATTTAAGGAAAAAAAATTGCCACAGATCCGAGGCATTTAATTTTAATTTTGTCATGCGATTTCTTCAACATCATTCTTGAAAAGATTGTGCAAAGCTCCAATGTCAACACCAGAGGCACAATCTTTCAAAAGTCCGTCCAGCTACTAGCATACGCAGACGACATCGACATAATTGGAAGAACACAGCGTAATGTCAGTGGAATGTTTGTGAGCCTTGAGACGGAGGACAGGAAGATGGGTCTAGCGGTTAACGAGGGCAAGACCAAGTTAATGCTGTCGACAAGAAAGGACTGCCAATATCGACGTCTTAGAGCGAACGTCAGCATAGACAGATTAAACTAACAACTCAGACAACAACACCAGCGCTGAAATCAAACGAAGAATCCTCTTGCCAATCGCTGCTTCTTTGGACTTAGAAGGCAATTGAGTAGTAAAGTCCTCTCCCTAGCAACTAAAGTGACACTCTACAAAACCCTAACCATCCGTGTCCTAATGTATAGTGCAGAGACATGGATCATGATAACAACCGATGAAACGCTTTGGGCTGCTTCGAGAGAAAAATTCTTCGAGTGATTTTTGGTCCTGTCTGTGTTAATGGAGGATGGAGACGAAGATTCAACCAAGAACTGTACGAGCTATACAGCGACACTGACCTAGCCAGAAGAGTAAAGGGACAACGACTTAGATGGTCGGGTCATGTTGAGCGAATGGAAAATAATGCTCCGGCTCGTAGAGTCTTCGAATCCAATCCGGGAGGACGTCACAGAAGAGGAAGACCGCGACTCCGGTGGAGCACACAGGTGGTAGAGGACCTGAACCAACAGTTAGCTAGGGACCGAAGTGGCTGGAGAAGTTTGTTGGGTGAACCCTGGTCCGACCTGGACTGTAGCACCACTATAAGTAAGTAAGTATGTATTTAATTTTAATTTTAATTCTGACAAAAGTACAGCTACTAAATAAAAATTAAATTAAATTATATTAACTTGATTTATTTTTATTAACAATCTATCTAACTATCAATCTATTTATTTACAATCTGTTATCGAATAAAATTAAATGAATTTATAATATATATAAAACATCATTCAATACAACGTATTAAGTAATAAATAATACAAATTATTTACTGTTGATAGTATTTTAATAATTTAGTAACTGTATACAGGGTATTATTCACCGAGATTCACGGTTGACCTTGTATTACAGTATATATGCCTGAGCGCTGGTTGCTCTCCGCCATCTATCTCGAAAAGGGTTGAGCGTAGAGAAAAAAAGTTAAGACAAAAGTTGTTGAAAATTTTCTTATCATTAATTTTCATAATAGGTGTTGAAGTGATTGGAACCAAAGAAACAGAGATAATTGCGAAAAACCGATTTTCATGACCTTTGACCTCAAATAACTTACGACGCAGACACGAGATAATATGAGACTTTTGAGACAACTTTTAGAACACCAAAATGTATACGAGTTTCCAGCTTATTATCTCAAATTCCGAGGTGAAACCCTAAAGTGACTGGACTATTAGGCCAGGCAGAACAACGATAGACCAAATATTCACATTCAAAACCCACCATCTTTTCTATGATGGCGATGTCTGAATTCGGGATCCCAAAAAAAACTGATCCAGCTGTGCCACATGAAGCTAAACAATATGCAGTGCAGTGTGCAAGTGGATAACAGCTCATCCAAATCATTCCAAACACGGGCAGGGTTTAGACAAGGAGATGCGTTGTCATGTGACTTCTTCAACATAGTCCAAGAGCAGATATTGTGCAAGGCAGGTGTGAGCACGAAAAACTCTATCTCCAAGAAGTCCACCCAGCTCCTAGGCTATGCGGACGACATTGACATCATCGGTCGATCCAAGAGGGCTGTGCTTAAGGCCTTCACAGCGATTGAAGGATAGGCGAAACTCGTTGGTCTTGAAGTGAATGAGGACAAAACAAAGTACATGCTATCAACAAACAAAGCAACATCTGTCCACAGCCAAGGACAAAACGTCACCTATTTTTAGCAGCAATTTCGAGCTTGATAAGGAGTTCACCTGCCTTTGAACAAACATCAATCCCACAAACGACACCATAGTGGAGATCCGAAGAAGAATTATCCTAGCAAACCGCTGCTGCTTCAGTTTGGAAAAACAACTGGGTTCGAAACTCCCCACTCGAAAGAAAAAATGTCTACTATACAAAACATTTATTTTACCAGTTCTACTGTACGGCGCCGAGTGCTGGACGATAAGTAAAAAAAAGTAATTGATACTGGGTAATTTCGAGAGAAAAATTCTTCGACGGATTTTCGGTCCCATATGCAACGATGGCAAATGGAGAAGAAGGTTCAACCGAGGACTGAATGAGCTGTACCAAGATGTGGATGTAGTCCAGAAGGCCAAGAAAAGACGACTACATTGGCTCGGCCACATCAAGCGAATGGACGACAACACTCCAGCCAAGAAAATCTTCTCATCCCTGCCCCCAGGTTCGAGCCGACAAGGAACACCGAACCTACGGTACAAGGACCAAGTGACTGCGGATGCCAAAGCGCTTGGTTTCGGCGATTAGAGAGTGCATGCGAGGGACGGTTCACGATGGAAGGCTGAGGTATCTCAGGCTGAGATCCTTCATGGATTGTAAGCCGGATAAGTAAGTAAGTAAGTAAATGAAAGACGCAAAGAAAAATAGCAAAATTATTAAATATTCCAAAAAACAGTGTCGGAAATATCATTCGGGTGCAAAAAATGAAAACAACATTGTCCGAATAAATCTTGAATTTTCTAAATCAAGTTTAATCCTGTTAATTTACAAACGTGAGTATAAATAAGAAATACAAAATGGAGACTTACAATTTTGGTTCATTTCAAAAGGCGGCAGTGGATCGAACTTGCTCTTCCTCAGTTGCTTGTTCATCACAAAATGAAAATAAATTGGCTCTTCAAGAACTTAAGGCCGTGTCCGAATTGGGTTAAAAAGTTGTTAAAACTTGACGTTTGGTTAAATTTTGACATTTCGCATTGAATGAAATGTGTTAAAAATTCGACTAGCTGTGGAGCAGGTTAAAATATGACAGTAGTGGTTAAAAATTCATCAATTTTTAACCACAATTCATCGAATTCGGACACGGCCTAAGTGAGTGCGAGATGACAGATGAGAGCATCCAGCACTTCTTTGTGTAAATAATATCTGAATGAATGCGTTCAATATTACTTAAAATCTGTTCGCTTCGCAAATTCGAGCCACTCCACCGTCTAACCTTAAGAATAATTTATAACAATTACCAAAGGTAGATTCTGCAAAATCTCAGGAGAAACCACCATATAAGCGCCTCCTGAAGTGGAGAATTATTACGGGAAAATTGTTGATCCAGAAACCATACTCCGCGTTCTAAGAAAAAGGCTACAACGGTAGAGTGGCTAGGAAAAAAGCCGTTTATTAATTAAAAAAAAAAAAATAGAAAAAAGGTCAGAGTTTGCAAAAACCAGTCATATTTGCTGATGAGAGCAAATAGAATGTGTTCGGTTCCGACGGCCGGGGTATAGTATAGCCCAAGGTATATACAGACTACAGAGTTAAACAAAGAAAACCTGTTACCAACCGTAATAAAACATGGTTGTGGTTTGGTGATGGTATGGGATATGTCGCATGCGGGGATTGGTAACTTGGTATTTATTGATTGGATAGTGAATAAAATGGTCTATTTAAAAGTTCTTAAGCAGAATTTGCTACAAAGCGCTGAAAAAAAAATGGGTGTTCCAAGAATTTTTCAATCCGGATAATGATCCAAAACACAAATCTTGAAAAGCCAAGGCCTTAGTGGCTTACTCTCATCAACAATTCTCTAGATGTGTGTGCAGAATTGAAGGGACCTACAATTTAACGCCGATTCCGAACGGCAAAGTTAAGAAGCACTTTTTCATGACAGATGGAAAAATGAAAACAAAAGCGATCTCAAGAAAGTGATTTTAGAGGAATGGGAGAAAATTAGGCTTCAACCACCCAGAAGTAAGTGGAATCCATGGAAAGGCGTATTGGAGAGATTATCGAATAGAAGGGGAACCTATGCACAATAATTACAACCGAAATGAAGAATTTCATATTCTGGCCCAATAATTTTCTTAAAAACAAGTTAATGGACTTTATATTGATTTCGTTTTTTTTTTTTGTTTGTTAATTTTTAGCACCGAAAAATTGGTTTTGTTTAGTGAATAAATTGTTATTTTTGTTTTTTTGTTTTGTTTTTTTTTCTTAGATTGACATTGAACTAAATTAATACATTTGACCCAATAATTTTGTGTGTTTATCTTGCAGCTCTTCAGGTTACCAACATTTCAAATTTCAATAGCATATGTTTCTTAGTAGGAATAAAAAATTGAATATTGAAATTAAATCACCATTTTTAACACCGTTTGTTAAATTTTAATCCTTTTGAGAACCAAACAGAAAAATATACTCACAACAAATATGGAAGGAGTTTGATGAAATTTTAGCAAAGCACTAAGGTTTCTGGTACGTTCTTTAGATGACATCTTGTATTGAACTTGAATTTGTGGAGTAAAACTGGAAGCCCAATGACGAATTGTTGACGACATTCCCTCTTCATTCTTTGAGACGTACGTGACATCTTGCATAGTTCTCGGATTGGTTAAAAAACTCAAACAGAAATAACAAAAAAAAAAAAACCGTACTGATAACTTTGGTCGAGTATAATGATGGCCTTTCGCAATAATGAATTTATATCAATGAATTTTACCAGACGTTCGTGCCTTGGTCACTTGTCGCGTCGTTGTGCTTGCACTATTCTTAACAATATCTTGCAGACACAATCCAATTCACAGCAGGTATTAAAAGGCAAACTTGTTTTGACTTTGAAAAATTTAAAGTTACAATAATAGACACACATCCATAATGTGTGTAATAATCAGGATAATATTCTTTATTTTTGTTCACAAAAATTTTAAGAGTGTCAGAATAAAACCAAATAACGAAACATTTAAGTTAAACAATTGCTCTATAACAATGGGAATAAGGTGATTTGTTCTTCACACTTTTGCTTGTTTCTTGTTTCTCGACCTCAAACGTTTTTTTCAATCAGATACATTTTAATCAACAGTTTGCATTGAAAATTAAAACTCAAAATGACATTTAACTGATAAGAATACACATTAAACCAAGCTTGCCTAAATGAAACGGTGTACCTACTCGCAAATAATAACAGCTCGTGCCCCTACTTCTTTCTTTTGTTTATCATTTTATTTTGCTTAGAGTTCAATGCAGTAAGTAGTACATACATATACTTACACAAAAAAAAACAATGGTTTTTAATGCTTTTAATTATATATTTGTCTGGTAACGAGTCGAAATCAATTCAGCGCTGCGTAAGAGGCTAAAAAACTAATTTCAAAATAGCGAAGAAAACGAAGGACACCAAAGGCTGAACTAGATCGGAACACAAAGTGCCAAAAAGTACAAAACAGTGGAAATAATTTGCTGTACTGCTTTTACAAATGCATATCTGAATATCTCCCTCTCTTTTTTTTTAGTGCGCGTGAACAAAAGCTTGACCATGACCGAGCTTTCACTGTGCACAAGGTTTTACACTTTGTTTCGATCACAGATGAGTTTAAAACGGATATGGGAAACCAAGCCGTCAAAATGTCAATGCCTACAAGCTATATCCCACCAAACATTTTGGTGAAGGTTCAGATTTCCTTCAGTAAGTCTGAAGAATATGTATTCGAAAAACGTTCATTTTTCTGAGTATATTTGAATATGGACAAAAAAACTACAAAATTTTACTTGCAAAACAAAACGTATACACGTTGGCTTTCGATTTCGATTTTGATTCATGTATGTGAGTTAAATATGAATGCGCACATTCACAAAAAAGATATTAGAAGATCCTCAAAGATTTGTACATAAAAATAAAGGAAAACGAACTTGCGAATGATTTCTTTTTCCTTATTTCTTGTTGCGAAGGGGCAATTATAACGGGGCCGTGTCGCGACAAGAGATCGAAAAAATGTTTAACGAATTTTAAAATTCTTCACTTCAGTAAAGATTTTGTCAGTTATTATACAATTGTGCAGTGTTTTATTTAACAAAAAAAAAAAAAAAAAAAAAAAAAATAGTAAAGTGTAAACCTAAACAGAGTAAGAATCAAACGAAAAACTTCAACGAATAATTGAAACCCTATATTCCTTCATTAAAATGAATCATGTTTGAATCGTTTATATAATTCAGAAAAAGTTTATATATTGTCCACTTAACTGAATATAAGGGCCATATTTACATTCGTTTTAATGAAGGAATTTCCAATCGTAAATGAGTCGTAAAAAAGATTCATATCCGTGTCACGTTACCCAATGTTTCTGATCCAAATCGAATCATAAATGAATTCATATTCGGATGTTTTCTTCACTTTTAAGAATTATTAATGATTCATTTTCAAAGGGAAATGTTTGCTGGGATGGTTCAAGTTTACTGCAAGAGTATACGTGTTTTTACCAATACTATCTCAGTAAGCTTGAGCAAACCACCTCATTTTCTTACCCAGCAAACATTTTGGTGAAGGTTCAGATTTCCTTCAGTAAATCTGAAGAATATGTATTCGAAAAACGTTCATTTTTCTGAGTATATTTTGAAGATGGACAAAAAAACAACAAAGTTTTACTTGGAAAACAAAACGAGCATATTGACTTTCGATTTTGATTCATGTATGTGAGTTAAAAATGAATGTGCACAGGCACAAAAAGGATATTGGAAGATCCTCAAGGATTTGTATACAAAAATAAAGGAAAACGAACTGGCGAATGAAATGATCTCTTTTTCCTTATTTCTTTTTGCGAAGGGGCAATTAGAACGGGGCCGTGTCGCGACAAGAGATCGAAACAATGTTTTATGTTTAACGAATTTTAAAATTCTTCACTTCAGTAAAGATTTTGTTAAGTGCGGATGTCAGTTATTATAAAATTGTGCAGTGTTTCATTTAACAAAAAAAAAAAAAAAAACAGTAGTGTAAGCCTAGACAGTGTACGAATCAAACAAAAAACTTCAACGAATAATTGAAACCCTATATTCCTTCATTAAAATGAATCATATTTGAATCGATTATATAATTCAGAAAAGGTTGATTTATTGTCCACTTAACTGAATATATAAGGGCCTTATTTACATTCGTTTTAATGAAGGAATTTCCAATCATAAATGAGTCGTAAAAAAGATTCATATCAGTGTCACGCTACCCAATGTTTCTGATCCGAATCGAATCATAAATGAATTCATATTCGGATGTTTTATTCACTTTTAAGAGTTATTAATTATTCATTTTCGAAGGGAAATGTTTGCTGGGTAGCTCCTGCTGTGTTTTCTCATTGATTCACATACACGAGGTAACGGTAAAATAAAATTTGCGGTATCTGGAGGGGTAAGCCGTAAGTCAGTTTCCGATCTATTTTGTTTCTGGTTTCGATTTAGTTCAGCCTTAAGGCCATAGAGAATATATAATACCTAGAGTCACGACTTCGGGTGTTTGCTCTCTTTTTGCCTACAAGCTGCAATTTGGTCGTTTTGTACTAACCCAGTGAGAATGTGTTAGTTTTCCAATGCTTTCTTAATTAATTAATTAATTCATGAGAAACTGCACCCATACATTCGCACTGAGTTAGATACAACCCAGCAAACATTTTCATTCAGAAATGAATCACAATAAAATCAAAAAAGTGAACAAATTGACCGAAAAAGAATACAGAAAAGAATCATTTTGAGTTCTTTTACCTGGGCTCTTAGACACCGATTTGAATCATTAAAGGGAATCATTTAGGATTTTAAAAGTCTTCATTAAAATGAACTTATATAATGTTCTATTTATTCATTTAAATGATTATTTCATGAACCTTTTCTGAATCATAAAATTGATTCCAATACGATTAATTACAATGAAGGTATATACTCAGAATTCCCTCACTTAAATGAATTATATTGGAATCATTTTTATGATTCAAAAAAAAGTTCAAGAAGTAATCATTTAAATGAATGTATAGAACATTATATACGTTCATTTCAATGAGGAATTTTAAAATCCTTAATGATTCACTTTAATGATTCAAATCAGTGTCCAAGAGCCCAGGTAAAAGAACTCAAAATGAATCATAAATGAGTTTTTTTTTTTTAATCAATTAAAGAAGTTAACATTTTTGATGACACGGTGACAGAAAATGTTTTCCCAACATTTCTCGGAGGAACATTAAAACTGGCTCTTCTTAAAGCAGTCCTTAAGTTAAGAAACTTTTTGTTTACTTTTTTCTTAATTTCAAACACTTTAATCAAATCTCTAATTAAAATAAAAACGTCATAATGTTTAGTTATATTTTTATATTTGACTTCATTTCAGAAAAAAAGAAAACTTATTAAATTCTTATTAAAAACTTATTAAAACTTATTAAATTAAATTACACTTATAGTTAGTTTTCGGTTCGCTTCACTTTTTTATTATTTATTAAGATATTTTTATTCAACTCTTTTATAAATTATTTGCACTGTTTATCATTCCATGATCACATCAAAAACTTTAGCCAAATGATAATTCACAATTTCACGTTCAAAACGATAAACGAAACTTTTGTCGCGACAATGACCCGTTATCCTTACTCCTTTGTAAGGAAAATAAATAAGGGCGAACAAAAAAATCCTCATAAGGATACACAAAGATTCAAGAAAATGAGCGAAAACCGATAATGCACAAACGTTTGCCTATGTAAGAAAAATAAATAAAGGACAAAAAAAAAATTTGCATAGAAAGATCCACCAACAAGTTCTTGTATACACTCAACTCATATTTGTGAAGAAAAAAGAATGAAAAATGAATATTGTTTTTTCGTTTTGTTTCATTTTTTCGAATTTTTTTGTTTGCCCTTATTTATCAAATCTCTCACCATGTCCCCCGTAAATGTTTGCTGGGAATGCTCAGGTTGGAGTCGAGGTGGGTTTCATGCGCTCAGATTTCGAAAATAAGATTCCGTTGAGCTCAGAATTTTCAAAAAAAACTTAAACATACAAAAAATGCATGTAATATGAAAAATAAATACGTTATATTGTTTCTTTGCACTTTTAACACATAATTGCACTATAATTCACTAATATTTGTATCAAAAATCTTAATAAATCTTAAAAAAAGTCGTGCGTTTAGTCTCGTATTTGCTGTGGTGGAAGTCTGTCACTTTGGGTTAGTGCATTATGAAAAAAATTTTGTCACGGCTGAGTACTCACTCTTTTGTCACCTCTTACACAGATTCACGGACACGAAAAAAAGAGAGGATTGTGAGAGTTCACCTTAGAAAAATTTTGAGGGTGTTTTCGGCAAGGGAGGAAAAGGTCGCGACTCTAGGTATTATATATTCTCTATGCTTAAGGCCGTGTGCGAATTGGATGTAAATATAAATAAAGTGGCGCGACAACTCTTGAAGAGCCAAGGCCTTAGTGGCTTACTCTCTTCAACAATTAACTGGGTGCGTGTGAAGATTTAAGGGGACCTACAATTTAACGCCGATTCCGAACGGCAAAGTTGAGAAGCACTTTTTCATGACAGATTGATACTCTTGGAATGTTTGTCACTTCTTCGCAAGAGGCAGTGCCCTTGAAAGACAGCAAACGACGCCATATTTTTTCCCGCTCTTTTGACATTTCTGTTCAATAAGGTTTGCCATTTCATCATGGAAATGGGAAAGGAATACGATCCAACAACGAGTCGAAATTATTAAAATTTTCTACCGAAATTCGGAGTCAGTGGACAACACTTTAAGAGCGCTACGTACAATTTATGGTCGTCATAATCGTCCTGCCAGATCAACAATCGAGCGTCTAGTGGAAAAATTTGAATCCTCAGGCTCAGTACAAAATGTTTCCGTGCCAGTGAGACAAAGAAGTGCCCGTAGTGTCGAGAATATTGCTGCCGCTAGCGCATCAATTGCGGAAGACCCAAATCAGTCTCTCACACGTCGTTCTCAAGCGTTGGGCAACTCTGTGACGTCGTTGTGGCGAATTTCGCGAAAAGATCTTGGCCTACATCCTTACAAGATCAAATTGACGCAAGAACTGAAGCCGCTTGATCACCAGAAGCGTCGTATGTTCGTGATTCGTGAATTGGGCTGAGCAACAACTTGAAAATGATCCGGATTTTCATCGAAAAATCATCTTCAGCGATGAGACTCATTTCTGGTTGGATGGCTTCGTCAATTAGCAAAATATGCGTTATTGGTCAGGCAGCAATCCACATTTGCTTCACGGGGCACCATTACATCCCGAAAAAATCACTGATATGGATGATATGGACTTGGACGATATGTGGTTTCAACAAGGACGGTGCCACATATCACACAGCACGAATTATTGAGAACGAAGTTCGATGAGCGCATTATCTCCAGAAATGGACCTATGAATTGGCCGCCTCGTTCATTCGATTTAACGCCGTTAGACTATTTCCTGTGGGGCTACGTCAAATCTATGGTTTATGCCAACAAGCCAGTGACGATTGATGAACTTCGTACGAATATCGAACGTGAAATTGCAGCAGTATCGGCCGATTTATGCTTGAAAACCGTCGAAAATTGGGTTCAGCGTCTGGACTTCTGCAAGCGTGCCCGTGGTGGCCATGCAAAAGAAATCGAGTTCCATACATAATGGCATCAAATGTACTTCCACAGGAATAAAGAATTTCATTGATATCCAAAACCATTTTTTTTATTTAAGAAAACTTTTGTAGCGTCCCTATTGAAAAACCCTTTATGAGCACGAGTAGGACTCGAACCCACGACCTTCTGCTTAGCAGCAATTTAGCCACGGACACTACAAAGTGGATGTATTTGGTTAAAAATATTGGTTTAATTTAACCGCTACTGTCATATTTTAGCCTTCTCCGCAGCTAGCCTACTTTTAACACATTTTATTCAATACGAAGTGTTAAAATTTAACCAAACGTCAATTTTTAACCACTTCTTAACTCAATTAGCACACGGCCTTACAACGAAAAACGAAACTGGACCAAAATTCAGAACTCAGCAGTTGATATAACGTTAATATCTCACTACAATGAAATCATATGAATGAAAAATAAGAATATCTTTTTTGGACTTGTTGCTTGAAATTAAGAAAATAAAAGAAGAAGAAGAAAAAAGAAATGAAGAACACTTGAATTTCAAGAAAGTCAAGGTAGAAGGAAGGTAGAAATGGCTGTCCCACTTCCGTGTAGGACACAATTAGCGCTGAGTGCGCCGTTTTGATACCATACCTCATGAGATTCTTAAAAGATTTTGATGGGTTAGGAAGGATGTATATTTCGCACGTACAATCCTATACGTAATGTAGTATTAATGTCCCTACACTACGGTCTATTGTCTCATTGTGCAATCTAGTTTAAGAGAGATTAGGGGGGTGCTAAAGCCAGTTTGCATGTTATTGAAGTATGAGATCATGTCTTTGATCTTAAATTCTGAGAGTTCCTCAATACCGTTGAAGAATTCTTTACCTAAGTGCAGTGCTCTTTTTCTAGCCAAGGCCGGGCAATGGCAGAGAAAGTGTGGGACCGTTTCCTTTTCAATCTGGGGTCGAATTACGGCATCAGTGAACGAACAATACGTGACTGAATTTTGTGCATTTGGCACTACCTCGCACGTTATCGAGTTATCTATCGACCAACTAGTACAATAATTTTGAATTCTTTCTTCAGTTATCGAACTGAATTTCATTCGAAACATATAGAGCTCACGTATAGGAGGAACTTGTCATTGAATTATGTAAATATTATTGATTGATTTATTCATTATGAACATTTTAACCAATAATCTTTTTAGGACAGACTTAAACACTTTAAATAACCAACAGAAAAACATGATGGCCGATTTTATGGGAAAAAAGCATTCAATTCAAAATACATCACAATTCTTCGGATTCTCTTCGAACATGTGTGAATAATTTTAAAATGAATTTTTTTCTCAATTTTGTTTCAATCTCAAATCTCATTCGAAACATAAAGAGCTCACGGAAATGTTCTACCTTTTGAATCGTAGAATAAAAATAAGAATTATTCATTTCGTTTCACTGTTTGTTTTTCCTTGATAAGATGAATAGGGTGTCTCAGTAAGATTGCACTTTTGAAAATTGAAATTTTTTGTTCATGCAACTTGCAACTCTTAAATTTGACAGCTGTCACCTCTGTTTAAGCACTATTCACATGAGCACGACCAACGAACGACGAATGAATGAAGAAAAGTGATTTCAGATACGTTTGGAGCCGTATTTCTTTACAAATTGTCAACAAAACGATAAAAGTGAAGTTAATGTTTGATTTGTGATGCATAAATTAAATTTTTAATCTCAAATGTTAATAAATTTGAGAAAACAAATTTATTCGTCGCGAAAAGTATTGTAGTTGATACGAACTGCCAAACTGTATTCGCGTTCCACATCATCCACACTCCCAACGAACAAAATATTCGCGCGCGTATAACCTCAAAAATCATTCTTGCCTTGTGTTTTGGTTGTTCATTCGCGACGAATTAAAAACTCTCATGTGAAAGAAATGTCAAAATCGACGAATTTTCGTTCATTCGTTGGTCGTCGTTCGTGCTCATGTGAATAGTGCTTTATTCTGATTATTAACAATGGGACGCTTTTTTAAAGAACAGCGCGTTGTGATTGTGAAAACTCATTACACAACAAAATCGACTGTGAAACGCATTCGTTACAGGAATATGATAACGGACTTCTTGTGGCCTCATCGGACGGCATGAACCTGGACAACATGTTTTTTTCAGCAGGACGGCGAAACCTGCCACACAGTGCATGAAACACATTCAGAACACATTATCTCACGAAATTCTTGTGTCAACTGACCACTAAGATAGTGCGGTTTAACGCCACACTGGGGAAATTAGTATGGGAGTGCGGAAAAAATTCTATAAAAACTGAACCACTTGATGGATTTGGATGAAATTTTCAGGAATGATAACTTGGCACGTAAGAAATCAAAATAATGAATAACCGCCCACTACCACGCCCCTTAATATTAAAAAAAATATTTTTTTTTCTCAGAATTATAAGAAATTTAAATAAATTCTTTAAAAAATTTCAAAAATGCTATTATAGTAATATTAGTCATCGGAAATACAGATTATAAAATGAAACACAAGAAAGTATAGTGGAAAAATACAAAAAATCCACTTTTATTGCATTTTATTGAAATTTTAGTCTTGTAGAAGAGCCATAACTTCTCCAGTTAACTCATCATGCTCTTTCATGGTAAAAGAATGGGTGAGGTTTGAGATTAAGGGGTCAGATTTCACCATCAATTGGCTAGGTCGGTATTTCTTATAGTCCTTATTCCGACATTCTTGAGCCTCTTCAGACAATGTTCCAACAGGAAAAATACATTTTTCCACTATGGACCAATAGTTATTTTTAATCAAGAAAATCTTAAAATTACTTTTCCACAAATTATTGACTTCAAAAGATTTCAATAAATGTGTTTGTATAAGATAATGGACAATTTTTTCTTTGAGCCAAGGTCAAATTATCATGAGTAAATTTTTGTAGTAGATTTGAAAAAAATGAAACATTACATTCAACAATTTTTTGTTTGGAAAATCTACTCTTTTTTACTTATTTTGTATTATATTCAAATTCATCAGCATAGGTAAGAGAGCTTTTTATTGAATTTAAGAAAAAATATGTGATTGTTAGCCAAAGATGTACCATAGCTCTTAAACGATAAGTTTTAAGAAAAAAGTGTTTTCACAAATTGTATAGGAAATTAAATTTTCTACAACTTTGTTGAAGGTGATTTTTCTCTATCATCAAAATTGAGCCAGCTATGACCAGCTTCTTAAATTCATTAAAAACAAAATGGCGGTTCATCCGGTTAAATTTTTAGTGAATTTTTCTTAAAACATTGTTTGACTATTGATGAACTTCCATATTTTCGGTCAAAAATGCAAAAATAATT
The DNA here is from genome assembly GCA_920937365.1 of Sphaerophoria rueppellii. Classification (NCBI taxonomy): domain Eukaryota; kingdom Metazoa; phylum Arthropoda; class Insecta; order Diptera; family Syrphidae; genus Sphaerophoria; species Sphaerophoria rueppellii. Next base: position 6,449,017 of record CAKKXW010000006.1, on the reverse strand, counting down.
TACTAAAATAGATTTTGTAACTCAAACAAAACTTTTTTTTGAAATTATAGCCTTTTTTAGTTTATTTTGTGACTAATTGCAGTTTTCCATCTGCAATAAAATACAGAGTGGCACCTGGTGGCACCTAAATTTGGTACCTATCGAAAGATAAACTTGAAAGGATTAAGATGACACTAGTCTCTGAGTGTAGGCAAATGTAGCTAAAATTGTATGTCCAAAAATATACAAAAATTTACAAATTTTTGAGTGTTTTCTTAAAATAATCATACAATGAAAACCAAATTTGAAAAATCATTTTTTTCTTCGGTTTAATATTGAGACAATAAAGTTCGTTAAGAAAAAAATAAAGGAAAATATTGGGGCGAAACCAAAAAACAAAAACAAAAACTTTCACCTAAGTGCTTTTTTACCATAAAATCAATACCACTAACATGTTATGTCTTTAAAAGGCTATAAAAACGAAACCAATGGTAGGATTTCAATAATTTATTCTGATTTAGGTGCAGATTTTATTCCGGAATCAGAAAATATCATCACAAATTTTGTTTTCAAAATTTTATGTTTAAGACTTTTTTCCGCAAAATCCCCAGTGTGCGCCGTGCGTTTATTTTCTTTGGGGTATTGTGAAATATCGGGCTTATGCGAATAAACCAGAAACAATTCCTGACCTCAAATTGGAAATCCAACGTGTCATCGGTGAGATACAGCCACAACTCTGTGCAAAAGTCATGGAAAATTTCATGAAAAGAGTAATGGCCTGTCATCGGAGCTGGGGTCATTTGCCGGATTTTTCATTCCATACTTAATCGGAACATTTCTTCTTTACAAGACTATAAACAAAATCACAACTCTGTCATAAAATACTTGTTTTTATTTTAAAATGAAAAATTTCACTCTTACTGAGACACCCTATAAATGCAAATTTTACCTGTCAAACCACTCAAGACTCGTTCAAAATAAGCAGAGACTCGATGTAGTAGAATAATGACTACTACAATTTTTAATTCCCAAACGATACGTGACCAATCGAATGCCATCATCCCAAAGTGGTTACTCGTTCGTCCGATCACTGATAAGACTCACTCACTCGTTCACTGAAGCGGTGATTCGGCCCCTGGTCTTCACAGCTACGGCAAAAGGAATTATGTGGTATACCCACTTTTGCCGCATGCTCTCCTATGGGCCAATACCCTGTGATATGTCACGCCTTGGTTTGGATATTAAATTGATTGATTTTTGTTTGTTATAGGCGGGCCAGATTTTCCTAAATATAACGCAACTCGTTAAACTATTCTACCTATGATTTGCTTCTGATGTGTATTTGGTCAGGATAAAGCCCGTCACAACTCCAAGAGGAGCATATACTCCCACTGCCAATGAGTTGTGAAGGGCTGATCCTTACCTAGCTAGCTCATCTACCTTCTCATTTCCCTCATAGCCCCTATGACTAAGTATCCAGATTCAAATGACGCTCAAACCGAGTTCCTTGAGGGCCTCTGCATTGCTGGACCAGTTAAGAGGATGATAAAGCTGCATCAATGGCTCTAATAGCTGCCTGACTGTCTGTTAGCATAGCTAAATTTGGGTTCTTTCGGATATTTTTAAGGGCTATTGAAGCTGCCATTATCGCTAACAATAGAAAGTCAAACTCATAAATACATTGTATATATATATCTATATCTTATCTATACTAATATATAAAGCTGAAGAGTTTGTTCGTTTGAACTTGGTAGTCTCTGGAACTACTAGTTCGAATCGTATAATTCTCTTTGTGTTGGAAAGTCCATCAAGGAAGGCTACTTAACATTAAGCTGCGACCAATAGGTGTGAAGAATCTGTGAAGGGTGTGAAAAAAAAACCGCAAAAAACATTTTTCTGGGTATGGGTTGAAGAAATTATTGTGCACTGCTCAGCACCAACTTACTTACTTACTTAAGCTCGATCCTTAGCTAGTCGTCTCCAGTTTTGCACTCCAAGTTGATTGAGGTCCTCTCCCACTTGAGTGCGCCACCTGAGTCGCGGTCTTTCTCTCCTCCTACGTCCCTCGGGAATAGTGTCGAATGACCGAGCCATCTGAGTCTCTGGACCTTGACCCTTCTGGCTAGGTCCATGTCGTTGTACAACCCGTAAAGTTCGCTGTTGTATCTTCTTCGCCATTCCCCTTCAATGCATAAGGCACTTTCATCCGATTTTGTCAGGGTCCATGCTTCTGCACCATACAGCAGGACTGGGATGATGAGTGTGTTGTACAGTTTTACCTTAGTTGCTCGAGAGAGGGCTTTTCCACTCAATTGCTTTCTAAGCCCAAAGAAACAGCGATTAGCAAGAGTTATTCTTCGTCTGATCTCGGCGCTGGTGTTATTGCCCGTGTTTAAAGCGGAGCCTAGGTAGACAAACTCCTCTACTACCTCGAAGTTATACGCGTCTATTGTGACGTTCTGCCCGAGCCGTCGGTGTTGGGTGTCCTTCCTCGAAGACAGCATATACTTCGTTTTTCCCTCATTTACCGCTAAACCCATTTTTGCCGCTTCTGTCTCAATTCTCACAAAGGCGCCATTGACATCACGCTGTGTTCTTCCCATTATATCAATATCATCGGCGTACGCGAGAAGTTGAACAGATTTTTGGAAGATAGTGCCTCTGGTGTTGACGTTGGAGTTCTGCACTATCTTCTCAAGAACGATGTTAAGGAAATCGCATGACAGTGCATCGCCTTGTCTGAATCCTTTTTTGACGTCGAAAGATTCCGTGAGCTCGTTGCCAACCTTGATGAAGCAGCATGAGTTCTCCATCGTCATTTTGCACAAGCGAACGAGCTTGGCAGGGACGCCAAAACTAGACATAGCTTTGTACAGTTCGTCTCCGTAGATGCTGTCATACGCGGCCTTAAAATCGATGAAAAGGTGGTGGGTATCGATTTGGAGTTCATAGGTCTTTTCCAGGATCTGCCACAACGTGAAAATTTGGTCGATGGTTGACTTTCCTGGCCTGAAGCCACATTGATAAGGACCAATCAGATTGTTGACGAAAGGCTTCAGACGTTCACATATTACGGCAGAGAGGATCTTGTAGGCGATGTTTAGTAGACTTATTCCTCTATAGTTGGCACAGTTTAGAGGATCTCCCTTTTTCAGGATCGGGAAAACAATGCTGAGGTTCCATTCATCGGGCATGCATTCCTCTGACCATATCTTACAGATGATTTGGTGCATGCTCCTATCTAGCTCGTCACCTGCTGCTTTGAACAACTCAGCAGCTAGTCCATCTGCTCCAGCGGCTTTGTTGGATTTCAGCCGTGATATTGCGTTTTTCACTTCTTCTAGGTCGGGTTCACGGAATTGTTGGCTATCATCGTGTCCGATGAAAGGCTCCTGTCTGACGGCGGTATTTTGTTCGTCGTCGCCGTTATACAATCTACAGAAGTGGTCTTTCCAAATCCCCAACATTGACTGCGATTCTACTATGATGTTCCCTTGTTTATCTCTGCAGGCATCAGTTCTTGCTCGATGACCTTGAGCCAGCTGTTTAACCTTTCGGTAAAACCCCCGAACTTCATTCCTGCTGTTGGCTCTCTCAACATCCTCGATCTGACGCTTCTCATGCTCTCTCTTTTTCCTCCTGAGAAGCCGGCGTTCCTCTCTCCTATTTTGCTCGTAGAGCTCACGAGCAGCTCTTGTCCTTCTATGCAGCTCAGCACCAACTGATGATTAGAATTTTGAGAGTTCATTTGATTTATGAATGTGATTGATTGCACTATTTGCGCAGATTATTAAGCAATATCATTTTAATATTTTTCCCAAGTCTAAACTCCAAAATTTGCTGAGTTTAAGGAAACAGGAAAAAATCGACTTTAGTAGAAAAAAAAACGATGAAGAAGTAAAATAAGGTGTTCGAGAAAGAGAGATATTAGAATTAAGCAGAGTTAGACTAAGGGAATGCTGAAGGGAATCATAACAAATGCTCAAAATATTCGAGTTAAAGAGAATTCCGACTTAGGGAGAGTCGACTGCAATACAATTTTAAAATAACTTCGCAAACAAAATTCCCACGCGCACATGATGCACAAGTCAAGACGCTACTCTGGCCGGTGTACGAAGGAGAGGCGGACGAAGTCGCGGGCAACTGCTAGCTTACAATGTTAAGCGATAAAAGCTACGTCATGACTCAAGAATTATTTTTTTCATCCTTGTAATTATTATCAATGTGAATATGTGTTGAGTGACATTGGACGAGGAATAAAAAAAAGATCCCTTTTCTCAGTTGCTACAACAGAAAGAAAGGACAATGGTGGACTACTCTCACAACATAAGAGAGAGAGTGGCCAGCAATCGTGTGGTTGAGGGGAAGATCGAAAGTGGTATTATTCGTTCAACCATAGTCGGGTGCGGTTGCTGGTTTGCTCGATCAGTCGCTCTAAAATAATTAAATTAATAAAATAACCAGTGAACGTTTCATATATGTATATGCTGTTATTATTTTTAAAGAATTATTATCACGTCCTTTTTACCCGGAAATACAAAATTCCAGTAATTATTCCCCCTTCAATCAAAGGTGTACCGCTAATTTTTTCCAATGAAGTCAAATATCTTGGTCTGATATTAGACAAAAAATTAAGTTGGAAACCTAATATTCAAGAAAGAGTTAAGATTTAAGCAAGCTTCAGTAGCTCTTTTCTCTTGCAAGAAAGCCATAGGAAACAAATGGGGTTTTCAACCTCGTATAACCTATTGGCTATATACATCGGTCATCCGACCAATACTCATGTACGGGGTTGCAGTATGGTGGACTGCGCTGGAGAAAGTCACTTACTGTGACAAACTCAGCAGAGTCCAACCCACTGCATGTCTCTGCATAAGCGAGGCATTGAGAACCACAACCTCAGCAGCGTTAGACACTCTCCTCCATCTGACACTCCTCGACATCTTCAGCAAACAAGTGGCAGCGAGTACAGCTATAAGACTAAACGCCTCATCGCAATGGACCAACAATAATGTTGGACATTCCATCATTTTGAACTTCTTCGGTTCTATACAAGATAGATAGATAGATAGATAGATCTTTATTCAATATAAAAACTAGTACATAAAGTCATTGAGAAAAACTTGAATATTGAAAGGCATGACATATCTGTCGTCTGCCCGGGTGGCAAATTTGCTTGAATCTTTTACAGAATTTTTTTTTTTTTGAATAGTTAATAGGACTTTTAGTTTAATTAAAACAAAATTTAGAGATACTTTTTACACATCACGAGATTTTTTTTTTTTATATACAGGGTGATTCACGAGCGTTGTGCCAAAAAGCTAGAGCGTGTAGGTTGAGTTGAGACAAGAAAAAAAATCGTATGGGAGAGGGGGGGGGGTCCATTCCCCCCCGTTTAGCCGGGAGGGACAATTTTCTGAAAAATTGACTTATTTTATAAAAAAAAATATTAAACATCAACGGCTTCAGTTACAAAACCGTGTTGTACCTTTTTGAAAACCCAGAAATATCTTCTTTCATTTGGTTTTTAAATTAAATTGTTTTAACGAATAGTTTAAAAATATTAACTCTCAAACTCAAAATTTTCAACAAAAAAAAACAAAAAAATCATTTTTGAACCAAGTTTTTTCAAAATTTTATGTAATTAAGTACTAATTTTGCTTTCAAAATTCAATGCCGTTGTTAATTTTTAGTCGAAAACAGAAAACCGGATGCAAAAATGTCTTTCCGTTTTTGAGAAATAAAAAAAAGACCAGGACCACTTTTCTCTAAGAAAATCTTTGTTTTTATTATTACCTATCTCGACTTTTAGTTTTATTAATTTATTATGACATATTAACCTTTCTTTTAATATTTGTTCTGTAATTGGAATTTTATGAGGCCTCAATAAAGTAAAATAGTATTGGATTTTCCCTGGATTAGTCATTTTGTTCATTGATGACCACTGAAAACCGACCTGAAATTTTTCTTATTATGCCTGGGGGCCACACTGGGGATTTTGCGGAAAAAAGTCTTAAACATAAAATTTTGAAAACAAAATTTGAGATGATATTTTCTGATTCCAGAATAAAATCTGCACCTAAATCAGAAAAAATTATTGAAATCGGACCATTGGTTTCGTTTTTATAGCCTTTTAAAGACATAACTTGTTAGTGGTATTGATTAAATGGTAAAAAAGCACTAAGGTGAAAATGTTTGTTTTTGTTTTTTGGTTTCGCCACAATATTTTTCTTTATTTTTTTCTTAACGAACTTTATTGTCTCAATATTAAACCGAAGAAAAAAATGATTTTTCAAATTTGGTTTTCATTGTATGATTATTTTAAGAAAGCACTAAAAAATTTGTAATTTTTTTTATATTTTTGGACATACAATTTTAGCTACATTTGCCTACAGTCAGAGACTTGTGTCATTTTAATCCTTTCAAGTTTATCTTTCGATAGGTACCAAATTTAGGTGCCACCAGGTGCCACTCTGTATTTTATTGCAGATGGAAAACTGCAATTAGTTACAAATAGAGTATAAAAATGGTTATAATTTCAAAAAAAAGTTGTGTTTGCCTTACAAAATCTATTTTAGTAAATTATTTTTGCATTTTTGACGAAAATATTTCTATTCTATTCTATTTCAATAGTCAAACAATATTTAAAAAAAAAAAAATCCACTAAAAATTTGACCGGATGAAGCGCCATTTTGTTTTTAATGAATTTAAGACGCTGCTCATAGCTGGCTCAATTTTGACGATAGAGAAAAATCACCTTCGACAAAGTTGTAGAAAATTTAATTTCCTATAAAATTTGTGAAGACACTTTTTTCTAAAAACTTATCGTTTAAAAGATATGGTACATCTTTGGCTAACAATCACATTTTTTTTTTCTTAAATTCGACGAAAAGCTCTTTTATCTATACTAATGCATTTGTACAAAATAAGTAAAAGAGAGTAGATTTGCCAAACAAATAATTGTTGCATGTAATGTTTCATTTCTTTCAAATCTACTACAAAAATTTACTCATGATAATTTGACCTTGGCTCAAGGAAAAAATGGTCCGTTATCTTCTGCAAACACAATTATTGAAATCTTTTGAAGTCAACAATTTGTGGAAAAGTGATTTTAAGATTTTCTTGATTAAAAATAATTATTGATCCATAATGGAAAAATGTATTTTCCTTGTTGGAACATTGTCCGAAGTGGCTCAAGAATGTCGGAATAAGGACCATAAAAAATACCGACTTACCATTCTCGGAAATGTAGCCGCATTGCAACAAATCAGGACGTAATGAACCGATTCATGGTGACATCTGACCACTTAATCTCTAACCTCACCCCTTCTTTTACCATGAAAAATCATGATCAATTAAGTGAAGAAGTTATGGCTCTTCTACAAGACTAAAATTTCAATAAAATGCAATAAAAGTGTTTTTTTGTATTTTTCCACTATACTTTCTTGTGTTTAATTTGATATCTGTATTTGCGATTACTAATATTACTACAATAGCATTATTGTCATTTTTTAATGAATTTATTTAAATTTTTTATAATTCTGCGAAAAAAAATTATTTGTTTTTAGTATTAAGGGGCGTGGCAGTGGGCGGTAATTCATTATTTTGATTTCTTACGTGCCAAGTTATCATTCCTGAAAATTTCATCCAAATCCATCAAGTGGTTCAGTTTTTATAGAATTTTTTCCGCACTCCCATACTAATTTCCCCAGTGTGGGCCGTGGGCACCTGTCGGTGAAGGGTTCTACCTGTTAGGAGCTTAAGATGATTAAACCGCAATTTTTTCTTGAACGAATAGACCTAAAGGTGAATAAAAGGCATCGCATATTTAGTAAACAACCATTTCCAATTGAAATATTGACTCATCAACACATAACAATGTCAAACTCATAATCTCGAGAAGAGTTAGCGGACATGCACTTCTGCTACGGTTTATTGTTTTTTCATTCAAGAAAAATTGCGGTTTAATCATCTTAAGCTCCTAGCAGGTAGAACCCTTTACCGACAGGTGGCCGCGGCCCCCAGGCATAATAAGAAAAATTTTAGGTCAGTTTTCAGTGGTCATCAATGAACAAAATGACTAATCCAGGGAAAATCCAATACTTTTTTACTTTATTGAGGCCTCATAAAATTCCAATTACAGAACAAATATTAAAAGAAAGGTTAATGTGTCATAATAAATTAATAAAACTAAAAGTCGAGATAGGTAATAATAAAAACAAAGATTTTCTTAGAGAAAAGTGGTCCTGGTCTTTTTTTTATTTCTCAAAAACGGAAAGACATTTTTGCATCCGGTTTTCTGTTTTCGACTAAAAGTTAACAATGGCATTGAATTTTGAAAACAAAATTAGTACTTAATTACATAAAATTTTGAAAAAACTTGGTTCAAAAATGATTTTTTTGTTTTTTTTTTTGAAAATTTTGAGTTTGAGAATTAATATTTTTTAAACTATTCGTTAAAACAATTTAATTTAAAAACCAAATGAAAGAAGATATTTCTGGCTTTTCAATAAGGTACAACACGGTTTTGTAACTGAAGCCGTTGGTTTTTAATATTTTTTTTTATAAAATAAGTCAATTTTTCAGAAAATTGCCCCTCCCGGCTAAACGGGGGGAAATAGACCCCCCCTCCCATACGATTTTTTTCTTGTCTCAACTCAACTTACACGCTCTAGCTTTTTGGCACAACGCTCGTGAATCACCCTGTATATATATATATAGACAAATTTTTATAGTTAATAGGACTTTTAGTTTAGTTAAAACAAAATTGAGAGTAACTTTATATGCATCTTGAGATTTGTAAGACTTTTTTTGATTTCAAATTGATTCTTTCTTACATTTTTTAAAAGGCTTCATTAACTGTTTTGGATCTGTAAGTGCTGGCGTCAGTATAATAATCAAAAAGTAGCTTCCAATCACCTTACTTACTTACTTAAGGTGGCGCTACAGTCCGTTGTGGACTTGGGCCTCAATCAACAGGCTCCGCCAGCTAGCTCGATCCTTAGCTAGTCGTCTCCAGTTTTGCACTCCAAGTTGATTGAGGTCCTCTTCCACTTGAGTGCGCCACCTGAGTCGCGGTCTTCCTCTCCTCCTACGTCCCTCGGGAATAGTGTCGAAGACTTTCCGGGCCGGAGCATTGGTGTCCATTCGCTCTAAATGACCGAGCCATCTGAGTCTCTGGACCTTGACCCTTCTGGCTAGGCCCATGTCGTTATACAACCCGTAAAGTTCGCTGTTGTATCTTCTTCGCCATTCCCCTTCAATGCACACGGGGCCAAAGATGACCCGAAGAACTTTCCTCTCGAAACAGCCTAAGACACTTTCATCCGATTTTGTCAGGGTCCATGCTTCTGCACCATACAGCAGGACTGGGATGATGAGTGTGTTGTACAGTTTTACCTTAGTTGCTCGAGAGAGGGCTTTTCCACTCAATTGCTTTCTAAGCCCAAAGAAACAGCGATTAGCAAGAGTTATTCTTCGTCTGATCTCGGCGCTGGTGTTATTGCCCGTGTTTAAAGCGGAGCCTAGGTAGACAAACTCCTCTACTACCTCGAAGTTATACGCGTCTATTGTGACGTTCTGCCCGAGCCGTCGGTGTTGGGTGTCCTTCCTCGAAGACAGCATATACTTCGTTTTTCCCTCATTTACCGCTAAACCCATTTTTGCCGCTTCTGTCTCAATTCTCACAAAGGCGCCAGTGACATCACGATTGCTTCCAATCACCACCATTGAAACATGCACCTCTTCATCCTCTAAAACATTTTTTCCGAAGTAGACGCGCCTTATTTCCTTTAGAATTGGACAGATTCCGATGAAGTGATACACATCTTCCCGTGCTTGTAGGTTACACAAGTTGCAAAGATCTGGACCCTCGTTTCGATGCGGCATGGCATTCAGCTTGATAAGCTCGCCTCTGATTTTGAAAATCGTCCCAATGACATAACAGGAATAACGACTGTTGAAATAGTTGAGCTCTTTAAGATTAAGGTTAGCGCTTGAGTTTGAGTAATACACTCTTTCGGTCGACGCACGAGCTTTTTCTATAAAGGCATACCTTTCATTTTCGTCAGTGAGCATGATGACTTCGTATAAATCCTTTTTCAAGTTAAGTATGTTGCTCACTTCCCACTTCATCGTAACACCACAATCGGCCGCTATTTTTGTCCATTCTTTGATAAAAAGAGTTTTATGTTGTATTGCATGGCGCATTATCAACTAAGGCAGCCTGGAGTTACTCATTTTTACCACCCTTAATAGATAGTCAGCATTCAATTTTAGAGTTGAAATGAACATTGTTGGCAGACCAGATTCTAAATTATACATATACCTTGGAGTATTAATTGGTAGGTAAAAAACTTTTCTTAGAAAAAAACGTAATAGATATTCAACGATTTCGAATTTCTGTGCACCCCACACCTGTGCTCCATATAAGAGAATGGATTGAGCCGCAGCATTAAAGACTTTAAACTTTGAACTAAAAGTTATCAGTTTGTTGCAAAAGATCTTTTTTTAATTCGAGCAGATTGCTATCTTAGCTTTTTCCAAAGCACTCCGATTAACCGTATCAAAGGCTGCTCTTAAATCTACGAAGAAAGCAAATAATTTCTTCTTTTGATCCAGTTTTATTTGAGCAATTGAGGTAAGGATGAAGATATTGTCAACTGTGGAATACCCTTTCCCAAAATCCGGCTTGAAATTCACTATGTTTTTGGTTAATATCTACCGAGTTACTTAATCTTTTATAAAGCAGAGTCGTATATATTTTAACTGATGAGTTTAAGAAAGATATACCCCTATAGTTAGCCGGGTCGCAAGGATCCCCTTTTTGTAAATTGGGCAGATTAGAGATTCGTAAAACTGCTCTGGCAATGTTCCAAAATTAAAGATAACGTTCAGAGCTTGTGTAAGATGTTTTTTGAATTTTTCTGCGTTATATTTAAAGAATTCTGCCGGAATTCCATTGGTTCCTGCTGCTTTTCCGTCTTTTAAAATTTGTAAGGCATTTTCGACTTCTTCTATACCAAAATCTGCATCCAAGTGTTCATCTTTAAAACAAGGTTCAGCATAATACCATTCTGTTTTCTCTGTCTCGTAAAGCAGAGTTGAGTAGTGTGCCCGCAGATCATCAACTGCTATCACAGCGTCTTCGTTTTTATTTCTGTTCCCATTTAATTTTCTTGTCCGGGACCAAAACTCCGCAGAATCTCTACTTTGGCTCAATATAATTGCCATTTCTTCTTCATGCGCTCTTTTTTTCTCATAACATACCCGTTTGTACTCTTTATTTGCTGTAACATACTCCATTTTAATGTATTTTGTGTCGTACGAGTATAATCTCAATAAATTTAACAGCGCAAGGGATCTCTTCCTTAGACTTTCGCATTCATAATCATACCAAATAGATCTACGAAAATTTGTTTTTGTATTGGGAGAATTTGCTATTTCTAAAATTAATGATTCCAGGTCACATAACGGAATATAGTTGACTTTAGCAACAGTTTCCTCAAGGCAAAGTTTAGTATCCATCATGCCTGGTAGTTCGTTTTTATAATTGTTTTTCCATCTCAAGCAACTGCTTTCTATTTGTTTTTCGCTATAAGGTAAATTCTGAATGATCTTCTTACAAATAGTGATAGTTATTGGAAGATGCTCAGAATAAGTAGCATCCCCAACCATAAAGTCTTCAAATACAGCATGCCAGTCTCCACTTATCAAACCATAATTGATTGTTGAGCATCCTTGCTTTCCAATAAAAGTAAATTCTCCGTTCTTGTCCCCATTTACTGTTCCATTTAAAATACTTAGTCCGAAATCGTGACATAGTTCAATTAATTTTTTTCCTTCTGCATTACACTTTAAATCTTTGCTCAATAATAATGCTGTTCTAGCATTAAAATCTCCTAATATAAACAAATTATGAGCTTTAAAAGAGCATAAAAAGTCATATAATACATCATAATCATAATAATAATTGTTGCCAATGGTTGCAATTAAGGTAAACGGGTACTATATAATAGAAGCTATTTGTGTTTTTAATTTCTACATAGAGAATCTCTTCTTCGATTTTAATTTTACATACAGGGAAAATGTTTTTCCTTATAGCAGTAAGATTTTTTTTTTTTTTTTTTTATTATTATTATTTATTACTTCAAATTTTTAAAATTAAATATAATTACAATCTGTAATAAGTGAAAAAAGAATAATAGATATCATTCTGTAGTTAATGAAAACTAGTAACGAATGATCCTTTATAAAAAGAAAAAATAGGAAACTAAACAATGATGATGTGGGGTATTATTAAGAAAAAAAAGGAAAAGAAAATACTACGTTAACGAATTTGAACTTTACAAAATTAAAAAGTGAATGTATTCAGATATTAAGCATTTAAAAAGAGATTTTTGACTGCTAAACTATCCATATTAAAGGGCCAGATCCGTACTTTTTTAAGAAATATTGAAGCAACTCTAATTTTTCTGATTTCATATGGCAATTTATTAAACAATTTAGGTGCTGCAACTGTAAAAAAAATTTGAGAAATGTGTTGTGTTTGACTTCGGAATGTTCACTAGAACCCGAGTATTTAATCTTAAGCTATGATGGTGTGAGTTTCTATGATAAATCCTGTAACCGCTCATCATGAAAAACACTTTCAAATCTTTAAAGGTATAAAGGTGCTTTAAAGGCAATATTTTTAAATGCAGAAAAAGAGGCCAGCTACTACAGAGTCTGTTTTTTTTGCAAATTATTCTAACAATATGTTTTTGCGAATTAATTAGAGGGTTAAGCGTGGAGAACATATCGTTGTCTGTGTGATCTCGTTGGGGACGGTCCCCCTGTGCTGTATGTCGTCCTTTTGTCCGTCAACGTTTTTTATTTCGTCGCGTCCTTGTCGTCCTTGTCTTTACGTCGCGTCGCTGTCTTTTATAAACATTAAAATAAATAACAAAACCAACAAAAAGAACATTCAATCAAACATCAATAGAAAAAACAAAAACAATTAAATTACACTCAATAATAAAAATAACAAAATCACACAAAAGAAAAAAAAAATAATAAGCAGAAGAAAAAACAGTTACAACAATAGACAAAAATCGCAACAAAGAAAAAAAAGCAACGCAACACTCAAGTTGAATTTACATAAAAAAAAAAACAAAAAAATAGCCAAACGCAGCACAAGTGAGTACCTTCCTCTTCTCCTTTCCTTCCTCCGATCTACGACAGTTGCATGGCCTAGCATATGCATCATATTGCAATGAGCTTTTTTTTTGCTCGCGCAATTGTATGTATGTATGCATATGTTATGCTAGCAACAACGGATGAATAGAGAAGTTGCTATTTGAATTCCAGGGTCGGATCGACTCACGCACCCGCTAAGGCATAACACTAGCGGGGACGTTGATTCGAAAAGAAACCTGTTATTTATTTGGCAGCTTCTCTTAGATTTCGTCTGTTTTGGTTTTAAATTTGTTTATATACTGCAATGATCGAAAATTTCAGAGTTGACTATTGTAATGTTCGTGGGCTACGTACGAATTTTCTTGCTACGTACATCCACACTGTTTCTAACAGGCCAGCTGTATTGGCGCTGAGTAAAACCCAAGTAGGTGAGAATTCCGATCCTACTGAATTTCTCATTCATGGGTATAGCTTAGTGCCATTATTCTTCCTCCACCATGGTCTCGCCGTTTACATTAGGAATGATGTCGCTTATCAATTCCTTCCACAATATGGACGCTGCTCCAACCCTGTTTTCAATTTTATGTGGTTTAAGTTCACCATAAATAAGCACATCATTCACTATTGTTTTCTTTATCGAAGCCCAAATTTGGACAGGGCTTCAACTTCTCGTGAATTTGATGCTCTGTCTGACTCCATCCAAAGAATTGTTTCCCTGTATCCTCACACTGAAATCGTTATTACGGGCGATTTCAATGTACACAATTCTTCGTGGCTTCTCCATTCGGGCCAGACAACACCCGAAGGAATGTGTGCTGAGATCTTTGCTGAGTTTAACCACCTAACTCAGCTTGTCACCGAGCCCACTCGAATATCGGACATTAATGGCCAAGCGGAAAATACTCTTGACTTGTTTCTTACTTCTGACCCTGATAAATACACTATCAGTGTATTAACGCCTCTAGGCAGATCAGATCATAGTATTATATCTGCAAATTTCTCGTGTCAAGCTAATCCAGTTAGAGAAAGAGCTCCGAAGAGAACCGTGTGGCAATACGAGAAAGCCAACTGGGACGGTCTCAACAACTTTTTCCGGATCTTTAACTGGTCACTATGCTTCCTCGATAGTGACGTAGACTCCAGCGCAGATATGATTACTAATATGATTGTTTTGGGAATGAAAACTTTTATCCCGAATAGGGTTAAAAGCATCAAACCCAAGAAAAAGTCATGGTTTGATTCAAGCTGTAAAGAGGTTATCAGGGAAAAAGAAGTAAAGTTCCGGTATTTTCGAGCAAACCCAACTGAGGAAAACCGGAACAAGTTTAAACAAGCTAGGAAGGCCTATAATGCCCATATTCGGCGGACCAAATTTTTAAATGACCAAAAATTAAGGCAACAAATACTGCATTGTCCCAAAGGCAGTAAAAATTTTTGGTCATTTGTAAAAAACATGAAGAATTCTTCTTCTTCCTCTGTCCTTACGCTCGTCGACAATGGCACTCCAGTTGTTAGCTCGCTCGCGAAAGCTAACCTTTTTGCTTGGCAGTTCGCCGCCAACTCTTCGCTGCCAGAGAGTGTCATGACTCCTCCAGTTCTTGAGCGCGTCAATGATTCCATGGGACAAATCTTCTTCCGCACTCGTGCTGTGGCGAGAGTCCTAAAGGATCTCAACATACATAAATCCGCTGGTCCGGATGGTATCCCCGCTATTATTCTGAAGAGGTGTTCTTCCACGCTGGCAAAACCCTTGCGTAAGCTTTTCCATCTATCCTACTCTTCTGGGCTCGTTCCGAGCAGTTGGAAAACAGCATTTGTCCAGCCTATTCCAAAAAAAGGCGAATCTTCTTCTCCCTCCAATTATCGTCCGATTGCACTTACGTCCCTTCTTTCCAAGGTCATGGAAACGCTGATAAACTATCAGCTTAAGAAATATCTCGAAGACCGAAAGCTTCTTAATGACCAGCAGTACGGCTTTCGCAGCAACAGGTCCACTGGTGATTTGATAGTTTATCTCACCGAACAGTGGAACAAATCTTTACATCGTTTTGGAGAAAGTAAGATTGTTGCACTTGATATTTCAAAGGCATTTGATAAAGTCTGGCATCTTGCTCTCTTATCGAAAATGCGTGCCTTCGGAATCGATGAATCCCTACTTCGTTGGATTAGAAACTTTCTTTCGAATCGTTCAATACAAGTTGTATTGGACGGATTCAAGTCTGAAACCCACAATATAAATGCTGGTGTGCCCCAGGGCTCCGTTTTGTCTCCGACCCTCTTTCTCATTTTTATTAATGATCTCTTGTCTGTTACTTCTAATCCAATAAATTGTTTCGCTGACGATAGTACTCTAAGCTTCTCATATTCGTTTCCAGATTCACAAACCTCCTCTTCGGATGTGGAACTGCAACGGCAAAATATGATAAGCTCATTAAACTCTGACTTAAACAGCATTGTTCAATGGGGAATTAAGAACCGTGTAGAGTTTAATGCTTCGAAAACTCAATGCTGTCTGGTATCGTTGAAGCGAGATATACCCCCCCTGCCACTGTCCATGAGTGGCACTTGCATCAATGAGACCGAACATCTCGAGATTCTCGGTATGTGCATCACTGACCACCTCTTGTGGTCCGAGCACATACGCGATGTCGCCAAAAATTCCGCAAGATGTTTGGGTTTCTTAAGACGGTGCAAGAAATTTTTCTCCCCGTCTGATCTGGCTATCATCTATAAAACCTATATCCGTCCAAAGCTTGAGTACAATTCAAATCTCTGGGCTGGTGCTCCAGCTACTTACTTAAGCCTCTTGGATGGAATTCAAAAAAGAGCTGTAAGAATGATTGGTGATAGAGAGATCACTGATGCATTCACCACTTTAGACCACCGTCGTAACGTTTCGTGTCTCTCTCTGTTTTATCGTTACTTCTACGGTAAGTGCTCTAGAGAAATAGCCAGTTGCATTTGGTCATGTTTATAAATAATGTGAGTGATGAATATTCACCTTTATTGAAGCTATCAGAAAATTCAGAGCACAGTTTTAAAATAGCATCTTCCGTAATGTACCTTTGCGAAATCCAAATTGACTTTCATTGAAATAATTGTACTTGTCTATAAAAGATACCATTCGGTCTTTCATGAGTTTTTCAAAAAGTTTCGAAAATGTAGGTAGGAGTGAAATTGGCCGATAGTTATTCATTGAAAAGCGATTTCCCTTCTTAAAAAGAGGTATTGCTTCTGCTTTTTTAAGTGAAGATGGAAAAATACCAGATTTGACACTCAAATTGAAAATATATGTGAGTACATCAGATATGTAAAACGCAATCTCTTTAACAATGCAGTTAGTTATTTTATCAGATGTACTTGAACATTTATTATCAAGGGACAAAATTTTAGTGTAGATTTCGTATGATGTAAATTCTTGAAAAACAAAACTGTTGCACTGGAATGGATTGTTGCTCAAACTATGGTAAACATCACAATTGCATGTTGTTTTTGGAAGACTAGGCTTCGAAGAAGAAACAATTGAAGTAAAGAAATTATTGAAATGATTTGCAATATCTATAGGGTTAGAAATAGATTCATCTCCAACTTGTATTTTTTTAATAGCGTCATCTTTTGGTTTGTTATTTAACATGTAGTTGATTATTTTCCATTCTTCTTTAATGTTGCCACGACAAGAAGAAAGCTTATTAGAATAGTAAGAATTTTTACTACTATCTACCCGAATGCTTACCAAACGTTTTAAGTCAGAATAATACTTTTTTAGCTTATAGTTTGCTGGGTGAATCTTGCATTTTTTCCAGATCAGATTTTTTCGGTTTATGAGTTTTATCAAGTCATTGTTTATCCAAGGCTTTAAACGATTATATTTTGACAGACTAGCTCTATAAGATGATGAATTATTATCAAAGTGTTCTTTCAATATTTTAATGAAATTATCGTAAGCTAAAGATGGGTTGGTTTCATTGTAAACTGGACCCCAAAATTCAAATTGGATAGATTCTTTCAACAACGGATAGTTTATTTTAAGAATAGCTTTAGGTTGAGTTACGCTCTCGTTCGTAAGGTTAATACTCGTAATTAAAAAGTTTACCTTAATCATACAGTGATCTGTAACTCCACAGTCAACTACATCACATGAGATCATGTTAGTCCAGTTTGGTCGTTGTCTTAAGAAAACGTGATCAATACATGTTTTTGATTGGTTTGTTATGCGAGTTGGTTCATTTACTAGGGAATTAAAACCATAAGAGGACATGAGATGTAAATAATCAAACGTATCAGTATTGTTATTGAGGATATCGATATTTATATCGCCTAAAAGTATGACATTTTTTGTTTTAATGTCTTTAAGTAGATCATTTAGGTGTTCTAAAAATACCTTTTTGTTTAAATTGTTTTCATGCAAGCGGTACACACAAATTATAACAAAGTTTTCTTCATTAATAATACAGGCTACTTTAATAATATCTGCACTTTTCAAGTTAAAAAAAGTGACCGAACAATCGTAAGATTTTCTTATGAAAACAGCAACACCACCTGCATTGTACGTATTATTGCAGTTGCCATAGAATTTATAATCTGGGAGACTATAATTGGATAGTTCATAGTCGTACAACCAAATTTCGGCTTCAATGTGTGCTATGAATGAATCAAAATTTTTACGCATACTACGAATATTTTGATGTATAATTAAAGGAGAAGACATAAAAGAAGAATATGGAGAAGAAGTATTATTATAATTAAAAGATTGCATTAGAATTTAAGCAAAAAGAAAAACTAATTAAGGTTCTTAAGGTCATCAAAGCATTTAACTTTGATAACATCCACACCTTCATTCTTACGCAAATAAATAATATTACTTCTCATCCATACGTATTTAAATTTAAGTGATGTTTTGACTTTCTTCGCTTCATTAAACAGCTCCCGAGTATACGATGTCATTCCTTCATTCATAGAGAATATATAATACCTAGAGTAGCGACCTTTTCCTCCCTTGCCGAAAACACCCTCAAAATTTTTCTGAGGTGAACTCTCACAATCCTCTCTTTTTTTCGTGTCCGTGAATCTGTGTAAGAGGTGAACTCTCACAATCCTCTCTTTTTTTCGTGTCCGTGAACCTGTGTAAGAGGTGACAAAAGAGTGAGCACTCAGCCGTGACAACATTTTTTTCCTGATGCACAAACCCAAAGTGACAGACTTCCACCACAGCAAATACGAGACTAAACGCACGACTTTTTTTTTAAGATTTATTAAGATTTTTGATACAAATATTGGTAAATTATAGTGCAATTATATGTTAAAAGTGCAAAGAAACAATATAACGTATTTATTTTTCATATTACATGTATTTTTTGTATGTTTAATTTTTTTTTTGAAAATGCTGAGCTCAACGGAATCTTATTTTCGAAATCTGAGCCCATGAAACCCACCTCGACTCCAACCTGAGCATTGTATCTAACTCAGTGCGAATGTATGGGTGCAGTTTCTCATTTAAAAAGCATTGGAAAACTAACACATTCTCACTGGGTTAGTACAAAACGACCAAAATGCAGCTTGTAGGCAAAAAAAAGAGCGAACACCCGAGGTCGTGACTCTAGGTATTATATATTCTCTATGCCTTCATTGATGTACACAGGTGAACCATCGTGATGATCGCCATACAGTTTGGTGGTTAATTTTAATTTTTTCGTGTGCATCATTCGCATTATCTCCTCTTTTTTTAGACGGCGAGCAAAGTTGACAACTAAGACGTTTTTACTCTCGTTCGATTCTCTCGTATTCCGCCACTTGCTCTACCTCTGTTGGATGTTCTCTTAGCTGGTATCCAAAAACATTCGTACGAAGTAAAATACTCTTCAAAATTTTTACATTTGCGTTCTTCTGTGTGTGTTTCAAGCAAAAATATAATATAAATATAAAATTAAATAAGTACGTAAAAAAACCAGGAAATATTATTTTACTATTCAGTCCACCAACATTATACGATACGATTTTACAATTAAAACAAATATTTACTTCTTTGCTAAGTTCCTTCTGCTTCCCTGTTCTATTGACTAGAACTACTCGTTAGACTATATGGTTTTGACCTTTGCTACTATTAGAGATGATGAAGGGTTGTCATCCGCTTGATACTTTGGTAAACAAACTTTGAATAGATCAGCGTGGAAATTGAAAGTACCGCAAATTTTTTTAAAACCACAGCTATTTCCATATCTCAAACCTTCAGCTTCTAACCAAGTAAACTCCATACATTCGACGATAAGCTTATCATCTTTTACAACAGCTTTCAAGTTTGGTTGCTTGCGCTTTATAATTTTTCTTACATGCAACAGATTTGCTCTTCTTCTCCGTATGCTGTGTGGATAATCTTTTATCTTTTTGTATTCAGATATTGGTGTTTTTTAGTTTGTTAGTGTTTTTTAATATTTTGTACACGTTTTCCTTGCTGTTTAATTTAACAATAAAGTTTTTAAATTTAGAGTTCCAAGATTTAATTTCTTTAATTTCATCGATGCAGTAATTGTTTAAGTCGTTTGACAATTTGGTGAATATATCTACAACTTGTGCAGTTTGTTGTTCATCTTTTGCTTCGACTTTGGTTCTATACTAAAGTACACAGACTACACCATTCTATAACCCCAATTTGGGAAATACTTCCAGGTATCCATGCCATCCAGAGATGAATGGGAAGACAAAAAACTCCTGGATGACACAAGCATCCATTTTTATACAGATGGATCCAAGACAAATGATGGAGTTGGTAATGGTGTGTACTCAAAAAGCTTAATCTAAGCCTCTCATTCCGCCTTCCTATTCATTATAGCGTCTTTCAAGCCGAAATTTTAGCGATCAAATAGGTTCTCTCCTGGCTAATGTTTTTTTTCCAAAATTCATTTTTATTCATTATCACTTAAAACTACTTATTACTAGGCAAAGAATTCAAACTAGCTTATTATCTAAAATCTTATATTTAACTTACTGGCCCTAACCGGGCGCTCTAAGTAATTCATGATTTTCTTAAAAGTAATGCCTTTCGGCCTATGAACTATTTTATTATAAATGTTTTATTCTTTCTTATTAGAAAATTTAGAAAAACTAACATTACGTCATTTATTATTTTTTTTGCTTATCTACATGCTACTTAAAATTAGGTCCTTAAAAATAAAACTTAAAATTAACTAAAACTACCTATTCTACCTAACAACTACTTACGAACTAGAACAACCACAGCAGCAAATCTCTATCATTTTTTTGTATTTTTTTTTTTTGTATTTTTTTTTTTGTATTTTTTTCCTTTTTTTTTGGTTTTTTTTTTTGTTTTTTTTTTAATTTGGTTTTTTTCTTTTTTTTTCATATATTTTTTTTTGTATTTTATATTTGTTGTCCTTGTCAATGTATGTGCCACCATGCATGCCTACTCTACTTAAACCTAAACCCAAAACCCTTAAACTAAAACAAGTATGTAAGCCGGCCAAGGCTCAAAACCCCACCCCGACTACTCATTGTCAAGTGCTGACTGAAGTCACCAGAACTGGTTCTCCTGCTTCACCCTATCCATTCGGTCTCGTTCCGACACAGCCCTACTGAACCGAAGGAGCTCTGCTCCGTCTTGTGCGAGGACGTCTCGACTGTAAAGGAGCCGCCGATCGACGGTTCTCCGCCTGACGTGGTAGATTAGCGGCACCGCCAATCTGTCCTGTATCAGACCGCATCTATCTAAATAGAGGAATGCCTCTGGTGGAATGAAGCCACTCAAACGTGCACTATCAAAATATTCGTCGTTCGGATAGAACGCCCCAAAGATCAAATTATTCGTCGAAGTCATAGCTCTCGCAAAGTGACCCCGAACAAGTTTTATCACGAAATTGTCAATTCTGTTGATCCGAGCCTCGTTGTATAGAATCTCGTTAGAATAGTAATGTACATAAGAAGATTTCGGTGTCCGATACAAACCGAGACAGCGCCGAAGACACTGCCTGCCGAAGCTTCTCCATTTGAGATGGTGCAACGTTGAACCACACTGGACAGCCATAAACGATCATCGGCCGTATGAGGGCCATGTAGCAAATTACCTTCACTCTGGGGTCAAGCCGACTGCTGTAAAACAGCCGTTTCGTCAGAGTGAAGGCTCCTCTAGCCTTAGTCAGAGCAGCATCTATATGTCTGTCGAAATACAGATACTGGTCCAACCAGATACCGAGGTACTTCACTTCACTTTTGCTCGTTAATCGCTGTCCGTGAGGCCCAACGATGACCATCTTGTGCCAATTCTTGCGCGTATCCCTCGTGGCCCTAGCCAGGGGGGTCCGGAACAGAATTGTTTCTCATTTCTGGACATTTATTTTCAGTTTCCAGTCATCGCAATATCGCTGAATCTTCTCGAAGTCACGTTGCAAGAGAATTCTAATGACTTCGACCTTTGGGGCAGTTCTGTACGCAATCAGGTCGTCGGCATACGCAATTGCCTGGATAAGGCTACCTATCAGATCGCTGGTGTAAATACTGAAGAGAATCGGCGAATTAACAGCTCCCTGTTGAAGACCGTTTTTGATTTCAAAGGTGGTGGTAGAAGTTACATTGCCACTTTTGACAACAAACTTTCTACCGTTGAGCATATCATAAAGCATATACAACAATGGTTTACTGATGCCTTGTCTGGTGAGTTTTAGGTACAAGCCTTCTAACCATACGGTGTCGAAGGCCTTCTCTAAATCAACCAGAACAGCACCCGTGCATTGTTTCTTGGACTTATTCCATTGGATATCAGAAACGAGCTTAGACGCGGCATGAATGGTGTCATGTCCCGCCTTGAACCCGAACTGATTATCCGGAATTATTTTGTTGTCCGCAGCCCACTCACTCAGAGCCCTATTGATTTCCTTTTCGAATACCTTGCTGATGCTTGGTAGAAGACTTATCGACCGAAGATTTGACGGATTGGAGTTGTCCTTTCCCTTTTTCGGGAGAGAATGAACCACAGCTGTCTTCCAACGCACTGGATAATATGCATTATTCAGCGCGTTGTTGAACAGGGTGGTGTAGATGTCTATTGCCTCAATTGGTAAGTGTCTTAGTACAATGTTGGATATACCATCGACACCTGCTGACTTCTTCTTCTTCATTGAATCGAAGATGAGCTGGAGCTCTACCTTCGTAACTAACAGAGGACTTGCTTCCGTTTGCTCGGCGATTATGGCGTTTGCCAAAAAGTCGTCATTGAACCGCATAAAACCGCGGTTCTCAAATCGCCACTGCACAAAATCGTTCCGAAGGTAGAAGTGATGAAGTAAGGCTCTATTTTCCAGGTCGTGATTCGGGTGAATGCTAGCATTCACCTTATACACTTGCTGAAAAGCAGCTCCCACTGTCTCCACTTTCTCCTGCGGGTCTTCGACAATAAAGAAGTCATCGTCCAAGACGGCTTCCTCAGGATCAATTTGCGCTACTATCCTCTGGAGCTTAAGACACGGAAGGTCGTTCTGATTCTTGGACCTAAATATCTTATTAATTTGAGGGAACATACTCGGGTCGCTAGAATTAACGGCCCGAATTTTCTTGTCCCAGTACAAATTAATAGATAACCTGTAGTTTTCCTTGATCAGGGTGTTGACGTTTTAATCGACGACTTCAGTGTCCTAATCTTCAGGTCGTTCGGGTCTGTAAATCGTCTTTACAAGTTTTTAAGCCTTGTCAGTAGTCCGCTTTTCTGTCTGTGCAGTGCGTCTATAGTCGCGTTACTGTAGAAGTTGTTTTGGTCGCGTTCCTTGTACTTCGTATTGTCCGTTCCATTGTCTGTTTTATTATGTTGTCCATCTGTTCAAGGTGTTGGTCGATTTCTGTATTTGTCAAGTTTCTGTTGTTTGGTGGGGCTATGTCACTCGAACGAAGTTCTCTCGCTAGGACGTTGGTGAAACGAAGCCAGTGCATCTTACTGTAATTCTAAGAATGCGTTGGAACGTATTCATCCAACTCCACGCGCTCGTTCGGAATCTGAATTACAGCAGCGAGTCCGCAGTGGTCACTGTCGTACTCGACTGTCTGTAAGCAGTTTCGAGGGTGATTACCCACTTTATCCGTTATTGTCAGTCTGGTATCGTACAGCAAAATATCCAGGAACGAACCGCTCCTTGGGAACGATGGCCTTTCTGTAGCCAGCAGGTCGATACCATATTCAACACTACAAAGATTCATCAAATTAAAAAGATGATTACCTCTTGGATTGTTAGTTTGATTTCCCCAAACTTCATGTCTTGCGTTCAAATCTCCGGCCATGACGAAGTAGTTTTCTTCCAAGCTCAGTTTTAGTACTCTAAAAAGAATCTCGAGCTCTGAAATAAAGATAGTAGCCTGCGGAGCTTCAGCCGCATAAGCCGCAGTCATATACATCCTCTTCCCTTAAGTGAGAGAGATGCATATGACGCAGACTTCTAGCGTCTTGAACTTTCGCAAATCATTATTGTATATGACTTTATAATTAATGCCCTTTCGTATGAAGATTGCAACACCGCCTCCTTGAGTAGAGCCGGGTCGATCCCTTCTTACGATATTGTAATTGTTATTAGTCAGTTTATGTTTCTGGTTTAGCTTGGTTTCGCTAGCCATGAACACATCGGGACTGTGGTCTTTCAACAACTGGAATAAGTTAGCTCGGCGTTCAATCCTAATCAGTGAATTTACATTCACAGCTAGGATCCTTAGGCGCGTCTCGGGCAGCGCGCCCTTAACCATGACGTTGCGCTTGGCCAGTCATCAAAGAGTGGAGATGATCCACTCTTGAGGCTTGCTCCCAGATCTGACTTTGCAGTCCTGCCAGTTGGCCTTGAATGGCAACCAACAGGGCCACAATGTCTGGCTGCACCATCGGCTCCTTAGGCGCTGGGGCCTGTGGGGCAACCTTTGGTGGAGCCTGTACCGTCTTTCCCATTCCTTTCGCAGAGTTGGCGTAAGAAAGATTGGGTCGAACGAGCGAATTTGCTGTCGGAGCTTGTCGTACTGGTCGACTTTCTACGGCCTTCTGACTGGCCTGTTTCTCTTTTATTTGTTGGACCTTAGGGCAACCCCTATAATTGGCAGGGTGCCCCTCGTTCCCACAGATAATGCACTTGAGCTGGGTTAAGTCTTCAACCCGCTCCGTTCTTAACCTGCATTCCCCTCTTATGTGGGTTTCTGCGCACTTGACGCAGCGCATCTGCATTTCGCAGTTGGCTGCGGCATGGCCGAACCTCTGGCACCGCATGCATTGTAGCATGTCGTCGTGCCGCATTAATTTTTCCCATCTTATAACTTGGAAGTCAAGGACGGAAATACTCCATAAACTGTCCAATTTACTTTGGGGCGATAATGTTACCAGGAACATTGGAAGTTTGTAACCCCCACGTCTGGAATTGACCGTGGAAAACGGCTTGACCCCGATAAACTCGAGATCGTCACTCGCTTTTTGACGGAGTCATCTAAGAGCGCCTCAGGTTCCGTGCAGGAACTGATGCCCTTTAGAAGGACCGTCTTCAATTTCTCGCTTCTAGGCGTGAAGCTGAAGAACTCAGCTGTTGCCTCCCTCAAGCACTCTTTGACCAATGGGCAATGTGAAGCATTGCACCGAATACCTCTTCTCTTTGTCATTTATTATTTTTATACAGAAATTACCATTCGTGGCCGACTTACATACCTGTTTTATGTCGTCCAGGTCTATTTTGTGGGTCCTGATTGGTGGCACATTTTTGTAATTTTTTGGCTGTGGCCGCTTCTGGTGTTGCTGTTGTTGTTGCTGTTGTTGTTGCTGTTGTTGCTGCTTCAATTCTGCAGCCGACGTCGTTGGGCCCTCTGCATAAGGGCCTGCTTCCACCGCTGCAGATTTTCCTGACAGCACCGCTCCTGTGCATTGTTTCTTCTTAATATTTTGCTGCTGTGGTTGTTGTTGCTGTTTCTTTGAAACCTGCGCCGAATTTGGATTTTGTTGCTTTTTTGTTTGGGCTTGCGGTTGTACTTGCTGCTGCTGCTTCTGTTGCTGCTGTTTTTGTTGCTGCATTTTTAATTTTTCGGCTGCCTCCGTTTGCCGGCGCGCCTCCTGTTTTTTTTTTTGATGATGTTAAGTAGGGGCTTCATGTCTTCTTTGAGCTTCTTCAGCAGCTCCTCACACTCGCTGATTTTGTTTTGCTTGACTTGGAGGGCCTCCTTCAACCTCCTCATCTGATGACGAGTCCGTTGTCATTTGACTTGTTATTTTTTTGTTTGCTGTTGTTTTTGCTGCTCTGATGTCAACCACCCCAGCTTGCAGCTGAGCTGAGATGGTGGCTGGCCTTTTGCAATCCAAATTCGGCGTAGGTTTCAAACTCCGCCTCCTTTTCGTTGCTACCTCGGTTTCGTTTGCGGTGGATTTTACCGCTGCCTTGTCATCCGATTTTTGTTTTGCAACAGCATCATCTTTCGATGCCGCTGCCGCCTTCCCCTTCACCATCTGGTGAAATCGAAGCATGCACGATAAAAAAACTTTTTTGTTCCGCAAAACCTTGTTTCGATCCCACGACCTCCTGATTGATAAGCCGATGCGCTACCACTGCGCTATCGAACAAGTTGAAATTTAATCTCTAACTAACAATTTATAACTTCTCTACTTATTACAACACTTGTAAAAATACTCCACTGCCAAAGTCTTTCTTGCTCGAAAATCAAAGATCGACTCCTGGCTAATGTGGTTTTCTCCATTGATGTGCAATCGACTGGCCGGCAATATTTTTTCTCAAACGGGGAAAAGTATTGATGATTTTTCCCGACGAATTGACTCGTTTTGAATTCGTCTTTTGAGACTAATCTACACAGATTCTCACACTCATTTTAACACATACTAAAAACACACAGTTTTGTAAGCGTCCAATGAAAATATTTGTTGAAAAAGAAAAAAAATAGAGTGCGTTTTTGTTTTTTTATAATTACTATAAAAAAATAATAAAAAGGATAAGAAAAGTATAATTAAATAAAATTAAAAAATATGAGTGCAACCCATGGAGTCCACACGACGGACTAACTTCCCAGAAGAGAAAAATACGTAAAAACATTAGTTGATTTGCAAAATATTCAGTCAATGCATCCCGTTGTAGTTGTACACGCACGTTGGTTCAAAGTCAATTTCCATAAAACTGATGATTTTATGAAAAACATTAAGTTTATGAATAACAGTGGCGCCATCTGCCAAAAGTTGATCTTACAATTTCGTGGACTCATTAACAACTACTTTGCACAGGCAATTTTTCTAATCGGATTAGTATTTCCTAAAATTAATATTTATACGGCAAAGCAGCGTTTGGTTAATCAAATATAGTCTATGATAATCATGAATATTGTTTTTATTTTTTTAACACACTAACTATAAGATTTTTGTATTATTGTTGAAATTATTGCAGAAATTATCATGATTTTCATTATATTAGGGTTGTCTTAGATTTTTTATTGCCATTAAAAACCCGCTAAGCCGATTTTGCTCAAAACCACAATGCCTCGTCGAATTCGACAATTTTTTTGACAATACGAGTGGTTCGCGAGATAATTGAGCTGAAAAAACGTAACGCACGTCCGCACATACGCACATACGAACACACACACACAGACATCATCATAAAAAGGGTTGATTCGGATTCTAGTGACCTCAAAACATCGAGAAATGCGAAAATTAGAGATTCACAAAATCGGACCCATTACAATAACTTCCTCTGGGAAGTTAATAAGGTTTATTGTTGTGTTCTCAAGATAAGGTCTTTATAATTGTATAATTGTTCTTGAGATGTTTGAAAACTAGAAGATGGACTTGATTATCAGCATTCTGTGGATAAACTCCTTGATTCTTCTTCATCCGAGGACAAAGATTTGCTGAACATTTTCAATTGGATGAATTCGACGATTGTTGACACAAATGCATTTCTAGCCAAGAACGAAAGGCATTCAATTTACAATTTTGTTAATGTACAAAATTATCCTTCACATTTTTACGGGGGACATGGTGAGAGATTTGATAAATAAGGACAAACAAAAAAATCCTCATAAGGATACACAAAGATTCGAAAAAATGAAACAAAACGAAAAAACAATATTCTTTTTCATTCTTTTTTCTTCACAAATATGAGTTGAGTGTATACAAGATCTTGTTGGTGGATCTTTCTACGCAAAAGTTTTATTTTTGTCCTTTATTTATTCTTCTTACATAGAACGTTTGTGCATTATCAATTATCAGTTTTCGCTCATTTTCATGAATCATTGTGTATCCTTATGAGGATTTTTTGTTCGCCCTTATTTATTTTCCTTACAAAGGAGTAAGGATAACGGGTCATTGTCGCGACAAAAGTTTCGTTTATCGTTTTGAACGTGAAATCGTGAATTATCATTTGGCAAAAGTTTTTGATGTGGTCAGAGCTTAATGACAAACAGTGAAAATCTCTATATATATAAAAATGGATGTGTGTTTGTTTGTATGTCTCTTATAGACTCCGAAATGGTCCAACAGATGTTTGTGAAATTTTCATGGTTGATACTGTTGTATTCAGTGATGATTTCTGTGAAAAAAAAAAATGGAAAAACCTCATGGGAGAGTGGAAAAACTGGAAAAACCAAACAAAAGTCGGAAATTAGATATTTTTGGTTGGAAGTTTTTGGTTCAAAATGGGTTTTAGAATGGAAAAATAGATTAGAAAGTTCTTGATGAAAAACTCGGAAAACCCATTGGTTTTCAAATAGAAAATTGCATGAAATTGTGGATGCATTGGTTTTCAAGTGGAAAACTGGAAAATTTTAAATAGAAAACTGGAAAATTTTAAAATGGGGTTTCGAATGAAACTTGGAAAACTCATTGGTTTTCAAAGGGAAAATTGCATGAAATTGTGGATGCATTGGTTTTCAAGTGGAAAACTGGAAAATTTCGAATGGAAAACTGGAAAATTTCAAAATTGGTTTTCGAATGAAACTCGGAAAACTCATTGCTTTTCAAAGGGAAAGTTCCATGTAATATTAGGTGCATAGGTTTTCAAATGGAAAACAGGAAAATTTAAAAATGGGTTTTAGAAAGGAACTCGGAGAACTCACTGGTTTTCAAAGGGAAACTGGAAAATTTGTGATGGGGGACTGGTAAGCAAGAAAAGTAAAAAAAAATGGAAAAATTGAAATGCAAAAAAAAAATTGGTTGCGCGTTGCGGGTAATGAGAAGTGGGTTTCTGGCTAATGGTGTAACGGTAAGCGTGTAGAAATAATTGGTAGCGTAACAGAGTAGTTTCGTAACGGGGCAGCGGATAGGGGTAGACGTACTGGGTAGCACAAGGAGGTAGTGGGTTGGGTAGTGTGGTAGAGGGTTATCCTTATCGATAATTATCGATTGAGGCAGTACGAAGTCTGCAGGGTCAGCTAGTAATTTATAAAAGAGTTGAATAAAAATATCTAAATCAATAATAAAAAGTGAAGAGAACTGAAATCTAACTATAAGTGTAATATTTGAAATCATTTTGAAAGTTGAAGCAGAAAACTAGTGAAAAACATAAACATTAAGAAACGCAAATATAATAATTATTGATAACTAAATAAATACAGAAAAATATTAAATAAGTGGCAGCATATAGTTACTATTAAGTGTCTGAAAAAGTTTCTTAACTTAAGGACTGCTTTAAGAGGAGTCAGTTTTATTGTTCCTCCGAGAATGGTTTAAAATGTTGGGAAAACGTTTTCTGTCACCGTGTCAGCAAAAATTTTAACTTCTTTAATTGATTAAAAAAAAACTCATTTATGATTCATTTTGAGTTCTTTTACCTGGGCTCTTGGACACTGATTTGAATCATTTAGGGTTTTAAAATTCTTCTTCTTCTTAAATGAACGTATATAATGTTCTATACATTCATTTAAATTATTACTTCATGAACCTTTTCTGAATCACAAAAATGATTCCAATATAATTCATTTAAGTGAGGGAATTCTGAGTATATACCTTCATTTTAATTAATCATATTGGAATCATTTTAATTGAGCTGCACTTTAATAAGAATAAACTTAAGATTATACTTAAAACCAGTGTGGCACGCACATAAATGTTTATCTAATTTATCTAATTTTGTATTTATTTCTGGGTTCGGGTTGCGGTCAATTCGGATTTCAAAATTTTGTATTTTAAGACTATGTAAATTCTGTAAAGACTCAATAAATTACAGAAGTAAGTACAAAATTCTGTATTCCAGCCCTTTTTTTCATTATCAAAACATTTTTTCTTTTATCATTTGGATGCAGAAGGCCAACCATTCCACCCATCCGACATTGACGAAGTGAAGATAGCGATATCTAAACTTAAGTCGAACAAAGCCGCTGGAGCAGACGGGCTAGCTGCCGGACTGTACACAACAGTTGAAAATGATTTGGTTAGGACTATGCACCAGCTCATCTGCAAAATTTGGTCGGAGGAAAGCATGCCAGATGAATGGCAGAAGAAGACCCAGGAACTTCAAATCGATACCTACCACCTTTTGATCGATTTCAAAGCCGCGTATGACAGCATCTATAGAGACCAACTGTAAAAAGCAATGTCTAGTTTTGGAATCCCAGAAAAACTTGTCCGTCTGTGTAAGATGACAAGGAAAACTCACACTGTTCCATAATGGTCAGAAAAAACCTAACGGACGCTTTTGATGTCAAAAAAGGTTTTAGACAAGGCGATGTGTTGTCATGCGATTTCTTTAATATCATTCCTGAAAAGATTGTGCAAAGCGCCAACGTCAACACCAGAGGCACAATCTTTCAAAAGTTCGGCCAGCTACTAGGATACGCAGACGACGTTGACATAATTGAAAGAACACAGCGTGATGTCAGTGGAGCATTTGTGAGTCTTGAGACGGAGGCCAGGAAGATGAGTCTAGCGGTTATCCAGGGTAAGACCAAGTTAATGCTGTCGAAAAGAAAGGACTACCAACATCGACGGCTTGGAGCAAACGTTAACATAGACAGTTTTAACTTCTAGGCGGTTGAAGACTTTGTCTTGTCTATATACAAAGGTGGTAGTTATGAAAATGACACAGGTTACTTTTTTATCTCGATAATCGCGGATAACATCGCGCTTATAGCTATGTAGGTATATTGTAAATTTCAATTAAAAATTTAGTTGAATGGATGTGTGTTTGTTGCTCAATAATTCCAGAACGATTGAACTGATATAGATGAACTTTATCAAACAGGTAGACAATTGTTTTAGATAGCGAATATTCTACTTTTGTAACCCGGTAAAATCTACGGTACCCGTGGGAAATATCAACATGTTTTTTCCAACAGGTAGTGGGTAAGAAAATGAAAATGACTGTTCCTGTGGAATTGAGTTGTTTAACCTGTGTATAGACAAAAGGATTGACATGATTTTTTGCGTAGACTGCGAGCATAGCTAGTTTAAAATTGTGAATGGAATGCCTTCTTAGCTTCGTTCAGTACCAACATAGACTCTCAACAAAATCTTAAGCTCTAAGACAATTTTGATAGTTATTATTTGCCTGCCAAGCCGCACCTTGTTGAAAGCGTGAACAAAATTCCTGCTTTGACACTCGAGAATAAACTTCTCAATTGCTCGATTATGATTACGAATATTCTTACTCAATATTTGGTAGAAGTAAATTGTACTTACATTAAGTTGCATGATTATCTTATTATAAGCCCAATTCCATCTTTGGCGAGCTGTGATTTCAGGTTTTCTCTTAAGAAGTTGTCCACTTGTGACTTCTTCAGTTTCACCACGAGTAAGAGTCTTCTTGCGTGCTAGTTGAGGCTCTTGATGCAGCTGATTTAATTGGTCGTCGGTTTTGAGGCTGTCATCCGGTGTCAAGACGATATCATCATCATCAATAATGCTGTCCTGCTTTTTGATTGGAACATATTGTAATGATGCATCATTTATTGTTGATTGTAATGACATTGAAACAGTTGTTGCAATTGAATGCGACTGTTGCAATTGCTGTTGTTGTTGTTGTTGAATGTGACCAGCGGATGTCGTTGTAGTTACCAAAGGGACCTGAAGTGGCGAATCTTTGCTGTTGATTGTGTCACGATCGTCTATATAGTTCGCACTATCCTCACTTGGATAATTATCGTCTATATAGTCGTCGCGGCTTTCTTCAATGTATTCGAGTGGTGGTTGCTTTTGATGTTGCATGAGTTGTTGGTGGCGTAGGTCTTTAAGTTGTTGCTCCTTTTCGAGATATTTATACTCATCCTCCTCGTTAAAGTAATCCTCGCGATAATCATAGCCACTATCAGGTGGGACGTAGTAACCGTTCATTGCCATCATTGATGCTATCGTTGACGGTGCTGTCTGATCCATAAAGTAATCATCCTGCTCACTATCCATCCGGTAATTCGGGTCCAACTCATCAATAAATTCTTCTTCTTCCTCATCATAAATTTCAGTTGGTTGTTGCTTCATTAGCAAACCCGATTTGCCGTTGATGGGAGGCAGTTTCTTGCCGGTGGACATCGGCACCGTCGGAAGCATTTTTTGCGCCAAATTGCTATTTGCATTTGTAGGAGTATTTGTAGTCGTAGTGCTTGTGGCGTAGTAGTCGTCCTCGTATAGATTGCTATTTTCATAGTCGTCAATTGATGTTGAGGTTACACTTGATACAACTGCTGCACCACTTGCTCCACTAACCACAGTATTACTCATCTCAGTGTCATGCCGGTTCTTTTGATGCTGTTGAACATTTGATGGGGTAGCAGAAACATTCTTTTGATCGCCACTAAATGCACTTGGGACTACGTTGACGGCAGCTGTTGTCATCGCTGTGGCCGAAGACACAACCTGCGTGGCCGACTGTACAGCAGCTGCAGCTTTACCAAGAAACGAACCAAACAGCCCTCCTCCACCACCACTATTGCTTGATGACTTAGTTGAGGCATTGGACTGTTGTTGCTGTCCACCTATCGCTACAGCAGATGTCAGCGATGACAACAAAGATGTAGGGCCCAATTTCGGCTGTTGTTGTTGTGGAGCAGTTGTTTGTTTAGCTGTTGCCTGCTGATGCTGTGCATAAGCTTGCGTTGTGATCATTGTTGCTGTGACTTGTACAGGAGGGGCAGATGATTTATCGACCATATCAACACTAGTTGTTCCATCAAAACTACTTGCCACTGACCTCGCAGACAATGATGTAGTTTGAGAATTTTGCTGAGCAGTTGTCGTCATACTATAAGCTTCTTCAGCCATTTTTTCAGCTGCATTATCAAGCAGTTGCGACACGATTGTGGCATCATCATCCATATAATCGTAGTTGTTGTTATAATTTTGATTGTCGGTTATGTCACCGGTTGCAATATAGTCGTTCTCGCTATAACTGTACTCATCGTAACCATACTTATAATCATCGCTGTAGTCGACTATTTTGCCACCTGTCACTCCATTAGTTGTTTTTTTAACAACTTGTTGTTGAGATCCATCAAAGGATGATTGGCGTGTCAGAATTGAGTCGCAACTGTCATCCAATTTCATATATTCACCAGTGGTTGTTGTTATGACTTGTTCATTGCTACCAATTTGATTATAATCGGTATCGTATATCAATGAGTCAGTAACATAAATCGGCTGGCTGTTATCAACGATACCTGTCCAATCATTCCACGTTGTAACATCATCGCTGCATGTTATATATTTACTAGTTTCTCTATATTCATAGTTTTCATAGCCGGTGGTTAAGGACATGTATTGCTGCTGCTGCATTTGTTGGTGTTGTTGGTTTTGCTGTTTCATTTGTGGTGTTATATCACCTGTGCCAGCTGCAGTTGTATCCGCTGCTTTTGATATAGCCATAGTTTCTTTGCTTTGGTTTGTCAAAACATTGAACGGCGAAACCTTTGTGGTTGTATTTGTGATTGCTGTTTTTGTTGATTGGTCTGTACCTGCACCAACGCCACCTAGGTTTGGTATAAGCTTTGACGCAAATCCAAAACCAAAACTCTTTGCCGATGATTTGATCCCTGATGCAGCCGATTGTTGTTGAGGTTGCTGTTGTTGATTTTGTTGCTGTTTTGTACTGTCGGCAACAGCTGCAACCCCACTCAGCACTCCATCAAGGCCCCCCTTTAAACCATGTGATAAACTGCCAAACATACTGCTTGCCTTATTGGCAGCAGCTGCTGTAACTTTTTGTGGTGTTGACGTGGTGCTGTTGCTGTTGATATTGGTGCTGATTGAAGTCACTGCTGCAGTCTTGTTTGCCATTGATGGTTGATAATAACCAACCCCTGATGTAACTGTTGTATTGCGCGTTGTTACAACAGTTGAACCACTCGCTAATGACGCTGACGATGAAGTTGTTAAGTCATATTTGGCCAAAAGGTGATCGCCACTCACATTACTACTACTGCCACTACCACTACCACTGTTGCTGTTCGTTTCGTACAGATATGATTTGTAATCTGTTGGTATTGGTGTCGTTGTTGAGCTTCTATAGTCTTCATAGTACTCATTGTTGGAAACATCAAGATGAGTTTTGGAAATGCTTGTCGAATAATTTGGTTCTGTATAAGTTTCCATTGTGTACGAATCAGAACCACTGCCAAGATCCATAGAATATACTGGAAAATCAACTTTGTAAGCATCCAGATACGCATAGGGATCATCGTTACTAGCAACCGTTGTTACAGTTGGTGTTGGAGAATAGTTGCTATACAAGTCATCAATACTGGTTGTTGCCGTGTAAATGCCACTATTAACTGTGGTATAACTGCTACTCATGTCAAAACTGACAGATGCTGTAACAGTTACAGTTGTTGCTATTGGTGTTGAAAACTCATAACCACTATTGCTTTCAAAATACTTATAACTTGACAGATTGTCACTATTTGCTAATGTGGTAGTTACTTCAGTAGGCTTGCCAATTGATAGATATTCAGAATAGTCTGACGTTGTTACTGGAATGGTAAAATAATCCATCGTATCTTTTGGCTTGCTACTTATGTATTCTGCACAACCATTTTGATCACATATTGCTGTTAAAGTCTTTTCTGCTGTTGTTGTTTTTATTTCGCTGAGTCCAAGAGAAGTCGTATAATCACTGCTTAGATAAGATGTCATGTAACTACTTATTGTTGGTGCTATTGTTGTGCCGGTTGAAATTGTTTTTGACGTGCTTGTTGTGCCATAACTATAATTGCTTGTTGATGAATACATATTTAAGTAGTCAGAAATGTAAGACGAATAATTTGATGTGACTGCCAATGTTGTTGAAGGTTTGGTATATGAAACATCTGATAAGCTAATATCGCATGTGATTACGGTGCTACTAGTGCTGGGGTTTAAGAAATAATAACTGCTAGTCTCGTTTGACAGTTTCATGTAACAGTCACATTCGTCAGCAACGGAGTGGCAAGTCTGACAAATCTTGATATCATTTGAGATTGTTGTGGAGGTTGTCTTAGCCGTAGCAGTTGATGTTGTTGTTGATGATGTTACTGTTGTAGTTGTTGAACTCTCTGACATCATGGGCGTTTTTAAATCAAACTTTTTCAAATAGTCGCTCACAGAAAACGAAGAGGTTGAAAATGTACTGTTTGTAGTAGTGGTAGGGGTGGTGACACTAGTTGATGTAATGGCCGATGTGAAGGTTGCTGCAGTTGTGGTTGTGATTTCGGGAGGATAACTTTTAAGTGAGTGGTATTCTTTATTCAAATAGGATTGGCTCGTAGCATTGCCATCATCATCGTAATATGATGATGTTGTTGCTGTTTTTCTTGTTGTTGTCACAGCCGTTGAATTTGAGTTTGGATTATTTGCGGAGGGCTTATTGAGAAATGTATTAGTTGATAATGCTGAAACAGATGTTTGCATATATGAGTTGTGATAGTCAATCGTGGCGGTTGTTTGGACCGAAGTTATTGTGGAATTCGAAGGTGGATACAAATTACTACTATGATTAGATTTATTGATATCAAAACTACTGCTAACACTAATGTTATTGGTTGAGGTCATTGATGGTGATTGAGAGGTATATGAATATGGCAAATAGGATTTAGAAAAATCCATTGATGAAAAATTGACAGAATTTGCAGAATTTGCAGAAGTTGCTGCTGCTGCTTGTCCTGTTCCTGATGATGCTGCTGTGGAATTCGCTGACACTGTGAATAAAGATTTGTTTTGATTCTGACTTTTCGGTGATGGTAACTTTGGTAATAGCTTGCCAACACTACCATTGCTTGTATTTTTGACATTGGGCGTTGGCAAGCGTTTCGGCAACTTACGACCTATACCACCATAACCACTCAATGAATACGTATTACTTGATGTTGTTTCCATGTGTATTGAAGATGACGGATATGATTGATGGTCTTCGATGACTGTTGCCGTTGGCCTTGAATTATACAGGTCCCTTGAGGTAACTTTTCTACTACCGCCGCAATCAGTATCATTATTGCATGACGATGGTGGACAATTGTAATCGGTGTAATCAGTATAGTCTTTATAAGAGACGTTGGATATGGAGCTGTTGTGAGGAACATTATTGTATGTTTTTTGGTTGATCATTATGCCGGTGTTATACAACCTGCTGTTGGTGGTTTTATAGACATCGCTGGTTTGTTTTGGCTTTTGGTTTGGTGTTGGCAGCAATTTGCGACCCGTTCCGCTTCTTGCCGATGGTTCTAGTTTGTTATTACTATTTACCCTGGGCAGGACTCGGGGTGTCGCTGGAAGACATTTGCCAGAATTACCGCCAATACCTCCATTAGCTGCTGTTGGCTGCGGTAGCATTCGACTTTTTTTATGGGCTACAGGTGGTGTTGTTGGTAAGCTGGCACCTCGTGAGTAACTAATGCCGTCCACCATGCTGCTACTATGTTTCATAGGTATTTGGGGAAGTTGTTTAGCTGTTGTTGACATAGAACTATGTCGGCCGCTTATTCGATTATTTTCCCCGTAAGAGTAATCGTACATATTATCACAACTACCATTATAGTATGTTCCCCCGTTCCCTCCTCGACCACCTTCAAAACGAACACCTGCATAGCTATTTTGACTATGTTGGGGATTTTGTGACTGAAAAATGTCGTTATCGTTCCTGGACGTATTCTGATAATAATTACCGCCACCCCCATATTCATTGGCCCCACCGCAATTGCCGCGTTCAGGCATAGGACTAGCAACAACGCTTCCATAGTTGTCATACATAGTGCTTATAGTTTCTGAATTAGAAGCATGGTAGTTTCTGTCGTGTTTAAGTAACTTCGGATCCGTGGTGAGTCCAAAACTGCTTGGTTTGTTATAATTAATGCTGCTAATTGGTCGGCTATTGTATGATAAGGCATCGATTTCATTATTGTAATAGTAATCATTTTGTGAGTGAGACTGAAAAAAAAGAAATGTATAAAAAACATTTATTTATTTTTATTCTTTGAACTGAAAAGGGTTATACAAAAACTATGGAAAGGAAATAATTAAAAGAATAAAAACTTGATTACGTCCGTATCTGCAGCTAGGCTCTACGAAATTTGTATTACCTTGTTATACGTGTTTTAAAATCGCACCGTTATAGTCTAGCCATTATGATCCGATCGACAAACACACAACTTTTACTACCTTGCAGTCTTTCTTAATAAATAAAAAACAAATAAATAGGGTGGCGCGACAGCTCTTGAAGAACCAAGGCCTAAGTGGCTTACTCTCTTCAACAATTCTCTAGGTGCGTGTGAAGAATTGAGGGAACCTACAATTTGACGCCAATTCCGAACGGCAAAGTTGAGAAGCACTTTTTCATAACAGATTGATACTCTTTTAAGTTTTGTCAGTTCTTCGCAAGAGGCAGTGCCCGAGAAAGATGAAATAAAAACTGTGGGCACGAGTAGGACTCGAACCCACGACGTTGTGCTTAG
The DNA here is from genome assembly GCA_920937365.1 of Sphaerophoria rueppellii. Lineage (NCBI taxonomy): Eukaryota > Metazoa > Arthropoda > Insecta > Diptera > Syrphidae > Sphaerophoria > Sphaerophoria rueppellii. Next base: position 6,412,003 of record CAKKXW010000006.1, on the reverse strand, counting down.
CAGCCAATGCACCTAACCACTAAGCTACGGACACTAACACTACAGTATTTCATAATACTTTCCTTGAACATTTTTCTTGTTTCCTCATCATGATATTTTACAACAATGAGAGTTCTACTGGAATTTTTCTTTTGTCATTTAAAAAAACAACATTCCTAAGAAAGCCATAAGAAAATAACCAAGGCGACAATTTTACAACGAAATTCTCTTAAATTTCGTTGGTTTTATGGCAATTTTGTCAGTTTTATAGCAACTAACAGAACAAAAACATAATATAATTAAACGGCAAAGCTGTTTCTTTGTGATCGGGGGGAACGGCAGTGCCCCCGTCAAGTCGAACGCGAAGCAAACAATGCCGTACCATCCTTTAGGTTAGGTTAGGTTAAGCGGGCTGACAGTTGGTGTTCTTACCGTCACACTTAGATCAATGTAGATCCATTGTGGTACCCCAAAGTATTGTAACTTCCTGAAAAATAAATAACCTATGAATCATGTGGTTCATTTAGCCATTAAGAGGTCTTGCCAAAGCTTAGTAAGCTTTTGTCTGCAGTTCGGATAGATCCTCTAGTTCATTAAAGAAGAAGTTGCCTAGAGTTTTCTTCCTAGTAAGACAGAGTGAAGGACAGTGGCAGAGAAAATGAGCAGTATCTTCATGCTATTCCTCATCACCACAGCCTCTACAAAGGTCATCGGTAGTAAGTTACATCTTTTTTGCATACACATTATATATTTGATAACTACTTCTTCTACATATATGTTGATCATTAAGTGCTTTCTCGATTGCATTGCTGTGGACGTTATTGAAGGCTCCTTTAATGTCCATGAATAAAGCAAGAGTGTATTCCTTAACGTCAAGTGATTTTTCTATAGTTCTAACTTCGCAGTGTAGTGTCGTTTCTATACTTTTACCTTTTGTGTAGGCGTTTTGAAAGGGTGATATGGTGTCCGGTTTTAAATTACTGCGGATGCACATGTCGATAAGTCTTTCAAGTGTTTTAAGTACAAAAGACGTGAGACTTAAATGTCTGAAGTCTTTGGGTTCAGTGTGGCTAGGTTTGCCGGCTTTTGGTATAAATACGACTTTTACCTCACGCCATGTCTTGGGAACATACCCCCATTTAATGCTACTTTGGAAAATGTTTATCAGGTTTGGAGTGATAAATTCAGTGCTCTTTTGCAGCATCATTGGGAAAATGCCGTCTAGGCCCGGAGATTTATTACTTGCCATTAACTCAGAGAGCTGAAATTTGGTTAGCATTTAATGGCCACATAAAGGGACAACTATAAAAACCAGGATAATCGAAGATCTGAAGTACCTGGAGGCCTTGTTTAGACACAAAAACACAACAGCCCAACCAAATTATTAGAGATCGACATACCCCAGGTATACGTGTATAGGTAACATTTCCCAATCTGTGTGATGTATACCCTAACAATTCACAAGCGCCAAGGTTTGAGTCTAAAAAATGCCCTCATGGACATTCTCTTGGGGCGCCTACGAGAAGCTTTCACGAGTAATCAATCTTCAAGGGGTGCACCTCATTAGCGTTGACTTCAAGAGTATAAAAGCTCAAGCTTCAGCGATCACCGAATACAGCCTACTTAGGCGTAAAAACCGCGCCGATCTTTCAGAGATGAAACCGTCTAAAAGAATAAATAATGAACGCGAGTGGGCAATACGAAAAACTGTTGCTGTTGTACAAGAACTAGACTTGGCCGATTAGAATTTCGTCTGTACTAGAAAAATTGTTTATACTGTTTTTTTTTGTTTTAGGCTAACGTATACATTATTGAATACGCAGCTTTATCAAGCTTACTTGTCTGGTTATTAAAACAACGTTTTCCAAGTGGCAATTTTCTGTGGTGAAAAATTGACATGGGCTCTGAATAGTTTCGAACCTTATAAATCTCCTGGTCCAGATCAAATCATATCAGCTGAACTAAAACATACCAGCGATATAACTTTGCCCATCATTAAGATCTTCAAAAGTTACCTAGATCTGGTCTACATACCTCAGCGATGGAGAGAAGTAAAGGTAGTATTCATCCCAAAAGCGGCAAATGCTCGCATGTCAACTCTTAAGATCTAAGATATATTAGCCTATCATCATTCATTCTCAAAACTCTGGAACGATTGATCGATATCCTTGTCAGCATGCTTACTGCAAAGGGAAATCGGTAGAAACAGCATTGCATACTCTGGTAAGAACTATCGAATACTCCCTACAGCAAAAGGAATATTCTATGGTTGCCTTCCTGGATATTCTGGATATTGAGTGCGCTTTTAACAACGTTGACATATCTGCTATCACTTCTGCTATGACGACCCTAAACGTCGAATACTCACTTTGTGAGTTGATTAATCTTATGCTAAAGAGCAGGATCATCAACTTTAAGATGGGGGATTTTTGTACGAAAAGGTGTGTCAGCAGAGGCACTCCGCATGGTGGTGTTCTGTCCCCTCTCCTGTGGAACATAGTAGTTAATGCACTGCCCAACTCTCAAACGGCCCTCGATTGTCGATCATCTCTTATGGAGATGGTGCAGCAATTAATATTCACCTCTGCTGGGTGCCGGGCCACAAAGACAACACGCTAAATTGTAGAGCCGACGAAGTCGCTAAAAAAAGAACCGTCGTCATGCCTATCTCACCTGAAAGGGAAAGGATAGGTATACCAATAGCTACATGCACTTTTGCTTAAAGAAACAGCCTTCACGCAAGGTCTAGGTGGTGCAATTTACTTACGTGCGCAGCCACAAAGCCCATATGGCCGTCACTTGACCTTAAGCGCTCTAAGGACTTGTTATCTCAAAGCAGATTTCATATTAGCTCCCTAATAGGTGTCCTAACGGGACAATGTCTTAACGGCAGGCACGCAATATGACTTGGTGTAGCCTCAAATGACTTATGCAGGAGCTGTATGGACGAGGAGGAAGAGGAAATAATCTCTCACCTTCTCTCACATGCCTTGCTCTTTCACTAAGACGGAAACTTCATCTTGTTGAACACTTTTATGGTAATCCCAGTGAACTAGCTAATATGGATATCAAATATCTTCTTTGCTTTATAAAAAGCTCAAATATGGTTCGACTAATAAGAAGTAATTCTCTAGGTTCATGTGGTATCACAATGAGCCTTTTCTTTTAGCCTAAGTGTGCGGATTCTGTATCCGCAGCCACTTTAACCCAACCTAACCTAAGATACTCACGCCTTGGCTCTTTTAGAGCTATCACGTCATTCTTTTTATTTTTTATTTATTTATATTTCTAACATTTCAATTCAAGTCGAAACGATAATAATTTGTAAGCATAAATTAAGAATTTTAGTCATATTCAGGGTTTGTTAGTTTTTGTTCTGTTTTTTTTTTTTTGTTTTTTTTTTTTTAATTCTGGTGACCTTAAAACATTCAGATATGCTAAAATTTGGGATTAACTAAATCGGCCGCATCACAATAGCTTCAACACAACAAAACAAACAAACAACAGAATTTCGACGTTTATTTAATGATATGTGTCTATTGTGGGAGGAAGAATGCATGCCCACTGACTGGTCAATCCAAATGCCCCATCTACAAAAAAGGCGATACGATGTCATGCAAAAACTAACGCGGCATATCTCTGCTTAATATTGCATACAAAATCCTATCCAACGTACTGTGTGAGCGTCTTAAACCGTTCTGCAAAACAATAATCGGCATGTACCAGGCAGAACAACGATAGACCAAATATTCACACTGAGGCAGATCATGAAAAAGACCAACGAACATCAAGTCGAAACCCACCATCATCTCGACTTCAAAGCTGCTTATGATAGCATCCACCGCCCAGAGCTTATGATGGCGATGTCTGAGTTCGGGATCCCGAACAAACTGATCCAGCTGTGCCGCATGACGTTAAACAATACGCAGTGCAGTGTGCAAATGGATAACAGCTCATCCGAGTTGTTTGAAACTTGCGTAGGGTTTAGAAAAGGAGATGCGCTGTCATGTGACTTCTTCAACATAGTCCTAGAGCAGACAGTGCGCAAGGCAGGTGTGAGCAAGGAAAACACTATCTTCAACAAATCCACCCAGCTCCTAGGCTATGCGGACGACAATAACATCATCGGTTGATATAAGAGAGCTTTGCTTGAGGCCTTCACAGCGATTGAAGGACAGGCGAAATTCTTTGGTCTTGAAGTGAATGAGGACAAAACAAAGTACCGCCTAGGACAAAACGTTACTGTTGGTAGCAGTAATTTTAGTTAAGGAGTTCACCTACCTTGGAACAAGCATCAATACCACAAACGACAACTTAGTGGAGATCCGAAGAAGAATTAACCTAGCGAACCGCTGCTGCTTCGGTTTGGTAAAACAACTGGGTTCAAAACTCCTTACTCTAAAGACAAAGTGTCTGCTATACAAAACTATGATTTTACCAGTCCTACTCTACGGCGCGGCGCCGAGTGCTAGACGATAAATAAAAAGGGAAATTGATACTGGGCACTTTCGAAAGAAAAATTCTTCGACGGATTTTCGGTCTCATATTCGACGATGGCGAATGGTGAAGAAGGTTCAACCGAGAACTGTTGGAGCTGTACCAAGATGTGGATGTTGTCCCGAAGGCCAAGAAAAGACGACTACATTGGCTCGTCAACATCGAGTGAATGGACGACAACGCTCCAGACGAGAAAGTCTTCTGATCCCAGCCCCCAAGCTCGAGACGGGGCAAGGAAGACCGTACCTACGGTACAAAGACCAAATGACTGCGGATGCCAGAGCCCTTGGTTTTGGCGACTGAAGAGTGCATGCGAGGGACCGATCACGCTGGAAGGCTGCAGTATCTCAGGCTGAGATACTTCATGGATTGTGAGCCGGATAAGTAAGTAAGTAGTGGCGCGACAGCTCTTGAAGAGCCAAGGCCTAAGTTGCTTACTCTCAACAACAATTCTCTCGGTGCGTGTGAAGAATTGAGTAAATCTACAATTTTACGCGGATTCAAGCTGAGAAGCACTTTTTTCATGACAGAAGATACTCTTGGAAGTTTTGTCAGTTCTTCGCAGTGCTCGTGAAAGATGAAATACAAACTTTATGGACACGAGTAGGACTCGAACCCACGACGTTCTGCTAAGCAGCTAACGCAGTAACGCACCTAATCACTAGGCTACAGACACTAATGTGTTCTGGGCGTAAAATAAATAAATTCGCACTGGGTCGACTAGTATAATACAAAAATGCATCTCTTACTTACCGTCATATTTCATTAGTGGCCAAATATTTTGTGTAATATTTTCTTCCTTGTGTGCTTGTTGTTGCTTTTGTTTTCTGGAAATATAATTTTGATTTATGTTATTTTGTGTGTTGTTGATTTTCTGCTGAATTATTGCTTTTTTATCAAAATTCTGCAATATTCGGAATAATTTGAGTATCCCTTTTTGACATTGATATTGAAAGTGATGTTTTGAGTTTTGGAAGTGTTGATTTTTTTTGGAATTTGTTTTCCTGTAGCTTCTTCTGATATGGTTGGGAAAATGTTGCCATTTAAAAGCAATCAATCGAACTTGCCATCGACGCCGCTTATGCAGATCGTAAAGTAAATTTTTTGTAAGCTTTTCAGGCGATTTGTTCTGTTGGTGTTGGGCGTGAAATTGAGGTTGCTGTAGTTGTTGTTGGTCGTGATCTTTGTGTTTTTTTTTGTGTTGTTGTTCGTGCTGGTGTTGTGGTTTGTGTTTTTCTTGTTTTGTGTGTTGTTGATATTCTCTACTTTCGTGATGATATTGTTGTTTTTGTTGTTGGTGTTCGAGTTGTTGTTCTCGTTTGTATTTGTATTGTTTATGTTCGTATTTGTGTTGTTCTCGTTCGTGTTTGTGTTGTTGTTGGTTTTTTTCTTCTTTTACTTGTCTTTGTTGTTGATGTTGTTGGTTCTGTTGCTGTTGCGGTTGTGGTTGCGAATGTTGCTCTTGCCTTTCCTGGTCCTGAAGTTGATTTCTTTTATGTTTTTGTTGCCGTTGTATTCGAGTTAAACTCGCAATACATGGACACGCATTTACTATCATGAGAACTTGCGTTGATTATCGTTGAACATATTGAATTTCATATAACAACAAATAAATGTTATCCTCTTGATTGTTCTAAGCTACTGCACTTTAAAATAACCGCTATACTACTTAAAATATTGCAATTTGCAGCCTTTGTTTTTTTTTTGCTAACGCTGGTATTTAAATTGATATTTTTGTTTTATTTTGATTTGTTTGATTTTGAATTTGAGGTTAAATAAAGAAATTATTTCTTACATCTCCTCCAAAACATGTTTGTTTATTTGTTTTCTGTTTTTTTTTTTAAGTTTGCCGGTAATTATGATAAGGAATTAGACATTTTATTTTTTTGGATCTCATTTTTTTTACATACTAATGTTCACATAATTTTAATAATTGAAGAAAGTTTTTTTTTTTTAACATTGTATGTTAGGTTAGGTTATTTATGTTGCTCGAACATTGTTTAATTTGAAACGTATTGCCAAGGTCCTTATTTTCTTTTTATTTTATAACTTTTTTGCTTATGTTGTTCTCGATTTACATGTTCCTGAAAAAAAAAAGAAATTTAATGTTACAACTAATGAAAATAACAACAAGCTTAATAAATGAATCAATATAAAAAAATGCCACATTATTTAGTTAATACAAAATAACTATAATAATATATAAAAATAACTAGCAAAACCTCTGCCCGCTTCGCAGGGCTTCGGCCCACAAGGTTCGGAAAATAGAGATTGGCAGGATGAAGATTACGGTAATCGATGGATAGGCAGAAATGAACAATATTCTTAGAAAAATCATGCCTGTATTTGCTAATCTGATGAATAATCTATTCGTTTTTCAATTCATTTACATAATTTTTTTTAGTTAATTTACCCATTAAACATATCTTCCCCAAATTTAGCTCCCTGAGAAGTGGTAATGTAATTAGGATTTTGACAGCATGCCAGCTATAGGCGTTAGTATGTTTTTAACCCTCTTCAGCATTGCACAATATTATAAATTTTCTTAAAACTAACATTTATTGGGATATTATAAAGTGCTGCAATAAAAATATTGACAAAAAAAACCTAATTTCGATGTTCTAAGCTGTTTTAGATTTTCCCAATTATTATAAAATGTATGGGTTTTTGTTTATCAATGAGATCTTATTTGCTAATTTTTTTTGTTCATAAGGTAAAAATAAGAAAACTTTATGTTCTTTGCGCATTGTTTGAAAAAAAAAATATCTTAAAGTCAACACTTTGCTCGGGCAAGAAAAATTGAACAACACTTAAATACAAAGTAAGCCTCTTTTTTAATCGTCAAAAAGTGATGAAAAAGTAACTTTGTCTTAGAAGGACTATTTTCTATGGATATGACCAAGAATCACATCCCAAAGTATATGGCAGACAAATTAAGGATACCCTGTATAGTTGACCATGAGGAAAAACAGAAATTTCTAAATCAAAACCACATATTTTTAAAGATTGACCTTGCGTCTTATTTATTTTTCAGGGAATTCAAGTCGAACGGGAAACTAAAGACGTATACCATTGACTTCTTTTTTATTTATTTAATTTCGTTAAATACTAACGTGAAACATGCTTACAAATAAATAAGTACTTAAATACTAACTTTTATCTAAATTTAATTTAAACTGTTATAAAACAACGTTTTGAATTTAAGGCTTTTTAAATTGTCATTTGGTGAGTCAATAAGAAAATGAAATTTATTATATAAATCAATTAGTTGATTTAGAGGGCTATGCGCACCATAGTTCGATCTGCAAAAAATTTGGTTAATAGGTCCTTGTAGTCGTATGCTTGACCGACTGAAACTGAAATTGAAATGAAGAAAAACTGATGGAGATGATAAAGTTCCATTTATTATTTTAACTATAGGTATTTCCTATGGTTTGACAAAGAAGGCAGATTAATGAAAGAAAGTCTTTGAGAATACCGGGGCAGAGTAATAAAAAGTAATTTTGGTACGTAAGGATCACGGATATCACGACCAAACCTCTTAATGAACCCAAGGACTCTATTTGCTTTTTTAACAACAAAATTTATATGTTCAGTAAATGTAAGTTTGGAATCTAAAACTACTCCCAAGTCAGAAAAAATTGATACTCTACTCAATGGACAAGAATCAAACATATAATCAAAAATAATTGGATTTTTCTTGCGTGTAAAACTCATGGTTTTACATATGTCAACATTTAACACAAGACGATTTTTATTGCACCATTCCCTAAATAATATTAAATCTTCCTGCAGAAGTAGACAGTCAGGTGTAGAATTTATACTTCTGAAAAGTTTAATGTCATCAGCATATATAAGGACAGACGAGTTTTTTATGATCGCAACAAGGTCATTTATAAATAAAATAAATAAAATTGGGCATAAGTGGCTGCCCTTGGGGACACCAGAATTAACAACAAATGGACTCGAACACTCATTACGAAATATTACACTATATTGTCTATTTTCTAAATACGATGAAATCCAATGTAAGAAATTGTCGTTAAAACCTTTTTGAGATAGTTTAAGAATTAGTGTTTTATGACACAATTTGTCAAACGCTTTACTAAAATCAGTAAATACACAATCTACTTGCTTACGCTTTTCAAAAACATCTAAGCAAAAGGACGTAAAGTTAAACAGATTAGTAACAGTAGACTTTTTCTTGACAAAACCATGCTGGTTATCACAGATAATTGAACTACAATGAAAGGAAAGGACGCTACATACGATAGACTCAAACAGTTTAGGTAGCACAGATAGTTTAGCAATAGGTCGGTAGTTCATAATTTCATTTTTAGGACCTTTCTTGTATACTGGAGTAATAAATGAGCCTTACCAGATAGATGGAAAAGTTGAATTTCTCAAAGAAATGTTGAAGAAAACACATATGATAAATAACGAACACATTTTTTTAAGATAGAGGATGGTACACCATCAGGGCCTGGACTAAAGCTTTCGTCTAATTCCACTATGTAATATGACACGGTATGTTCACTTATACTAAAATTAATGTCATTTAAATGTGGATAGTTCAAAACTGAAGAAGAAGAATAAGAGAGGTTTACAGTACAAGGTTCATCAAACGCTTCTTTAAAATAGCTTGCAAACATGTTTCGTAGCCAAGGTAGTGCTACGAATATCCCGACAACGGCCAAAACAAGGAAATGCTGCAAGAAAATTCGACGTCGGACGGCTACAATCGCAAGAGATCGCCAGATCATTCTCTGATCGAGTGTCAAGTAACCTCTTAAGGAGTCCTATGCCGCCAACATCAAGTATCGAAGACCAGTGGCAACATTGCCAAAGAGCAGTTAGAGATGCCGCCTCTAATGTGCTGGGTTTCACACAGCCACCAAAACGAAACCCCTGGTTGGATGAAGAATGCAGGCAGGCCCATGCAGCCAAGCAGGAGGCATACAAAGCGGCGCAGCATAGAAGGACAAGAGCTGCTCGTGAGCTCTACGAGCAAAAGAGGAGAGAGGAACGCCGGCTTCTCAGGAGGAAAAAGAGAGAGCATGAGAAGCGTCAGATCGAGGATGTTGAGAGAGCCAACAGCAGGAATGAAGTTCGGAGGTTTTACCGAAAGGTTAAACAGCTGGCTCAAGGTCATCGAGCAAGAACTGATGCCTGCAGAGATAAACAAGGGAACATCATAGTAGAATCGCAGTCAATGCTGGGGATTTGGAAAGACCACTTCTGTAGATTGTATAACGGCGACGACGAACAAAATACCGCCGTCAGACAGGAGCCTTTCATCGGACACGATGATAGCCAACAATTCCGTGAACCCGACCTAGAAGAAGTGAAGACCGCAATATCACGGCTGAAATCCAACAAAGCTGCTGGAGCAGATGGACTAGCTGCAGAGTTGTTCAAAGCAGCAGGCGACGAGCTAGATAGGAGCATGCACCAAATCATCTGTAAGATATGGTCAGAGGAATGCATGCCCGATGAATGGAACCTCAGCATTGTTTGCCCGATCCTGAAAAAGGGAGATCCTCTAAACTGCTCCAACTATAGAGGAATAAGTCTACTAAAGATCGCCTACAAGATCCTCTCTGCCGTAATATGTGAACGTCTGAAGCCTTTCGTCAACAATCTGATTGGTCCTTATCAATGTGGCTTCAGGCCAGGAAAGTCAACCATCGACCAAATTTTCACGTTGCGGCAGATCCTGGAAAAGATCTATGAACTCCAAATCGATACCCACCACCTTTTCATCGATTTTAAGGCCGCGTATGACAGCATCTACAGAGACGAACTGTACAAAGCTATGTCTAGTTTTGGCGTCCCTGCCAGCTCACGGAATCTTTCGACGTCAAAAAAGGATTCAGACAAGGCGATGCACTGTCATGCGATTTCTTTAACATCGTTCTTGAGAAGATAGTGCAGAACTCCAACGTCAACACCAGAGGCACTATCTTCCAAAAATCTGTTCAACTTCTCGCGTACGCCGATGATATTGATATAATGGGAAGAACACAGCGTGATGTCAATGGCGCCTTTGTGAGAATTGAGACAGAAGCGGCAAAAATGGGTTTAGCGGTAAATGAGGGAAAAACGAAGTATATGCTGTCTTCGAGGAAGGACACCCAACACCGACGGCTCGGGCAGAACGTCACAATAGACGCGTATAACTTCGAGGTAGTAGAGGAGTTTGTCTACCTAGGCTCCGCTATAAACACGGGCAATAACACCAGCGCCGAGATCAGACGAAGAATAACTCTTGCTAATCGCTGTTTCTTTGGGCTTAGAAAGCAATTGAGTGGAAAAGCCCTCTCTCGAGCAACTAAGGTAAAACTGTACAACACACTCATCATCCCAGTCCTGCTGTATGGTGCAGAAGCATGGATCCTGACAAAATCGGATGAAAGTGCCTTAGGCTGTTTCGAGAGGAAAGTTCTTCGGGTTATCTTTGGCCCCGTGTGCATTGAAGGGGAATGGCGAAGAAGATACAACAGCGAACTTTACGGGTTGTACAACGACATGGACCTAGCCAGAAGGGTCAAGGTCCAGAGACTCAGATGGCTCGGTCATTTAGAGCGAATGGACACCAATGCTCCGGCCCGGAAAGCCTTCGACACTATTCCCGAGGGACGTAGGAGGAGAGGAAGACCGTGACTCAGGTGGCGCACTCAAGTGGAAGAGGACCTCAATCAACTCGGAGTGCAAAACTGGAGACGACTAGCTAAGGATCGAGCTAGCTGGCGGAGCCTGTTGATTGAGGCCCAAGTCCACAACGGACTGTAGCGCCACCTTAAGTAAGTAAGTAAACATGTTTGCAATAATTTTAGGTTCACGGCTAGATGACGATATATTAGACATAGAGTTAGGGTAACCACAAGTTTTTTTCTTGGAGTTGACAAAATTCCAGAAATTATCTGGATTAGATTTAAGATTACGTTCAACTTTATCCATGTATTCTTTATTTAAAGAGTTTGAGTAATCATTAAATAATTGCTTAGGAATAAGGAACGTTCTATAATCATCATCAGTTCTAGTCCTATTAAATTGTATCCAAGCTTTGTTTCTTTTATTTTTCAAGTTTTTGAGATGAGAATCGAACCATGGTGAGATCTTACGAGATTTTTTAAATGGAATACTTTTACTGAAACAGTCAAAGAGTGTTTTGTAGAAGACATTACACATATGTATTATCAACATTTAAGTTTAAAAATAATTGGTTCCAGTCGATGGTACATAATAAATCAAATAAATTAACATAATCACACTTATTAAAGTTAAATTCAAGTCTATCGTTATAATAATTATTATTAGGAGAAGACATATTTAAATTAAGAGCAATATCTAATGCAGGATGAAATCGATCTTCTTGAATAAGTTTAACCGCCGAAGCTATCACTGCAGTTTCAGTACACATAGGGGCATATGCATAAAAATCTAGTATTTACTAGTAGTAAATACTTGAAGTAAATCAATTGGTATGCATAAAAAAAAGTAAATGCTAGCTAGCATTTACTAGTAGTAAATACTAGATTCATCCAAGTAAAAACTATATATTCATCGGAATACTCAGGCATTTACTTACACCAATTGAAAAATAATATAAATCGGAATACTGGACTTACAAAGTAACAAGAAAAGGTCTAAAAGGGTGAAATACCTATAGGAAAACCCTGTACTCAGCTTTAATTATTTTGATTTCATCACTTTGATCTGAAGTAATTGTTATTGATTTTTTAATTATAAATATTCATTCTTTCTCTAATACTCAATTCATAGTCATAGCAAAAAACGAAAATAATAATTGTACGTTAGATTTAAATGCTTGAGGTGCATTCGGTTCTTTTGAGCAAGTCTCAAAAACCTCAAATAAAAGTTGCTAAGGCTGAGGCATTGAAAATGTTAAGAACCGACTTCCAAAGCAAAACTGGTATTTTGATGGATGCATACCCCTTTCGATTTATGTATTCCTCAGAAAGCAAGTGGGGTACCAAGGCTCCAATACAAGAAGGGAAGCTGTATTTAGAAAGCCAATCTTGTTTTGCTGCCAAATGTTCTTCATAAGTTGAAGGAAACTTTATCCAAACTGAAGCTTTGAATTAAATTCCGGTTGTTTGATTTATACTCAAATTCATGTACTATAACACCATTTGGCCAGAATAACGATGAGTTCAAAACATGAAAAACTGAATCTTGTACACGTATTTAGAAAGATGAATATTTAGTGTAGTTCCGATGAATAATTTTTTCCACGTTCAAAATGAAAGAAGTACCAAGTTTATCCGCTAAATATTTTATTGATGTCAAGAGCATTCGTTGACGGAACAAGTTTGGATAAAAAGAGAACTTTATGTCCTTCTACTGTTTTCAGTCCTGATACGATAGGTGATGTGGTACAGATTTGTTTAGGTTGCGGTGGATCCAAAGATGAGTTTTTTGTCAAGTTTGTCGATATATCTTTCAAAGGTATTATTGCTGTTGCTGTTGAGGCTGCTTCAGAACCGTTGCTTAAAGGTGTAGTAACATCAGCAATAGGAGCTGATGACGTTGGCAACGAGGAAGCAGTGACAGTTGTAGCTTCATTACAGAGATTAAGACCAGGGATGGGTCGAGATAGAGAGAAGTTGTCAAAAATTGAAATTGTCGCTTTTTTTGAAAGTTGGATAGCATCAGAAAAATCATCGTCTAGTTCATCACTTCTTCGTTTAGGTAGAGGAACAGCGTTTGTATGTAAAGTAGATTGTGTTTTTACAGTGTTGTTATCAAAAGAAGTGTTGTCATTAACAGAGGTTAAATTTTCCACCTTGTTAGAAAGAAATTCTAACACTTTTTCGAGCTTTTCTAGCTGCCTTGTGTTCCGCAGGACATCACGGGTTATATTTTTTTCAGCAAACGGGTCGCATTCGTCACAAAAATAGTAAAATGATTTCTTTTTTTTAAATAATTTGATGCAGCTAAACGGGGCGTCTATACATTGTACATGAAAAATCCTCTGACAACTTCCACTACACATAATGGAGTCAATTTAATAGTCCTTTAGGAGCGTGTTGCATTAAGAAAATAAAATACAATTTACTTCAAAAAAATTTATTTACAATCGAATTTAATAGAGATCAACTTTGCCGCTCGACGTACAAATATGGAATGACAAAAATGAAAGTAAAAAAAGGAAGAAGTTCATATGCAAAATGCAAATGTCTTATTTGCAGAGTCGCACTCTTGCGGTCAATCTGCGAAGCTCACTATTATTTATTCTATTATTTATTTGAATTTTGAAATAACGTATATGAATTCTACAGCACTCCCCCTCCAGTGACTTGTTACGATAAGAAGATTGCAGCTATTTCTTGTGGAAACTGAATCGTTCTGGAATTCGCACCGATCTCCCTGATTTGGTCCTTTTGCTGATTGTGTCGTCAGATGTTGTTGGAAGTGTGAGTGAAGATGATGTTTGTTGTTCTGATCTGGGAACATTGTCCTCGTTAACTGAAAGAATAAAAGCAGGTTTTAAACGATCAATTGATACAGTTACGTCTTTTCCTCGAATTTTAAGGACAAACAATTTTTCGGATCTTTTCACTACCAGAAATGGGCCTTCATATGGTTGTTGAAGTCCAATTCTGACTGCATCCCTTCTTACGAAAACATGGGAAGCAGTAGGTAAATCTTTGAACACAAAGATTTTTCTTTGACAATGACGCGATGCTGGAACTGGTGCCAGATGTTCGAAGTGAAGTCGTAGTTGATTTACAAATGTTGTCGGATCGCTGATGTTATCTTTCCTTGGTGACAAAAATTCACCAGGAAGTCGAATGGTTTCTCCGTACAGCATTTCGGCGATAGTGGCTTGTAGGTCCTCTTTGTATGACGCTCTGAGTCCAAGTAATACAATGGGAATTTCATCGGCCCAAGCTGGTGTTTCGTGGCACTCTAATGCGGCTTTCAGTTGTCGATGGAACCTTTCGACCATTCCATTAGCTGCGGGGTGGTAAGCAGTTATTGTCAGATGATTGATACCAAACAGATTTGTCAATGCTCGAAAAAGGTCGGACAAAAATTGTCTGCCACGGTCTGAAGTTATCCTGAGTGGAACTCCAAAACGTGCTATCCAATTAGCAAAGAGAGTTCTTGCAAGTGTTTCGGCTGTTGAGTCTTCTACAGGGAAGGCTTCCGGCCAGCGAGAATACCTGTCGACGATAGTAAGGCAAAATTTATGTCCACGTGAGTACGGCAGTGGTCCCACAAAGTCCACATGAATGCGCTCGAACCTCGAAGAAGGATGATCAAAACTTCCAATGGGAGATGATGTGTGAAGGGCAATTTTTGATCGTTGGCACGGAATGCATGACTTTGCCCACGCTCTGCAGTCTTTTCGGATTGAAGGCCAGACAAATCTCGAGGCAACCAGTTTTACTGAAGCGTTTCTTCCAGGGTGGCTTAAACAGTGCAAGGATTCAAAGAGTTGATGGCGGTAAGGTTTCGTAACGAACGGTCTTGCAACTCCTGTAGACACATCACAGAACATTTGTAATGTCGAATTTGGTAGCGGAACTTTTATCATCTGTAAAGCAGAAGTAGATTTAATAATGTTTTCAAGTTCAGTATCACCTGTTTGAGACGCTGCCAGTTCTTCAAAGCTAACCAATTTTGCAATTCCTTCGACTCGTGACAATGTATCAGCGACTATATTTTCGGTACCAGAGATGTGTTTTATGTCGGTCGAAAATTGTCCAATCAGATCCAGGCTTCTAAACTGTCGGGGTGATGCTTTTTCGGCATTTTGCTTAAAAGCAAACGTAAATGGCTTGTGATCCGTAAAAATGGTGAAGTTCCGGCCTTGAACATAAACTTGAAGTATTTTACAGCTGAGTAGATTGCTAAGAGTTCCCTGTCATACGTGCTGTATTTCTGCTGCGCAGAATTGAAATTCTTGGCAAAGTACGACAATGGCTGCCAGCCGATTGGTGTCTTCTGTTGTAGGACTGCACCCATTGCACGGTCTGAAGCGTCGGTGAAAAGGCCCCACTCCAATTTCGGATCGGGATGTTCGAGTAAGGCGGCTTTTATTAATCCGTCCTTACAATTATCGAAGGCTTCTTTGAGTGGTTGTGTCCATGTGATGGTTTTACTGCCTTTAATGTTCGAACCTTTCAAGCACTCGTTGAGTGGAGCTTGAAGGCTGGCTGCATTCTTGATGAAACGTCGATAAAAATTGATGGAACCCAAAAATCTTCGGAGTTGCTTGACTGTGGTTGGAGGTTTGTAATCAATAATTGTCTGAATTCGATCTTTCGGTGGTTGTATGCCATCGTTTGATATAAGATAACCAAGAAATGTTACATCAGACTTACCGAACTCGCACTTGGCCACATTAATGACGACTCCGAATTTGCTGAGACGTTCAAAAAGAGTTTGAAGATGATGAAAATGCTGATCTTCGTCATCTGACGCCACCAAGATGTCGTCTATGTAGGGAAAGCAGAAATCAAGTCCATTCGTGACCTCATCTATAAATCTTTGAAAGGTTTGGGCGGCGTTTCGAAGTCCGAAAGTCATAAACATAAATTGGAACAGTCCAAATGGTGTTTCTTGCCACAGAGATTAGCGGAACAATCCTGTAAATTCCGTGGAGGGTAGTTGTCCGGAATTGTACGTTCGTTTAATGCGCGGTAATCTCCACAGGGACGCCAATCGCCTGACTTTTTTGGGACAAGGTGAAGTGGCGATGACCAACAGCTCTCAGAACGGCGTGCTATTCCCATCCTGAGCATTGTTTCGAACTCACCTTTTGCAATTATAAGCTTATCTGGTGCTAAACGTCGTGCTTTGCAGCTTAAAGGAGGACCGGGTTTCGTATTGATGTGATGCACGGTTGAATGTAGAATTTCCCTGAAGCTTCCATCTGGTCGGGTCAAACTGGGACACTGTTTAAGTAGCTCGATGTATTTCGATGTTCCAGAAACAGATTTGACAAGTGATGAAACCTCAAATGCACAGCAACCAAGTGTTGAAAGTCCGGTCATTCCGTCTAGCAACCTGCTACGGGACACGTCAACGAGAAGTTGATAGAAAGCGAGTAAAGTCTCTACGCAGCCCTAAATTGATTTGCATGGTGCGAAAACCGTACGTAGGTATGGGAGTTCCATTTGCTGCGAAGAGAGTATACTCGGATGGTTTTGATCTTTGACGTGGACCAGTGGTATGCGGAAACACGTCCGAGCCTGTGTCGACTAAAAATTGCAATTTTGATGTTTTGTCAGTGATAAATAGACGGCGGGAAGTTTGGCTGTCATTCACCGTCATCAATGACATCCGTTTTCGTTTCCCGCCTGTTGGTTAAACTTACACGGTGGGCGGCAATTTCTCGCTTCAGATCCCCAGTGACGATGAAAATAGCAGAAACCGGTTCTATTTTTGCCGTAAGTGTTGTTTTTCTTGCCATTCGGGGTGTTGTTTCGCTCTCTAGCACGCGATCGGGACCTTGCTCGAAGCGGCTTATGATTTTCGTCTCTACGCTTTAGGTACAAAGCGTCGATTTGCTTAGCGAGTTGATCTACTTTCTGCGTGAGGCTTAAAATTGTAGATTCAGGTTGGCTAGATGTGCTTGCAACCTGATGCTGTGGAATTACATCGTTGATTCTGTCTGCGATGAGACCAAGGCTTTCCAAATTTGTTGGATTTTCGTCTGTGCCGGGCGGGTGTGCGGCAAGAATTGACTGGGTTTGGACAGGCAATCTATCGATCCAAATTGCTTTTAAGGCATCGTCGGTCATTGTGCCCCCAGACAACTCCTTCAGTCGTCTAAGAAACTGGGACGGTTTTCTGTCACCTAACTGTTCTCGATCAAGCATTTGCCTGATTTGTTTGTCTCTAGATGGGGCCAAACGAGATATCAATTCTTCTTTTAGTCGAACATATGCATTACCTTGTGGTGGGTTGATGATTACGTCTTGAACTTCCGTCGCTGTCATTTGATCCAAGTTCGCAATAACGAGGTTAAATTTTCGAGCATCTGATCGCAAGTTCACCAACGTAAATTGTGCTTCGAGTTGAGCGAACCATAGCTTCACATTTTCACGCCAAAATGGTGGCGTTCGTATTTGTGAATGGCTAGATTCCACTTCGGAACCACGTGATGTTAGGTCCTCACCTTGTGCTTGTGCCTGCAAAAGTTGTCGCTGGAGATCTTGCAGTTGCATTTCCAGTAAATTCTCCTTGGAATTATCTGTTCTGGAGGCTGAGCCATGTGCTTGTTCGTCGGCTTCGGACATTTTGTCAAAAATGAAAATCGCGGATAGTTATTATAATTTATTACTAAGAATATCACGTCGGGGTCACCAATTTAGGAGCGTGTCGCATTAAGAAAATAAATTACAATTTACTTCAAAACAATTTATTTACAATCGAATTTAATAGAGATCAACTTTGCCGCTCGACGTACAAATATGGAATGACAAAAATGAAAGTAAAAAAAGGAAGAAGTTCATATGCAAAATGCAAATGTCTTATTTGCAGAGTCGCACTCTTGCGGTCAATCTGCGAAGCTCACTATTATTTATTCTATTATTTATTTAAATTTTGAAATAACGTATATGAATTCTACAGTCCGAAACAGTGTTACAGAAAGTGCAATTGGCCATTGTTGTTGGAACTCGAAATATGAGCTTAGTCGATTTAGTAATGAATAAAAGATCAATAGGTAATACCTTTAGTTCTAGTTACCAACAGGTGGCGCTAATGTTGTCAATAATGATGTCGATAAAGTAGTCGGTGTGCAGTTGTACAGCTTAACTTTTCTTGGTTTGTTATGCGCTAAACATGGAAGAGTGCGCGGAAGCACTTTTTAACATTTTTTTCACATTTAATCTGGGTATTTTATGCACTTATTAAACTATATTCGATGTAACTGTTAGATGATAAGAATTTCAGATATTATATCAAAATAAACAAAGTAATTAAAAACTAGTAAATTTAAGAAAAAAAATTAAAGAAACACTGAAACAAATAAACCGTTTGCGAGAAGATCAACAAGTAAAGTTGAAGTTCTTCACGGCTAGTCTTGTAGTACTGTAAAGTTTTAAGTTGATTGATGTCCCGAAACATATAAATGCTCATACCATCAGAGTTAAAAAATGTGGAGGCAGTCCTGGTACATAAATGCATAAATGCAAAAAATTCAAAAACTCCGTCTCGTTGTAAAATTTACAACATCGTTTTCATTTGTAATTGTGTCAAACCACTCAAACGACTTGTGGGCAAAAAATTACGCATTTATTTGTCTAGTTCAAAATAAATTGTTCCATCGATTTTAGAAAGACTTTAATCTGTACCAGCCATTATTGCACTTCAACTCAATGCTTCAATGCTTGGAAAGACATCTTGAATCAACTCATTCCGTGGATTTGCATTAGGGTAAAGTATGGGGAGATGGCACCCTTTTTTAGATTTCGTTATAACTTGTAAAATAAACAATATTTCTTTATTAAACAAAAACAACTTTATTTTAAAACTAATTCATCAATTAAAAACAGTAACATAAAAATAATTCACAGCATATTTGTTATTTTTTTTGGCAAAATTAAAATCTATTAAAAAAAATCAGGTCAAAAAAATGGAGGGTGAAATGGCACTTCATGGAGGGTGAAATGACCCTCTACTTTTTCATGTTTTTTTTACCACATTTGTTGCATGTATTCGTGAAAGACGTGCACGAATCATGAGACCAAAAGTGACATATGATGCATTTCAACCATTCGTCTGGTTTTGTTGTTTGATTATAGTCTTCTCCACAGCCAACACAAATATTTTCCTCGAAGTCTTCGGGTTCATCAGATTCATCATGCAAAGACATTTTTTCGTCCTCTGATAAGCTGATGTCAGCCCGAACATGGCTAATCCTTTTAATGTTTATTTTCTTTGTGTTTTTTTTAATTTTCATTCTCTTTAAATTTTTTTGTTTTTGTGATGTCAAGTTTTCCATGGATGTTAAAACTCGAGACTTTTGAGCCCTCGGATGATGAGTGATACCCCTTGATGTTGACGGTATTGGAGATATCAAATTCAGCATTTTTCCTGGAGTTATATTACTTGCACTTGGTGTTTCAGGATCTTCTTGCTTTAAAAAGAAATTTTAATTATAACTTAACGAAAAATATATAAATTAAAATTTAATTAGGTACCTGATTGGATAATTGCATTGATGGTGGGGTCAATTCTCTAACGGAATTTGATTGCAAGGACGGAATTTCATTCGTGACAGTCTCAGTTTCATTGGGTGTGATATTGCTTTCAATATTTTTTTTTTTTTTTTTTATAATTTGCACACACTCAAGGGGTTTTTTATGCCCTTATTATGCCAGAGACACAGTGAGTGCTTTAGGAAATATGAAAGGAGTTGGAGAGGAGGTGCCGGTGAACATTGGTCTTAAATTCCTGAACATTGCAATGATTTGGAAAGACAGAGTGTGGAAGGGAGTTCCACATTCGCGTAGTACGGCTAAAGAACGATTCTCTATACTTGAGGGTACGACCGAAGTTGGGCTCAAGGGTGAACTGATGGGCATTCCTGGAGGCGCGGGTATTACGGTTGAATATCTTTAGGGGAGGAATGCAACTGGCTATTTCACTAGAGCAAATACCGTTGAAGTAACGGTAGAATAGGGTGAGGCATGAGACATTACGGCGATGTTCGAGAGATGTAAATGACTCAACGATGGTATGATCACCAATCATCTTGAATGCTCTTTTTTGGATACTGTCCAGAAGACTTAAGTATGTCACTGGAGCACCAGCCCAGACATGGGAGTTATACTCAAGCTTTGGACGTATGTAGGTTTTGTAGATGATAGCCAGATCAGAAGGGGAAAAAAATTTCTTGCACCGTCTTAAGAAACCTAAACATCTTGCGGCATTTTTGGCGACATCGCATATGTGCTCGCTCCACAAGAGGTGGTCAGTGATGCACATACCGAGAATCTCGAGATGTTGGGTCTCATTGATGCAAGTGCCACTCATGGACAGTGGCAAGGGGGGTATGTCTCGCTTTGACGATACAAGACAGCATTGTGTTTTCGAAGCATTAAACTCTACGCGGTTCTTAATTCCCCATTGTACAATGCTGTTTAGGTCAGAGTTTAATGAGCTTATCATATTTTGCCGTTGCAGTTCCACATCCGAAGAGGAGGGGTGTGAGTCTGGAAACGAATAAGAAAAGCTAAGGGTGCTATCGTCAGCGAAACAATTAATTGGATTAGAAGTTACAGACAAGAGATCATTGATGAAAATGAGAAAGAGGGTCGGAGACAAAACGGAGCCCTGGGGCACACCAGCATTTATATTGTGGGTTTCAGACTTGAATCCGTCCAACACAACTTGTATTGAACGGTTCGAAAGAAAGTTTCTAATCCAACGAAGGAGGGATTCGTCGATACCGAAAGCACGCATTTTCGATAAAAGAGCAAGATGCCAAACTTTATCAAATGCCTTTGAAATATCAAGCGCAACAATCTTACTTTCTCCAAAACGATGTAAAGATTTGTTCCACTGTTCGGTGAGATAGACCATCAGATCACCAGTGGACCTGTTGCTGCGAAAGCCGTACTGCCGGTCATTAAGAAGCTTTCGCTCTTCGAGATATTTCTTGAGCTGATAATTTATCAGCGTTTCCATGACCTTGGAAAGAAGGGACGTAAGTGCAATCGGACGATAATTGGAGGGAGAAGAAGATTCGCCTTTTTTTGGGATTGGCTGGACAAATGCTGTTTTCCAACTGCTCGGAACGAGCCCAGAAGAATAGGATAGATGGAAAAGCTTACGCAAGGGTTTTGCCAGCGTTGAAGAACACCTCTTCAGAACAATAGCGGGGATACCATCCGGACCAGCGGATTTATGTATGTTGAGATCCCTTAGGACTCTCGCCACAGCACGAGTGCGGAAGAAGATTTGTCCCATGGAATCATTGACGCGCTCAAGAACAGGCGGAGTCATGACAATCTCTGGCAGCGAAGAGTTGGCGGCGAACTGCCTAGCAAAAAGGTTAGCTTTCGCGAGAGAGCTAACAACTGGAGTGTCATTGTCAACAAGCGTGGGGACCGAGGAAGAAGAAGAATTCTTCATATTATATTATAATATACCCGTAATCGGGTATTATATCACGATTCAGGGGAAATATTCCAGTCGATGAAAATGCTGAAATTCCATTTTGAGGATTTGCTGATTTGATCCATGCTTGGGTCAAAAGCATCCCGAATTTCAAGCGGGATATCTTTCTTGTAGGGTTATTTTTAATAAAAGCATTACATGCTTCATAAAAATAAGTTTTAAATGGCTTAAAAAATGATCGATCCAACGGTTGCAGAAATTGGGTAGTGTGTGGTGGCAAGCACAGAAGTATTATTTGTTGCTCTATGGCATATTCCAACATTTCCACATTGCTACAATGTGAAGAATGGCCATCCAAAATTAAAATTATTTTTCCTTCCGGCTTCCTTGGAACGAAGTGTTCTTTGAGCCATTTAAAAAATATTTCACTATTCACATAGGCTGATTTACCACCCATGTAAACTGTAGATCCAGGTGGCATCCCGTCTTCAAACTCAGCTTTTTTGTTTTTGCCTTAAAGAATATAAAAAAAAAATATTGGTCACCTAAATAGCTAATTGTAAGATGAAATAAAGAACGAGATTATTTACCTTTGAAAACAGAAGCTGGTGGCAAAAAAGTGCCTTCGGCATTACAGCATGCTATGACTGTAATGGTCTCCCCTTTCTCCGCGGATGTTATTGCGGCAACGTTTCGAGACCCGGCATCCGGTTTCGTCCATATTATAAATATGACCCGGTTAGTCCAACAAATCATTTTCAACTAGTGTCTTTTCCAGCAATTGGAAATATATTGACACTTCAGCTCTGGACATTGCTTTTGCTCGAGCCTGGGAAACTCCCTCCGACTTGCGAACTGCTAGATCAGAATGGCGTTTCATAAATGAGGCGAACCAGTCTTTTCCAGCTTGTTGTTTTTCACGATTGAATTGATGCCTTATTCCACATTGTTCGGCCAATCTAAAGGCCATTTGACAAACTTCCTTCCTAGAGGGAGAAAACCCGTGGGCCTGAAGTTTTTTGATATGAAGAACAATTTTTTGTTCTCTTTCTTCTCCTAAACAGGACGCGGGTCCCAGACTGGGTTTTGTAGGGTCTGGTCCTTTAAGTAGCCTTCTAAAAGTCGTAAAAGGAATGCCAAAATGTTTTGCCGCAGCTTTTTTTGACATTGTAGAATCTCGGACGGCCTCAATAGCTGCAGTTAGTTGAGCTTGGGTCCATTTGCCCCGGTTTGTTTTTTTCTTATATACTGTTGGCATTTCTGTACGTAAAAGAAAAACAAATTCCGGTTAAAAATCGAAAAAAAGTAGAAGCGGGGGAAATGGCACCGGTGCCATATATACCAACGTTTTGAGGTGCCATATTTCCCATTTGACTACACTACCGTTTTTTTTTTAAACACGAACAAACACGTTTCTACGTTGTTGCAACAAGCAGCCACAAAATCAGAACAGTTACGGTATTTGTTTTTGTTGAAATGAACACCTGGCGTCAAATAATGTTGAAAACACACGCACATCACATATGCACAAAAAAAATTTCACTGAAATTCCACTTACTTTGTTTTTGTTTTTTTTTACGTTTTTTTTTGTGAAGAGCTACTTCGGTTTGGACTGCATCCACTGAAAGCAAACATTAGACTGAGTTACTTTTTGCTCCTTTTGTTTTAAAAAGAAGTCATTAAGTGGGAGATATTGAAGAGGTGCCATATCTCCCATGGTGCCATATCACCCGACTTTACCCTACAATAAAAATTGTTTGGAAGTGAAATTCGGCCTTCAGAATCAAGTAAAATTATAGTGTCCGTGGCTTAGTGGTTAGGTGCGTTGGCTGCTAAGCAGAACGTCGTGGGTTCGAGACCTACTCGTGCCCAAAGTTTTTTATTTCATCTTTCTCGGGCATTGCCTTATGCGAAGAACTGACAAAACTTCCAAGAGAATCAAGAGTATGAAAAAGTGCTTCTCAACTTTGCCGTTTGGAATCGGCGTTAAATTTTAGGTGCCCTAAATTCTTCACACGCACCCAGAGAATTATTGATGAGAGTTAGCCACTTAGGCCTTGGTTCTTCAAGATCTTTTGCGCCACTCTCTCTTTAATGTCCAATAATTGGCCAATGTAAGTTTCCTGAAATAGAAGTTTTTAAACGACTCCATTCGTGTGCAGCAGATGACCGTGGTATAATCGACAAAGTTTGTCGTCAGAGCTCCAAATTCTTCAAGTTGCGGTAAAAGGCTTCAAGTAAATTTTTGTGCGCCATTGTGCTCTCATCCCACACAAATATTCGGCCATTACCAACTTTTTTGAAATATTGTAATGTCAATTCTGTCTAACAATGTGCTCATAACTCCAGAAGAAGAAAAAGCCAACTCTTTTTTTAATTTCACATCATATTGATGTTAAAATTAATGATAACAAAAAAGATTTCCCCATTCCACCCGGTGCATCACAAAAATATATACCACCACTCAGACTGATAGCACCTTGCATATCTAATGGTGTCATACACATAGGTACTTTTGTTGACAGTTTAACTTCGGCTCAATAGTTTGCGCAAATATTCTGAATCCAATACAATTTTATTATTGTTCTTAACGTAGTACTGTTGTCGAGCAATCAATTCAATTGTGGCAATTTTTTATTCGCAAAGCGGTTTTTTCGTAAGCAACTGGCACATTTAAATTTGAAAGCATTCAATTCCCCATGAGTTTGGTATTTGCAATGACCATTGACTCAAGGCTAAAAAATGTCTATTTGTGGGTTAGATTTGAGCACACCATGTTTTTCATTCAGACAATAATTATACGTGGAATACCTCCAGTTCGTTAGTGTTGATTAAATTTTATTAATGACACATTCCATCAACATTCAAAACGTTATTAATAACAAATAACAATATAATTAACAAATACGTACGCACTAAAAATAATTAAGATATACAAACATATTTTTTCATATATCAAAACAACGTTTGCCGGGTCAGCTAGTTCAAATATAATTTCCTAAGTTCACTGACATTTTTTCTGTAGAAGAAAAATTATATTTGTCAAATATTTTTTTTCTTCACTAACATTTTTTTTTTGATTTTTTTATTGAAAAAAAAAAAAATATTTGACAAAATCTTCAAACTAAATTGAGTGTTCGTATATTGATCATTTTTTTTGCAGTGCGAAATACAAAATTTTTAACATTTTTTAACAATTGAACCATTTGTGATTTGAAAAGTATACATTTTATTTTTGCTAAGCCGTCTACCCTAAGACCTCTTGCATTTAGAGCAAAAATTAGGAAAATCGTTCAACCAGTGTGCCTGGTTAGCGAACGAACACAAAAATTAGGCTGTTCTCTTATATATATATTCTTCTACCTGAGCGTCGAACTTGTTGAGTTGTAGAAGCTGAGTATGGTCAATGATTCTCGGGACTTATTTCCCCAGAAGAGTCCTGAAACCAAAGGTCGCTCCCCCCACCCCTTCCCAATCCTTATCCCCTCCTCCGTCGGCTTTGTGCTATTATGCTGGCTGATGTCTCCTTATCCTTTGACTGTATGGTGCATCACTGTCTGTCAATACCTAGTCTCCTTCCTGAGTCGCTTATGGCTTAATTGCTGTTCGTCTCTCCTTTTCCAAATCATATCCTTTCCCCTCAACTTCCCAATTGGGCTGGATCTAAGGAGTTATACGACCCGTGCCGAGGGCCCAATTTCAAAAAAATAGCTCAGTCATTAACGGAGTATCCGGATACCAGGCGACCTCCGGATTAACTAGCCTTATCTGTGTAAGCGAATCTCTGCGCAGACGGACCCCCCCTTTACTTCGCCTACTCGTGGGACCCCAAATGAAAAACAAAAACAAAAACAAAAAAAATTCAAACCGGTACTCCATCTTCACCGGGCGGCAGTTCGGCGGCAACGTCGACTGTCGTTATCTCTGTGCCAAGCACCGGAGAAGGGACTGTGGCTAGCCGTGGCCTCTCCTCTAGTGCGGTACATGATGTGGCGATAACGCCTACTCAAGTCAGTAGTGGAGGGATCGTGAATAATGATCCTTCCACTACTAAAGAGAGTAAACCTCTCCAGGCTGCTCCTAGCGGTAGCCTTCCTAGTGATAGCAAGTTCGTGAATAATGATCCTGCTATCACTACGAGGGCCGCCATCCAACCTAGGAGCTCGTACAAACAACGGCGTTATGCGATGAGGATAATGAAATCCTCTGATGCAATATCAGGGGATGGAAGCAATCCCATCCATAGCAAAAGGATCGAGTGGGCTAAATCCATCCTTGCCAAAAATAAGACCAGCTGCGACTCCACGTCAAAGCGAAAGAGGTCTTTGGAGGAGTCCACTCCCATCCCCAAAAAGCCCAAAGTGCATTACACCAGCACTCCTAACATACCAAGAGTACCTCTCTGTAAACCTTTTAGTGATGTACTTAAGGAGCAAAACAAAATCGTGGTTGCGGTCATTGATAGGAGTAATATTGATGGCACGATCACCTCTGACCGTTGGCAGTTGGTGAAACTGAGGCTCTCGGCTGGCTTTCTCAAAGTCATGCGAGAGCATCCAGGTCCACCGCCTGTAACAAGCGATGGGGGTTGGCATCAAGGTCATGTCAAACTCATCGTTTGTAACGACCAGAGGTCGCGCGATCTATATACGCTTGCTGTCGGCATGCTGGGCGAAGTTTGGCCAGGCGCAAAACTCGAGGTTGTTGCTAAGGAAGATATTCCTTGCAGGCCGAGAGCTCGTGCATGGATCCCGATTGAGCCCTCATGTCCAGAAGACATCCATGAGATGATCAGGCTTAGCAACCCGGACCTCTCTTGTCACGACTGGAAGATTGCGAAACTGGAGGAGCCGAAGGGTCTTTATCGAAGTGCGATCATCGTAATCAATAAGGACTCTGCGGCTTCTCTGGCGCGAGACAAGGGAGTGATAAGATACGGGTTCGAGACGATTACGCTCCGTATTTATAAAAAAGATGAGGTAGACGCTTCATGCGAGCCTCCACAACCCTCTTCAGAAGCTGTGCTGCAAGACGTAGGGGGTCCTAGTGCTACGATCAAATTCCCATCCATGGATGTGGATGATGGTGCACCTGGGCCCTCTTCTGTCGCAGCGCAGCCTTCTTCCGAACCATCTTCAGAAGCTGTGTCGCAAGACGTAGGGGGTCCCAGTGCTATCATCACCTTCCCATCCTTGGATGTGGATGATGATGCACCAGGGCCTTCTTCTGTCGCGGCACAGTCTTCTTCCATAAATGTCAAAAGTTCATCCCTAATGGAGACTGATGACTCATCCAAAGTTCTCCCCAGTGAGGAAGAAGATGAACTGTTAGGTTCCTCTTCGTCTGATCTGGATGAGCTGCATTTAACAGTGGTGGAGGTTGATCTGCCTAGTTGTAGCCAAAATGCTGCAAATAGTACAGATTAATCTCCAACACTCCATTAAGGCTTCGGCCTCCCTTCTTCTCCGCCTATCAAAATCTGGGGAAGATGTCGTTCTCATCCAAGAGCCCTGGATTGTAAAATCCCTGGTTCGAGGATTGAGAGCTCCTGGCTACTGCGTACTATATGTAACAGGAAAAGGTAACCCATGGTCCTGCATACTAGTAAAACGTAGTCTAAATGTATTTTTACTCCCTAATTTCAGTGATAAAGACGTCACCACAGCCAGTATGGTAATAAGCAATCACACCTACTGGCTGGTATCAGCGTATTTGGGCCACGATCACCAGGGCCCACTGCCTGGTACCATTTTGGAGAAGACGGTCGCTGAATCCAGAAGACGGAAAACCAACTTAATTATCGGTTGTGACGCCAATGCGCACCGCATGCGGTGAGTCTCTTTTTGATTATATCTTATTATCTAATCTAGTAGTAAGTAACGTAGGTAATGAACCAACCTTCGTTACTAAAAATCGACAAGAAGTACTAGATATAACCAAAGACCATATAACAAGCAAAGATGTCGCACGTAGAACAAAAATCTGTGCCTGCTTTTTTCCACCATCCCTTTTTTACAATGGGTCCAAAACATGAGTCTAGAAATTAGAAACATTTCATGTTGTGGATACACACTGTGCGAAAAAGAGCGTTGCTATTTATACTGAAAAGGTAGAGGGAGAAACAATGATTTCATGTTTATGAGTAGAAAAAACAACAACAAAATCTATGCCTTTTCAATAGGTCCAAAACATTGTTGCTAGATTTGTAATAATTTTATGAAGCAGAAGAGAGAAAAATGATTTTTTTGTCATATGCACAAGCAAGTTAGGTTGATCGTTGATGATCGAGTTAAATGAAAGAAGGGTGAGTTGATGTCCTACACATATACATATGTGTATTCATATTGCCTTGGGGATTTTGTTTTTGTTAGCTGCGTAAATAAAATGCAAACCAGAAGTGCGTTTTTGCGCTGACTATAGTTGACTATAGTTGACTATAGTTAACTATTTCTCGTTTTTGCACGCCAATAGTTACGTTTCGTAACCACAATTGTCGTTTTTGCGGTCAGTGTTAAAGTGTCAAATTGTAACTATTTCTAACTATTCCCAACTCTACTCAGGAGGTGAGTTGAAAATGGTTGATGTGTCAAAGTCTTTTTTTTCTGTTTAATGGTGTTTTTAATGACTCAAAAAAAAAACATTCTGTTCGTGCATTTTTTACCGTCGTAGTTGTCCGTATCCGTGCCGCCGCAAATTTAATTCAATCAAAAGATTTCTGTTCGTCTTCAATTAAAAATATTTAATTTCAAAAATATAAAGAAAATAAGATTCCCCATTCAAATTTTAAAGCTTCACGAGTCAAACTGAAAATCCTCAGTCACTACGAGGAGATACACACCAAGGAAATGATCGCATTTCCAAGTGGCTTAAAATTCAGCATCAATTTCAAGAATCATTCTCTTACCGGTCACAAACCCTTCCAATCGAATTGGCTATACTGCAATCCGCAAACACTCTTATTTCAACTGCAACTGCGTGGCGACTTGCAGGCTGCCAAAGATGCCCAAAACAGTCAGCGTCTACGTTCGGTTAGTTTACAAAAAGTCATCGAAAAACTCGAGGACATGGACATGGTTTTGGAGGATAAGTTGGCCACTGCCCATGAGCATAATGGTTGTCGAACCTCAGTCCGCAGGAACGGCAAATGGAAGTTACTCTGCATAAGAAGAAATTGACGCAGCGGTGAATGGAGCTGACTGAGGAGAAAATTACGAAGATCACAGGAGAAAAGGACAATTCGGAGAGGAAGCTTAATGACGCTCCCGCAGAAGTCAAACATAAGGAAACCCAAATCAATGATTGAAGGACGAAATCGGCATACATATTTGAATTCATTGTTTTTATGTTTGTCTGTCAGCAATAAAAAATGTAAATTTAGTTTCGGAGAATAAAGACTTTTTTCGTTTATTTATATAAAATCACGAACTAGATATTGGTATTGAGAGTTTTTCACTGAATCTGGGAGCCGCAATTAGGAGAATATCAGGAGCTGGCTTACTTGAAACAGCTTGAAGATTTCTTTATGGAGGGTGGACTTCAGTCTCTTTCTCTTTTCTTTTCTTGCTGTGGATTGTTCAAAAATAAATAAATATTTTCTCATCTCAATTGGCTTTAAAATCTTACCATATCAAGATCATTCTTAAATTTTTGAAATAAATTTAGAGCAACAAAAATTGTTATGATCAAAAGAAAAGAAAGATGTAACCTCAAAAGATTTGTTTTTTTTTTTTCTTGTTTGACAGATCAACCAAACCTAACTAAAAAGCGTTTTTGGATGATTTCAACTATTTCTAACTATTTCAACTATGACACATCAACCATTTTCTTTTTGACATAAAAACTATAGTCAACTATCGTCAGCGCAAAAACGCACTTCAGTTCTATTTATTTTTTTTTTTTTTTTGAAAGTTCAAAAACCTTGAAAAGTGAGTTTTGATTATGTTCGTGAATAATGAGTTGTGGTTGTGGTAGTATGAATATATTAGGTATGGGTTTTGCTTTTGTTTTGTTTTTACTTCTTGGGGTTGGTTGTGATTTGAAAATCGTATTTAATCACATAACTATAATTTTAAATGTAGGTGAAGAAAAGATTGACTTATTGATGTGAGGATGTAGTTATGCGTAAATTAAGTATTTTTGTAAATTTTTGATCTCTTAGTAAAATCTTTTGGTTCTTTTTGGCTCGTTACTATTGAAGTTGGTAATGGATCAATTCAATGAGGAAAATAGGTGATGTACATTTCATTTAATTTTAACTTGTGGATACGGCAAGTATTGAATTCGTCAGAAAAAAGTTGAGATTTTAACAAATATGACATAACGATTTAAGAGAAGTCAAGAGAAGTGGATCCGCCGATTCGTCAGTCTGTCTGTAAACGCACATTCAGCCTTAACTGGTCCACTGGCACTGGTCCGATTGACTTCAAACTTGAAAATTAGAGGTTTCAGGGAATTCGCTAGCGTAATTTTTAAATTTTTTTCAATGCCAAAATTTAGGGCAGCCATTATACAATTTTCACAAAAACGATTTTTCTTAAAACTTCCTGAAACTTTTTTTTCAAAACACTGATGTATTTTATGAAAAAAGAAAAATATTTCAGTATTGCTGAAAACGGTACTTTTCATAGAACGGTTTTTTATTTAAGATCAGCGTTTTTCTTTTTTGCAACTACGCATATATTTCTCAAATAAATATTTGTGTTCAAAAAAATTTCAAATATTGTTTTGGTTTTTTGAAAAATATTTCAAAACTTTTTTTTTCAAAATTATGCATATCAAAAAGAGATCAATATTAAAAATCGAAATTTGCTTATAAAATTTATATTTACATATTCTTGAATACTGCATACCCAAATTAATTTCAAAACATTTTCGAAAAATTGTAGATATACATAAAAAAATTAATTTAAAAAAACCGCTCCAAGGATTCATTACAAACAAATTTAAAAATTAACAATTTCTTAAGAAATTGTATGACATCGATTTCTTTCAGAATGAATCTATTTTTGAGGTACATATTTCATATTTCAATTTAAATTTTTATTCGAGAATCTTAACTACATGTTTTTGTTTTTTAATGTTTTTTATGAGTTATAATTTAGGATCCAGTTGTGCACATATATTTATCTCTCAAATACAAAACTAATATAATTTTAACACAATGCAGTATGTAAATAGTTGCAAATATATAAGAATATAATGTAGCTTTGAACTAAAATTCCAATTCTTCAAAATGTTCAAATAAGCTGTAGTTCGAGAAAATAATTAATTAATATTAAAAGAAAGGTGAATGTTTCATAATAAATTAATAAAACTAAAAGTCGAGATAGGTAAAAATAAAAACAAAGATTTTCTTAGAAAAAAGTGGTCCCGGTTTTTTTTTATGTCTCAAAAACGAAAACACATTTTTGCAACCGGTTTTTTGTTTTCGACTAAAAATTAACAATGGCATTGAGTTTTTAAAGAATAATTAATACTAAATTACATACAATTTTGAAAAAAACTTGGTTCAAAAATGATTTTTTGTTTTTTTTTTTTTGAAAATATTGAGTTTGAGAATTAATATTTTTTAAACTATTCGTTAAAACAATTTTATTTAAAAACAAAATGAAAGAAGATATTTCTGGCTTTTCAAAAAGGTACAACACGGTGTTGTAAACGAAGCCGTTGATTTTTAATATTCTTTTTTATAAAATAAGTCAATTTTTCAGAAAATTGCCCTCCCGGCTAAACGGGGGGAATAGACCCCCCTCCCATACGATTTTTTTCTTGTCACAACTCAACCTACACGCTCTAGCTTTTTGGCACAACGCTCGTGAATAACCTGTATAAACAATTAATTTAAAAAAAAAAAAACGGCTCCGACGATTTTCAAAAAGAAAAATTCAATAAATCAAGAATAAAGTTTGAATTTGTTTGGCATTTAAATTTTTGGAATTAATTGTATTTACGAGGTACATTTTCAAATTTTAGTTTTTTCAATAAATTCTAATTTAATTTTTATATATTGAGTTTTTTTTGTGAGTTCAGTGTAAGCTGTAAGTAAGAGCGTAATCAGAATTGCTTAGAGTATGTCTCTTATTTTAACACTACTTTTAACAATTTTGGGAAAATAAAAGTAATCATAAATATTTAGTTTTAGCATGCAGGAGCAAGTTCGTACGACCCAGTCGTGCACATTTTTTTGTTGTAAGCTTCAGCTTTTTTCTCCTTAAAAATATGAAAAATGTTAAAAGTGAGCTTAGACCTTAGAAGGGAATTGAATGTACCTGCATATCCAACCCATTTTTCATACTTTTTTTTACTTGTAGGGTTTTAATTTGTATTCTTTTATAGGTTAATTTACGAAAACAGAATTGATGCGTTTTTTTTTAAACATACCAACATCCGAGGTTAGCCTTTTTTTTGAATCGGCAAAAAGTGATGTCAAAGTTCAAATTCAGGCTTTACTGTAGCACAATTTTTTCTTAGAATATGACCAGAAATCAGATCCCAAAGTATGGCAAACGATTAACCATTTCGTATTAATACAGGTGAAGGCTGTAAGGATAGGTTGAGGTAGAGACATCCTATCATCAAAATAGCTCGCTTCCTTGCATTAAGCATAAAATAAACGCACTAAAAAAAATGCCCATTACTGTTTTGTTGGAAAAATTATATTTTCTCGGACCCAGGTCATGCATTTCTTACATTTTCAAAATTTTTAGTTTTAATCTAAAAGCTCCATTTAAATCGTCTATTTTCTTGCAACCATTACATACAGATAGATATTATGTTGGTTTGTGTCTATTTGAAAAATAAAAAGTGAAATAAATAGAATTTAAAATGTACCTACCCAATCACCTGTCTTCCTCATTTAATTGATCCATTACCGACTTCTAAGGTAGCGAACCAAAAAAAAAAAAATCAAATGGCCTTATTGAGATCAAAAACTTACAAATATACATAGACATACCTATACCTACCCACTTAACTTACGTATAAATCGATCCTCACAAATCACAACAATATGTCAATCTTTTTTTGACCTACAATGAAATTATGTGAATGAATATGATTTTCAAATCACAATTCACAACCAACCCCAAGAAGCAAAAACAAAAACAAAGCAAAACTACAAAAAGTTATTGTCCAAGAACATTCATCAATTCAGATCAAAACTCACTTTTCAAGTTTTTTTCATCCTTCAAGAAAAAAAAAAAAAAAAAAAAAAAAACGCGTTCCCAATTTTTCTACGAAGCTTACAAAAACAAAATCACCTAGACGCAATAAGAAATATGAATACAAGTAAATGAAAGACGACTTCGTTTTCTTAGGTCATTAACTTACACATACAGGTGTAGGACATCAACTCACCCTTCTTTCATTTAACTCGATCATCAACGATCAACCTAACGTCCTAACTTGCTTGTGCATATGACAAAAAAATCATTTTTCTCTCTTCTGCTTCATAAAATTATTACAAATCTACAACAACAATGTTTTGGACCCATTGAAAAGGCATAGGTTTTGTTGTTGTTTTTTCTACTCATAAACATGAAATACATTGTTTCTCCCTCTACCTTTTCAGTATAAATAGCAACGCTCTTTTTCGCACAGTGTGTATCCACAACATGTAAAATGTTTCTAATTTCTAGACTCATGTTTTGGACCCATTGTAAAAAAGGGATGGTGGAAAAAAGCAGGCACAGATTTTTGTTCTACGTGCGACATCTTTGCTTGTTATATGGTCTTTGATATAACTCTTGTCTCGCTACATCTTTCAAATAAAATAGTGAATTGGAGAGTATCAAAGGAGCTTTCGTTCTCCGATCATAGATGCATCCAATTCACACTTATTGAAGATTCCCCAAAACCGATCCAATTCCGGAATTATAGGAAAACAGATTGGCCAAAATATAGGACAACTCTGAAAAGTCTGATTAAACCAGAACTTTCTGTTCCTCCCTTGTGCGCTCTCGAACTTGATCGGGAATTACCCGGGTAGCAAATACCCGGGTATTTGCATGGTGTTCGGGTACCCGGGTACCCGGGTACTCGAAACATAACGATCGTATATCCGAGTACCCAGGTACCCGGGTATTTGGAACTCTTACACAATGAAGCTGAAGTTGTTTGAAAAAATGGATGCTTTCATGAAGGATTTGCAGGTTGAAGGTGGATTACTATGATAATGTAGTTTATAGGGATGTTTTTGATTATTTGTGTGGTTTATTTGTAATTCATAAAAAAATGCAATTTGTTGGATGGATTTTCATTTTATTAGTGGTTGAAAAATGAAAAGTTATAAACCGATCTTGGCCGTCGTCGTCGTGATCGTCGGGATCGTCGTGGTGGTCGTCGTGGTGGTGGTCGTCGTGGTGGTGGTGGTCGTCGTGTCGTGTTCGTCGTGGTCGTGGTCGTCGTAGTCGTAAATAAAGAAGGAAAAAAAGCTGTTGGCAAGTGTTTGTTGATTTTGTTAGGCTAAACACAAACCGAAGCGGACAAAACGTTTGTTCGCTCTTCCCCGGACACAGGTCCATTGCTCTTATGAAGCAACACACACAGAAACAGACACGACATGATAAAAAGTCGTGTCGGCTCATCAGTTGCAGTAAATACATGGGGTTGTATAGGAGCAAACCACACCAAAGAAGACAAACAGTCCCGGACAAAATGTCGACGCCTAAAAGTACACACCGTCTTATGAAGAACCACAGACCAAAGTGAACAGGACAAACAAATAGATTTCGACAAACGGACATGTCGGTTGCTCATACTTGGATTTGTATTTTATTGCGGTATTTCTTGTTGTATTTTGTGCAATTTGGTATGGATGTTGTTGTAAGGGTAAAAAGAATTTAGAAAAAGAAGAATTAAGAAAAAAGAAGAGATTTATTTTGTGTGCATGTTTGTGGTTTCAAAGAAGTGTGCATGAAAACTCGACTAAATTTCTTCGTATGTATGTATGTAAATTGTATATATGTACGCATGTAATTCCAAAATGTGTCTGCAGATTATACCTAGTAGGGACGCTCTCCACGTGGTTCATTTTTGTTTACATTTTTGGATCCTGTTAGGTCTGTTTTTTATTTTAACAAATAGATTGAACTGTTTATCGTGCGTCGCGTCGCTTCCAAAACTCAATTTCTGTTTACTCTTTTGTGTGGATGTTTGTGGTTACAAAGAAGTGTGCGTGAAAACCCGAATCCCGAATACATTTTTTCGTATGCATACAAATGTATGTATACTGAATATTATACACATGAAATTCCAACAGTTTGTGTGTTTCTCGATAAATGTTTTTGTTTCACACATCGAGGAATAAAGAAGCAAAATAAAAATCAAGATAGGGAAAACGCAACTGATTTTTTTTCGATTTTTGTCTTCTTTGTTTGTCCGCTGGCAAAACACACCGAATGCGACAAGGACAAAATATTTTGTCTTTGTCGTCCTCGGTGTGGGGTGAATAACGACACAATTTTTTGTCTTGCGACAAGCAAACTGTTTGTCCGCTTCGGTTTGTGGTTAGCCTTATTGTTGTAATGTACGAAAAAGAAATGCAAGTTGTGTGTGGATAGTGATAATTGAAAGGGATGATTTTATTATGTTGGTTAATCACTGTCCTGCATTTTCCTGTATATGGCCTTCGTCAAACAGGTAGTTAGTGCGATTTCCTTTGTTTTGGTGATACATACAAAATATTTGTTTGAAAATATTAGTTGGATTATTGTAATAAAGGGGTTGAAAATTAAGATAACCGATTTGGTGTGTTTGGTGTGCTGTCGTCGTTAATCTTTTTATGATGGGTTATTGGTCTTTTTCTTAACCACAGGTCAATAAAAAAAAGAAAACAATCATTTGGTAAGTGTTTGTAAGAACGAAATAAATAGTAGCTCGGAGACAGACCTCATTTGCAGGATTGTTAATTTGGGTTTTTGCATGTCATAAAAATTAATGTTTGGGTTTCTCTACATGTCCCGCTTGTAGAAACTAGCGCATTTTCAACAATAACGATGAATGGTAACGCATAATATACTTGGATGGGACTTTTATTGCTATTTTTGTGTTTTATATTTTTTTCTTTTTTGAGATTTTAAGGAAACAAATAAAAATATTGCTATGATCGTCCAACCTGAATATTAAAAGATAATTCGAGTACAAAATAGAACAGTCTGCGAGCTACTATTTATTTCGTTCTTACAAACACTTACCAAATGATTGTTTTCTCTTTTTTATTGACCTGTGGTTAAGAAAAAGACCAATAACCCATCATAAAAAGATTAACGACGACAGCACACCAAACACACCAAATCGGTTATCTTAATTTTCAAGCCCTAATAAAACAATAATCCAACTAATATTTTCAACCAAATATTTTGTATGAATCACCAAAACAAAGGAAATCGCACCAACTACCTGTTTGACGAAGGCCATATACAGGAAAAGGCAGGACAGTGATTAACCAACATAATAAAATCATCCCTTTCAATTATCACTATCCACACACAACTTGCATTTCTTTTTCGTACATTACAACAATAACAAAATCAACAAACACTTGCCAACAGCTTTTTTTCCTTCTTTATTTACGATTACGACGACCACGACCACGACCACGACGAACACGACACGACGACCACCACCACCACCACGACCACCACGACGACGACGACGATCACGACGACGACGGCCAAGATCGGTTTATAACTTTTCATTTTTCAACCACTAATAAAATGAAAATCCATCCAACAAATTAGATTTTTTTTTGGATTACAAATAAACAACACAAATAAAGCAAAACCATCCTAATAAACTACAAAATGATATTAATCCACCCCCAACATGCAAATCCTTCATAATAGCATCCATTTGTTCAAACAATTTCAGTTTCATTCTGTAATAGTACCGAGTACCCGGGTACCCGGGTACTCGGATTCACGATCGTTATGTTTCGAGTACCCGGGTATCCGGGTATATGAATACCATGCAAATACTCGGGTACTCGGGTAATTTGGAATAATTCGAGTACCCGGGTACCCGGGTACCCGGGTATTGTTTCGGGTACCCGGTCAGAATCAAGAGCTCTACTAGAAATACTAAGGAAGGGTTGGAGAAGGCTTTTTAATCGTGCAAAAAAGTCTAGACACCCCCAAGATTGGGATTCCTATAAGGAATCACTCAGAAAGTATAAACATGAATTGAGAATAGCCAAAAGATTCTCGTGGAGATCCTTCTGTAGCTCAATAGAAGAATCCACGGAGGCATCGAGGTTAAGGAAGATTCTCTCTACAAATCCAACCATGCCTAGTTGTCTTAAAAACTCTGATGGTACATGGACTAATTCTTGCGAAGAAACGCTAAACCTGCTATTAGATACCCACTTCCCGGATAGCTCCAAATCCGTTAATACCACAAACCATACTGGATCGGGTATTAACTTAACTTTTCCTCAAGGTCTTGTTACAATGGAAAAATTGACATGAGCTTTGAATAGCTTCAAACCTTATAAATCTCCAGGTCCAGATCAAATCATACCAGCTGAGCTACAATATACCACAGATATAACTTTGCCCATCATTGATATGATCTTCAAAAGTTGTATAGATCTGGTCTATATACCTATATTCTATATTCATTCCCAAGGCGGGCAAAGGCTCGCATGTCAACCCTAAAGATCTAAGACCTATTAGCCTATCATTATTCATTCTCAAAACGCTGGAACGATTGATTGATAAGAGACTATCGATGTCTCAGCATGCTTACTGCAAAGGGAAATCGGTAGAAACAGCCTTGCATACTCTGGTAAAAACTATTGAATACTCCCTAGAGCAAAAGGAATATACTATGGTTGCCTTCGTGGATATTGAAGGTGCTTTCAACAACGTTGACACATCTGCTATCACTTCTGCTATGACGACCCTAAACGTTGAATACTTGCTCTGTGAGTTGATTAATCTAATGCTAAAAAGCAGGATTATCAACTCTAAGATGGGGGATTTTTGTACGAAAAGGTCTGTCAGTAGAGGCACTCTGCAAGGTGGTGTTCTGTCCCCTCTCCTGTGGAACATATTAGTTAACGAACTGCTAATATCCCTCGAGACTGAAGGCTACAGAGTGATTGCGTATGCCGATGATGTTGCTATCGCCGTCACAGGAAAACATCCTAATACGCTGAGAGACCTCCTCCAAAACGCACATAAAATGCTCACTAGATGGGCTGATCACTGTGGACTTAGTATTAATCCCCAAAAAACAGACCTCGTCCTTTTCACACGGAAGTGCAAGATCCCATTAATTGTACCTCCTTCAATAAAAGGTGTACCACTAATTTTTACCAATGAAGCCAAATATCTCGGTCTAAAATTGGACAAAAAGTTAAGTTGGAAACCTAATATTGAGGAAAGAGTTAAGAAAGCTACAGTTGCTCTTTTCTCTTGCAAGAAAGCGATAGGAAGCAAATGGGGTTTTCAACCTCGCATAACCTATTGGCTATACACATCGGTCATCCGACCAATACTTTTGTACGGGGTTGCAGTATGGTGGACTGCGCTGGAGAAAGTCACTTACTGTGACAAACTCAGCAGAGTCCAACGCACTGCATGTCTCTGCATAAGCGGGGCATTGAGAACCACACCCTCAGCAGCGTTAGACACTCTCCTCCATCTGACACCCCTCGAATTCTTTAGCAAACAAATGGCGACGAGTACAGCTATAAGACTCAACGCCTCATCTCAATGGACCAACAATAATGTTGGACATTCCATCATTTTGAACTTCTTCGGTTCTATACCAAAGTACATAGACTACACCATTCCAAAACCCCAATTTGGTAAAAACTTCCAAATATCCATTCCATCCAGAGATGAATGGGAAGACAATAAAATTCTGGATGACAAAAGCATTCATTTTTATACAGATGGATCCAAGACAAGTGATGGAGTTGGTGGTGGTGTGTACTGAGAAAAGCTTAATCTAAGCAACTCATTCCGCCTCCCTAATCATTGTAACGTCTTCCAAGCGGAAATTTTAGCGATCAAAGAGGTTCTCTCCTGGCTAAGAGAAAACATGATATCAACTTCGGATATCCGCATCTTCTCTGACAGTCAGGCCGCTATTAAATCTCTTGACGGTGTCTCAACCAAATCTCAAACGGCCCTCGATTGTCGATCGTCTCTTATGGAGATGGCGCAATAATTTAACATTCACCTCTGTTGGGTGCCGGGCAACAGAGACATCACAGGAAATTGTAGAGCCGATGAACTTGCTAAAAATGGAACCGTCATACCTATTTCACCTGAAAGGGAAAAGATAGGTATACCGATAGCTACATGTGAACTTCTGCTAAGAGAAACAGCCTTAAAGATAACAAATTCTAGGTGGCACAATTTACCAACGTGCGCAGCCACAAAACTCATTTGGCCTTCACTGGACCTAAAGCGCTCGAAAGACTTGCTATCTCAAAGCAGACTTCATATTAGCCCCCTAATAGGTGTCCTTACGGGACACTGTCTTATAGGCACACACGCAACACGACTTGGTGTAGCCTCAAATGACTTCTGCAGGAGCTGTATGGACGAGGAAGAAGAGGACACAATCTCTCACCTTCTCTGCACTTTCCCTGCTCTTTCACTAAGACGCAAACTTCATCTGGGAGAGTACTTTTATGATAATCCCAGTGAACTAGTAAATAAGGATATCAAATATCTTCTTCGCTTTATAAAAAGCTCAAAATGGTTCGACTAGTAAGAAGTAATTCTCTAGATTCACGTGGTATCACAATGGGTTTTCTTGTGGCCTAAGTGTGTGGATTCTATATTCACAGCCACTTTAACCTAACCTAACCTAACCTTATATATATAGAAGATAATAATAATAAATCAAGAGTTGTTTTCACTCTTTCAACTATCTGAAGGAATTATAATATTTTTCTCACATAAAGTGGTGAACACGAAAATAGTAGTAGGTAATAAATAAAAGAAATAATGAAAACATTTTAACACTTTAATTTATAAAAAAAAATAAAAATAAATGATCTGCAGAAAGGTAGAAAGGTTTTGCCCGATCCTGAAAAAGGGAGATCCTCTAAAATGCACCTACTATAAAGGAATAAATCTACTAAACATCACCTACAAGATCTTCTCTGCCGTAATATGTGAACACCTGAAGCCTTTCGTCAACAATCTGATTGGTCCTTATCAATGTGGCTTCAGGCCAGGAAAGTCAAACATCGACCAAACTTTAACGTTGCGGCAGATCCTGGAAAATATCTACGAACTCCAAATCGATACCCTCACCTGCTGCTCCATCAAGGTTGGCAACGAGCTTACGGAATCTTTCGACGTCAAAAAAGGATTCAGACAAGGCGATGCACTGTCATGCGATTTCTTTAACATCGTTCTTGAGAATATAGTGCAAAACTCCACCGTCAATACACAAGAGGCACTATCTTCCAAAAAATCGAGAGGAAAGTTCTTCGGGTCATCTTTGGCCCCGTGTGCATTGAAGGGGAATGACGAAAAAGATATAACAGCGAACTTTACGGGTTGTACAACGACATGGACCTAGCCAGAAGGGTCAAGGTCCAGAGACTCAGATGGCTCGGTCATTTAGAGCGGATGGACACCAATGCTCCGGCCCGGAAAGCCTTCGACACTATTCCCGAGGGACGTAGGAGGAGAGGAAGACCAACATCACAAATTATAGACCAATATCTAAGCTCTCCTGCATTCCTAAGGTGTTTGAACAAGTTATTTGTGAAAGTTTGGCATTTCATTGCAGGAACATCATCTGTCACCAACAGCATGGTTTCAGGCAGTAATGTTCTACAGTCACAAATCTTCTTGTTCTTATAAATCAATGTGTTAGCACTTTGGAATGTGGTCAGGAATCTCACGCCATCATAAAATTCAAACTAAATGCATATGGCTTCCAGTAGCTTAGCGTGTGGGGGGCAGGAGGGGGCAAATGCCCCGGGCGGCACTTGTTTGAGGGGCGGCAAAAAAGGGGCTGCGGCAAAAAAAAAAAAGGTTGCCACAACAAAAAACCCTGCACTTGTTTGAGGGCGGCAAGAAAAAAAAGGTAAAACAAAAGAACCCTGAAATAATTTTCGGTAAACAGAATTTCGTATGGGGTGACATCCAATCGACCTGTACCTATACCACCACAAACTTCATTTAACCACAAATTTAACATAAGCATTAGACCGAAAATCTACTATGGTAAATCTTTTGCGAATTACGATCCACCCATCCACATTCAGATAAACAACAAAATCTTAAATAACAATTGCTTCACGATTAACGGTTGTTGCGACCGAAAATCTCAAAGAAAATTTCTGAATAAGCAACGCAGCAAAACAATCCCTCATTAAATTATTCTTTGACAAGCAGAACACATACCTTTTGGGACGGGTGGTGAGACGTCGACTCGTCGCGGCGGAGCAGCGCGGCGGGTAGAGAAAAACATCGAAATCAACCCTTCACGATCACGATTAGAGGTAAATAGTTGCGACCGAAAACCATCAAACATGTAGTGCAGCGAAAATAAATACCAAACATTCACGCACCAACCCACAGATGAGTTAAAATGCAGATGGGAAACCAAGCTGTCAAATGACAAGGTCTACAAGCTGCGGTCAATGTTTACTGCTAGAGTATGCGTGTTTTTACGAATACTATCTCAGTAAAGTTAGGCATCCCATCTGGTGAGTAAATTAACCGGTTAATTTGAAAATGTATAGTTTTAACGTACGAAAGGTTAATAAAAGTGAGCAGAAGAGGGATATTATGTTCAAAAAGATAGCAAAAAAGTAAAACTGCGTAAAAGCAGCAAATGGCATCAAATGTATCAAGCAGTATAATTTCCGACATAAAAAATGAACAAAAACGAAAATAAAAAAGGGTTCAGTCTAATTAAGAATGCTGAACATCTGAAAAGCTTTTGTTTGAAATCTTATTTTGCTATATAAATACCTGGCTTTATCAGTAACGAAATGCAAGCAAATCGGGTTTCAATTTATACTTAAGCCATGTTCTATAAAATTGGCAATACGACTTATAAGGGTCAAATGTGTTATTTAACGGGTTGGTGACGTTTCCTCCAAGCCAAAATCCCCAAACTGAAATCTCCAGCAGCGAAATCTCCAAAGAGAGAATCCCCATGGACAAAATCTCCATGCCAAAATCTCCAAAACAAATATGTTCAAGTAGTGAATCATGCGGTTAAATCGCGCGATTTAATCGCATGATTCACTACTTGAACATATTTGTTTTGGAGATATTGTTGTATTTAGTTAAGGTTGTTTAAGAAATAAATGTGTAATTCATTTTAAATGTCATGCACATGTCGTGAGAGGAACGGTGTAAGTAGACGTACCTGAATATTGGAGATTTGGAGATTTGAAGGAGATTTTGGCAAAAAGTATTTTTTCTTTGGGGATTTTTTCCGTGGGGATTATGTCGTGGAGATTTTGGCAAGTTGGATTTTTTTTTTGATATTTTGTCCCCATGGTGATTGGTCTTTTGGGGATTTCGTACGACTCCCTTATTTAACCTCTACCCGATATACAACTTAAAGATGGGTTGGGGATGAATGACCAAAACCCGAAATCCCAAAGAGAAAATTCCCAAGGACAAAATCCCCAAAGATGTTTCTTCAAAAGACAAAATATCCAGGAGAAAATCTCCAAAAGACAAAATCTCCCAGGAGAAAATTTCAAAAACAAGATATGTGAGTTCTGAATCAAGCAATAAAATCGCGCGATTTTATTGCTTGATTCAGAACTCACATATCTTGTTTTTGAAAATAATGTTGGATGTTTCGTTTCATAAGATTTAAACAGCTTGTTTACTTAAAAAGAAAATACATTTTTTCTTTAATTTATAACTTCATTTATTATAATTTTAAGAAACTTTACATGTTCTTAACATAATACAAAGTGTATTAGGTAAACGAAGAGATTTTTTGGTATTTTTGGAGATAATGACATTAAAGATTTTTTCTTGGAGATTTTGTACATTGACCTTTTTACTCATGGGAATTTCCTCTTTTTGGTCAATTTTTTTTTGGAGATTTTGTCCAATTGTGATTTTGTTTTTTTGAGATTAAGGGCCGCTCCCCTTAAAGATGCTAGTTTGAACAGAAGGCACTTAGAGTGAAAAAAAACAATTCGTACCTTTGTATGGCACTTCGAAATTCAATCTTATGATCTGTTTGGTAAAAATTGCACATAGATATTATATGAGTTGTATAAATATATAAGATATATAGGTATATAAGAATGGATATTTAACTATGATTTTTTTTTTTTTTTTTGAATAGAAGTGCGGAAATCGGAAATCACTCAAAGAATTTTTATTGACATAAAAAAGTTCAATTCCACTTTTTATGTTTAATCCACACTTATTTTTTCATTACAATGTGTTTTTCCATTTTCCTGTTGTAAATTCATTTTCCTGAACAGCTGATTGTATTATGTCAAAAATTAAATAAATCGTTCCAATAATGTGTATCAACTTCTCAACAAGAGAAAATTAGTCAATGATGCTCTTGTTTACGCATGGAATTTGTGTGAGAGCTTAGGCATTTCCTTGGATCCTCCCAGAAGGAAAAAAAGGAAACACATCTTTGGTGATGGAAGCACAGATATTGGTCTGTCTCATGACGAAGAGTTGAGAAGAAAATTGTTTTCAATTTTAAGAGAGATTTAACCAATTGCAAAGTTTGGCCAAAAAATTCGACTTTCTTTTAGCTTCCAAGCTACTGGCTGAAAATTTTGATTACGATTCGGAACTTGCATTCAATGAGCATGATGTATCTCCAGATGATTTCAAAATAGAACGTGATCGATTAGGAGTCTTTGCATCTTTCTTGGAAAGACTTAACGATCTTGAAACAACAAACCCGCTTGAAATATTAAATTTCATAGTACAGTCGAAGTTAGAAACAAGTTTGCCAAACATTATCATTATGCTGCGTATTTTTTTAACAATAGCAATAAGCAATGCCGGATGTGAGAGGAGTTTTTCAAAACTAAAACTAATAAAAAACTATCTCAGGTCAACAAAAGCTGCGTTTTATTATCACGATGATCTGATCCGGATCAGATCATGAAAATAAAACAGCTTCTATTATCAATTTCTCTTTTACTTCGAGTTTGGCAGATGTTTGTATTTTTTTTTTTTTTTTATTCCGATCGAAGTTGCCCTACGACTTTTTTTTACACCGATTATTAGGTTGTTTTTTTAGGGGAAAAGTTTTTGCTATGTAATTGAAAAATATTTCATTACCGGATAGATGAATGTGTGAAAGTGGCAGCACGGTTTTTATTGAAAATATACGCCAACGTTTCAACTTGTGTGCGGAAGAAGAATTAATTTTTGGATCACAAAAATTGATCCAAGTGAAAAGCAGGATCTCATTTTGTTGTTGTTACACATATAAATCAATGATCTGATCTGGATCATGGTGGTAATAAAACGCAGCTAATGAGTACTCTAAGGATAAGTAATCTAGGAATTCTAGCCATAGAAATGCAAAAAACTGATGCGATAGACACAGAAACTATAATAAAAGAATTTGTGTGTAAAAAACAAAGAAGACAAATAATTTAAACTTTTTCTAAATTTTATAAATTGTTAAATATGGGTAACGTACAAACGTACATAAGTCAATGTCAGTTGAGTTGCTTGACACAATGTTATTAAAAAAATCAAATGTTCTTAATTTAAAAATCGAATAATATACGAAACTTTCCTTATTAAAATGAATACAAAAATTAAATGTTTTTTATATGTACTAGTAATAACGAAAATGAAGTGATTTAAAAAATTAAATTATAATTTCTTAATCTTAGAGCTGATTTTTCAATCATCGAATAAAAATAAAAATAACAAACTGGCAAATAAACTTATCTGAGTATTCATCGGTCGAATAAATTAGAGCGTTT
Source organism: Sphaerophoria rueppellii (assembly GCA_920937365.1). Classification (NCBI taxonomy): domain Eukaryota; kingdom Metazoa; phylum Arthropoda; class Insecta; order Diptera; family Syrphidae; genus Sphaerophoria; species Sphaerophoria rueppellii. The sequence continues at coordinate 6,367,494 of CAKKXW010000006.1, read as the reverse complement.
TTTTGTCAGGTAAAGTCTATCGGATGATTTAAAAATCCAATATTTGGTTTCTTGTCGAATAAACACTATTTGCCTGTTTATCTGACGATTGAAAAATTGGCTCTTAATTTATTTTTTGAGCTTTATTTTATAGTAAGTATGCAATTTAAAACATTAGCCAAATTTGAATGTTAGGTTTCTTAAAATGTGGTTACTTTCAATATGGTTATAATCGATATACATCACCTCCAAATAAATGGATCCTCTGTATGTAAGTAAATGAAAGACGACTTCAGTCTTTGAATTTGAGTTTATAACTGGTGTTTTATTTTTAATCCAACTTATAACTAAACATTTTTGTTAATGACTTATAGTTGTAATACAACACTTTGTGATGCTTGCTTTCTAAGGCTGAGGTATGCTCAGTCTGTCCAGGGTGTTCTCGACTAAGCACCAAACGTCGAGTTAAAGATTCAAACCAAATAACACAACCAACACTCACTATTCGTTCAACGGCTTTTTATTTAGTAATATCTTAAACCTAACAGGTTTCTTATACTAGTTTATTGTATAGGCAATTTACTTATAATACTTATAATACCTAATAATACCACAGCGACGATGAGTTACTCCTTGCCCCTCGGTTCTCGGATAGTTGCGGCTCCTCGTAGACAAATAGTCGGATTATATGACTGTCAGTGTCGCCACTGAATAAACTGAGTCTAGTCAAAATCAGACTCCTATTCACAACAAAAGGTTATGAAATAAACGGTCGAGCTATTGCCCCTGTTCGTTTACTTTCCAGAAGGGAAGAGTAAGCGAAATAAACTTCTGTCAGCGAGCGGCAAATCTCCACTGAATAAACGTTTGGCCGAAGCCCTGTCTCTGATACACTCAGAAGGAGTGGATCAAAGAATAAACCGAGTCTAGTCAAAATCAGACTCCTGTTCACAACAAAAGGTTGTGAAATAAACGGTCGAGCTATTGCCCCTTTTCGTTTACTTTCCAGAAGGGAAGAGTAAACAAAATAAACTTCTGTCAGCGAGCGGCAAATCTCCTGAATAAACGTTCGGTCGAAGCCCTGTCTTCGATACACTCAGAAGGAGTGGATCAAAGAATAAACGGTAAACGGTCGAGTCACAATTATTACTCCTGTTTGTATATTTTCCAGAAGGGAAAATACACAAAATAAACGGTCGGCAAAATATCGGATCGGAGAGAAGCCCCGGTCGGTTGAGAATATATTTTGAAGAAATATATTCCCAATACAAAATACAGGTAGGTAGCTCTAAATATATAGTGCTTCCCGGCAAAAAATTTATAAATAGGATGCTGGTGTAGCAAACTTCTCTGGCGTTCTCTCTACCGAAGCGGAGTCGGAACTGATTTGTGTCGGCGACAACATTTGCCTTTATAAATATTTCTGTTGATCTGTGGTGTGAATCGTATCACACCCAAGTCGTTATCATGTGTTGTCGTCTGTCGCATTTCGCTTCGGTAGTTTCTTGCTGTTGCCTTTCATCATTATGTGCGATGATGTTGCTTCGGTGCTCTCTTTGTTTTCTTTTTTCTTTTTTTCCTTTTCCAGGGGCGGATCTCCGTAGGTGATTTTCAAGTGGGCGGTTGATTTTTTATGCTGATTTCAGTTTTGTTGTGGGTCCGCTCTTGGATTTTGTCGAACAAAATAAAATAATTGTAACGCTTCGTTACAGAGCCCCCTCTGTTAATGGGACGAGATCCTTCTCGTCAGGACAACTACCTTGTACTTGTCTTTATAACGAAGGCTGGCTTCAGTTCCTGCTCTATTCACTCTGACGATTATCCAACCCCAGGGTCGATGAATTTTTAAAAGGCGATGTTTGCTCCCTTTCAACTGGATCCCCTCAAAAGGTCGTCTGGGACCTGGACTTGCCGGTTCTTTCCCTGAGTTACTACTTCTTGGATGGCAGCTGTGGCTTGCACTATAATCGGTCGAACTGTTTCTGGTGTCTTTTGGCTGAGAGCATCGCGTCTGGTGTACGGTCGAGGATCATTTCTTTCCTCGAATTTTTTAAGAGGAATGGGCGGTCGGAACCCCTCGGTTTTCAGGTGGTTCGGTGTTGGTCTGGTGTCGGTGTTTTTGTTCCGCCAAAGTTCTGCGGCAGCTTTGCGGCGTTCCTTGGCCACTGTCATTTCTTCGGTTACGAGTGCTTCAGGTCGGATTGGGATCGCTGCCTTAGCTTCGTGGTGCGGAGTATTCGTCGTTCGACGAGGTTCCATCTCCAAATACACCGGCTGGGCATCTCTGCTTGGCACTTGTATTTTTGATGGGACGGTCGGCTTGCGGGTTGTTGGGTCGCTATCGGCAGTATTAGATCTCGGTGGTTTCCTCTGAGGTGTGGGGGTTATTCGTGGATGGTGGATGGTCCGTTCCATTGGGACGAGATGTCCATAACCCGGACTTGTCGATCTTACTTGTAAGTCACGACGAGCTACTTTAAGAGCGGATTTCATTTTCGTTGTCGGCGGTCGGTTAGAGGATTCTTCCTTCGCAGGTTGCGCTCCACATGTGATGTTCTCGTGAGCTATAAACGGTGAATGAAATTCTGAGTATGAGGGATCTTGTCTCATACGATTTTCGGTATGATCAATCTTTGAAACGGCTGACTGGTCGGTATTTAAAATTCCGTGTTTAGAACCTTTGAGATTGCGAACGTGGGCTCGGGTAATATCGTTGGTTACTCCCTTCCCTTTTGGGACTACGGTGACTGGTGAACACATTTCTTCTCCATCGTAATGAACTGGCTTTCTACCCTCTAAGACTATGCTATTGACGCATATTTGGAGACCGGCTGGTGCCAATATATCCATCCCGAGTAAAACATCGGCTTCCAATTCAGGCAAATAAGTCACATTTTGAGTAGTTTCTCTACCGTTCAACGTTAGCTTCACCATGTAAAGCTCCCTTACTGTGGCGTATACACCGTTTGCCATACTAACTTTCTGGTATACTTGACGGCATGCAGTCTCGAGTCTACGAAGTTGGTCTCGGCATTTTTTATTGATGTATGTTTTCGTCGAGCCGGTGTCTAGTAAAGCGCAGTAGACGTCATTCTGTATCTTTATCGGAACATACGGTCGGGGGTCAAGGTATGGAGTACTGCAGTTGCCTAAAGCATTGGCGCGTCTGCAGGAGCAGTTTCTGGTTAGCGCCATCCTGACAACAGAATGAACAAAATAACTGGAATGGCCTACGACAACTGTCTTTACGATGGCCTCGCTGTTTGCAATTCCAGCAATGTGTCTGGCGATTGTACGGTTCGGTGAAGGTGGATGTTCGTGGTCGTGAAATAGTTGTTGTGGGGTTCACATTCTGGTGGGTGGGTGCGTTTGGTGTGTACCTTTCATCTCTTTTGATGGCGTCGCATTCATCGACTAGAAGTATTAATTCGTCAATTGTTCGGAAATCTTGGCGACGTGCGTACAACCTGTATTCGGGCCTTAATCCGTCGAATATACGGTCGAGGCTGTCTGGTACAGTCATACGGGGATGCTGATGAATCAGGTATTGCGTCTTGAGAATGTACTCCTTCGCACTTTCTCGCGGCCCTTGACGTCGACGGTATATTTCGTCTTCGAATTTGGTCAGGTAACGAGGCGGCAAGAAATATTGGAGAAACGCATGGTGGAAGTCCTCCCATGATTCAAGGCTTCCCCTCTTAACGCGTAGCCACTCCAACGCGTTTCCTCTGAACAATTCTGGTAAAGTACGGATGATATAACGGCGTGGGATATTATAACACTCGGTTAACTCTTTCTATGAACTCCAGGGGATTGCTCGTTCCGTCAAACTTTAGATTCCACTTTCGAACGGTGTTCATGACCTCCGCTTCATAATTTAATGTATACCGGTCTGGTGGTCCTGAACACGAGGGCGTTTCGTCGGATGTCTGAAAGTGGCTTGAAGGTGCGGCGTTGTCTGGTGCGGTTGGAAATCTATTTGCGGCGGGTACTGGGTACAGGGTTTGCAGGTACGGCAGCGGAGCTTTCTGTTCTGGCGGTTTAACCAGAGCGAGGTCTATCTGGGGTTTCCGAGAAGGTGCCTTTCTTTCTGGTTCGGTATGGTCGGGCGATTCGTCATCGGTGTTGAGGCGGAGCTCGATAGCGTTCTCCCAGGTTTGACAGAGATTTCGGATCGGTCCGTGATTCCTTAACTGCTGCAAATGTTTGTAGAGACGTGTCCAGAGTCTGTGCTGTCAGAGTATTGATCAGCTCTTGCTTCTTCATGAAGTACACGAATCCCAGGTTCTTCACTGGGTTCAAAGGCTGACTTTCTTGACTGTCGGTCTCGGACATAGTGCTATGGTCGGTCGGTATTCTTGACAAAGAATCAGGTAAATCGGTACACGAAAAACGGCGGTGGCGGTCGGTAGCACTAGATGTGTCGGAGTCCAAAGATGCAGAAAAATCACGCTGGAACGATTCTGTTGAACAGCTTCGGCGATGAGTGAAGTTGGTTGGTATCGCGTTTTGTTTTGCCAGTTTATCCGGTCGGTGAGACCTTTCGAAGAGTGTTATTGTTTGGTTTTTCGGAATCTTCTAGGGTCCCTGCTCGGGCGCCAATTTGTGATGCTTGCTTTCTAAGGCTGAGGTATGCTCAGTCTGTCCAGGGTGTTCTCGACTAAGCACCAAACGTCGAGTTAAAGATTCAAACCATATAACACAACCAACCTTCACTATTCGTTCAACGGCTTTTTATTTAGTAATATCTTAAGTCTAACAGGTTTCTTATACTAGTTTATTGTATAGGCAATTTACTTATAATACTTATAATACCTAATAATACCACAGCGACGATGAGTTACTCCTTGCCCCTCGGTTCTCGGATAGTTGCGGCTCCTCGTAGACAAATAGTCGGATTATATGACTGTCAGTGTCGCCACTGAATAAACTGAGTCTAGTCAAAATCAGACTCCTGTTCACAACAAAAGGTTATGAAATAAACGGTCGAGCTATTGCCCCTGTTCGTTTACTTTCCAGAAGGGAAGAGTAAGCGAAATAAACTTCTGTCAGCGAGCGGCAAATCTCCACTGAATAAACGTTTGGCCGAAGCCCTGTCTCTGATACACTCAGAAGGAGTGGATCAAAGAATAAACCGAGTCTAGTCAAAATCAGACTCCTGTTCACAACAAAAGGTTGTGAAATAAACGGTCGAGCTATTGCCCCTGTTCGTTTACTTTCCGGAAGGGAAGAGTAAACGAAATAAACTTCTGTCAGCGAGCGGCAAATCGCCCTGTCTTCGATACACTCAGAAGGAGTGGATCAAAGAATAAACGGTAAACGGTCGAGTCACAATTATTACTCTTGTTTGAATATTTTCCAGAAGGGAAAATACACAAAATAAATGGTCGGCAAAATATCGGATCGGAGAGAAGCCCCGGTCGGTTGAGAATATATTTTGAAGAAATATATTCCCAATACAAAATACAGGTAGGTAGCTCTAAATATATAGTGCTTCCCGGCAAAAAATTTATAAATAGGATGCTGGTGTAGCAAACTTCTCTGGCGTTCTCTCTACCGAAGCGGAGTCGGAACTGATTTGTGTCGGCGACAACATTTGCCTTTATAAATATTTCTGTTGATCTTGGGTGTGAATCGTATCACACCCAAGTCGTTATCATGTGTTGTCGTCTGTCGCATTTCGCTTCGGTAGTTTCTTGTTGTTGCCTTTCATCATTATGTGCGATGATGTTGCTTCGGTGCTCTCTTTGTTTTCTTTTTTCTTTTTTTTCTTTTCCAGGGGCGGATCTACGTAGGTGATTTTTCAAGTGGGCGGTTGATTTTTTATGCTGATTTCAGTTTTGTTGTGGGTCCGCTCTTGGATTTTGTCGAACAAAATAAAATAATTGTAACGCTTCGTTACAACTTTTTGCCCATGCCAAAACCGTACACTTAAATAATATTCACAGTCAGTAACAATAGAATTACTTAAAGAACAACAGAATCATTTAAAACCAATAAACTGTAAAGCTAAGCAAATCATTCATTGCATTTTATTGTAATCTGAATATCTGTTTTGAATTTGTCAATATCCATAAAAATATTGTAATAAATAGAAATCGTATTAATTTGCTTGGCAAGCAAAGTTAAAGTCATGAACTCCTCCCCTCCTTAAATTTGAACGTCCTCGTTCATAATATTAAGAACACTCATTCTGATTGCCTCTTTATCCAACTTTGATTTCTCGGGTTCTGCATTGGTTGTTATTGTAATTTTTTTTGGTTTTATCTTTGCATACAATAGAACAAGAATGAGTATGGCAAATATTCCCGTGATAGCGTACCGCATCCACTTACTTGTTTCCAAGGTTGCTTTAAATTCGTTAGTTTTTTGATTATTCAAGAAGTGCAACTTGTGCAAGTAAGGTAGAGATATCTTATGATTGTATGTGACTTCGTCCAACATTGTCGTCTTTGGTGCTGTTAGGTGAACCATGTCGAAGGACTGATTAGTGTAGTATTCCTTTCCGTTGACCTTTATCTTAGACCTAAATGTAATTAGGAAAGACCCATTCAGTACGATGTGTTGAGCATTGTCTTCAATTGTGATATTCTCGCCTCTGGCTATGATAATTCCATCCTGGATGCAGTTGAGCAAGGCAAGAGTTCTCGGGGTCTTTTTTGCAATAGGAATAGAGGGGAGCTTTTTTGCACATACTTAGTGGATAATTAATTATTTTACAGTTTGCAGAACGGTTTGAACTTAAATCTAAAATTTTGTTGTCATGAACAACTGGACTTATTTGGAAAAGTCTACATATTTCTTGGACTTTAGGAATTTTAATTAAGTATACAAGTGAATCGTTTTGGTAATACATTTTTACATCGGCAACGTTTAACAAATCGGTTATTTCGGTAGCAAAGTTTTCTCTTATTTCAATTAATTCTATTTCATCTGAATTTAAAATTAAAGGATTCACAATATTATTTTTTGCTAATATTAGAGAGTAGATATTATTGCTTAAATGATTAATTACTATTCTATTTCTCCTAGACATTATAGAAATTAGTTGTCTGTAATCATCAGCCGGCTCTTGTTTGTCTATAGAGTTTTGGTTTATACTATTAATTGCATCTGTAATTTCATCTATTTTGTTCTGAATCTGAGTGTTTATGTCAATCTGCCTATTGTTGGATCTTGTTAGCTCGTCTTCCTGCATTTTTAACAGTTCCATATCTTGATGATCGGGTGTACCTGCAATAAACTTTATTGCAGAACCTATAAAATCTATGGATCGTATTTTTCTAATGGGAGGCCTAAGCATTCTTAATAAACGCTCTATTTCATCTATATCCTGCAGAAGAACTTCTTTGAGTTTTTCATCTTTAATTTGCTTCAATATGTTTTTGTTATCAGATAGAATAGTTACTTTTTCGCCTGTCTTATATTCTTTCGGTTTGGTATTACTATTGTGAAATTCTAAGTCTTTTTGTTGTTTTTTCTTAAGTTTTGTAATTATTTCGATTTTTAATTTTTTGGAAATGTTGTGAAAAATATCGGAAGGCTTATAACCTGTAACTGAATGTATTGAGTTGTTATATTTGAAGGTTGAAAGGAGCATTATTTCAATAATATCTTGGGAACTTTCCTTAGTACACCTTGCTGTTTCGGCAAGGGTCGAATGAAATCGTTCCACTTGTCCGTTGCTTTGACTATGTAGTGCTGGTACAGAATGTGTTGAGATATTGAATTCATTTTTTAATAGTGCTTGAGTTGAATTTGATGTAAAAGCACCTCCATTATCTATGACTATTAATTTCGGATTTCGAAATTGTGAAATAATTTCAATCAAGGGATTTCTTTTGTCCACAGAATTTCTAGAGGGAGTATGTTTTTTGATGGCGAATTTTGAAAATTTATCAATACACGTTATAAAATATTGTTTACCGGTGTTGTAAATATCTAATTGGAGAATCTCTCCTACGTATGTTGGGATTGGTGTTGCACCGATGGGATGTTGCACTGGTCTACGCTGATACTTATTTTCCTTACAAATTTTACATTTAGATGCATATGCCTTACAAAGCTTCATCATATTCGGGAAATAGTATTCTGAGAGTATTTGTTTGAAGTTTTCTCTTGGACCTCTATGTGCTCTGTTATGCTCGGCAACGATGATTTCTTCTTGATCGTGTGTGTTAAACACGTCTTGAACAAGTGGTCTAGCATATTTAATGTTTACTTTGGGAAATGCGATAATGATATAATTTTGTACTTTACCTAAGGTTTCTATGTCACAGTAGATTCCATTTACTACGTCCGTATGAAGGACATCACGCATTATATCTATAAGTTCTTCGGTGGATCTAAATGATATAATATGTCTAACCTATTTTTTAAAAAGAATCTTAACTTTCTTGCTTTTCTCGGAACCTTGAGTAATAAAGATTTGATTCTTGAAGCAGTTTATGGGATTGTGTACTGAGGGAATAACTTTCGTAAGGGATTCCTCACTGTGAACGGTTTGATCTGAGGAAGACAGCGCGTTAATATATATAAATTAATTTCATCTTCATGTTCGTTAGTCATGTTTTGATATTCGCCTTCGCATTTGTTTTCAAACTCGTACTCGAAATTATTTTTTTCATATTCGTCTTCGTAGTCTTCGTATGTGTTTTTATTGTCGACTTCATATTCGTAGCTTTGGCTTGGGTCCTCGTTTATACCTTGAGACTGTGCGAAGTTTATTCGCTGATTTTTAGCTATAGGTACTCTATCTGATTCACGCAACCGTTTGAATGTTTTATTATTTTCGTAATTTTGGGGTTGAGGTCTAACAATTTGGTTGCTGTAAGACTCTTCACGTCTTTGACGGAATTTTGAGGAATTATCGATACTCATTTGGTCGTTTGGGTCAACCAATTGTTCATATCGAGGTTGTAATTGACGGATTCTAGATGAGTTTCTTACACTGATATGATTGTTTCGTTCACCTGGCTGTTGGTTTTGAAATGGGAGCGCCCTCGTTACGAGTTTGTAGTTAGGGTTGCTCCGAGGAGGGGCGTTACTTGAATTATTACCAATATTTGGGTTTTTATCAAAAGCTCTTGCGAAGTTGTACCTATGTTGGTTTGCTTCGAGCTCTTGGGCTTTGGCTAATGCGGAAGGCAAGTCTTCGCAACCGGCAGAAAACAGAATATTACAAAATGGCTTGTTAAGGCCTGATATAAATACACGCAATGCATCTGCTCGGAATTTTGTGGCTAATGAATTTATTAAATTGTTATTACCTGAATACTCCATTGAAATTTTGTTTGTAATAGCAGTGAGATGTTTTTCTATCCTGTCGTAAAAATCTGAAATGGACATTTGTCCTTGGCACAAAACGCTCAATTGATTTTCAAGTACATGAAGTGGGAGTTTGTCTGCGTATGAATGATCTAACCGTGCAATTATAGCATCGAAATTGAGGACCGTATTGAAAGAAGATAAGATTAAATCTGCTGATCCCACAATTTTATTTCTTATGATGGCAACAGCTTGGTAGTACCTTTCAGAACCTTCATAAGGGATAAAAAGTTGTATGGCTGTTTTTGCCGCTTGCCGCCACGAAATATATCTGGATCGATCACCACAAAATTCTGGTATTGATTTTATCACATCAAGTGATATTTGACATTGAATGTCGGGTGTTGTTACGGTAATAGGCTCATACGTACTTGAAGGAATTTGGCAGGAATTTAATTTTTCCGTTAACTGCGTAATTTGCATGTTCACTTTTTCGTTAACCTCTCTATTTTCTAAAGTTATTTCCTGCATTCTCCTAACCAATGTTTCGCATGCTGTTTCTACAGCTACCTGCACGGCTGATGAAATCACATTAGCTATTTCCGACATTATTTATAAATTACAAAATATTATATTTATAAAAATATGAAAAAAGGTTTTAATATTTTTTTTAAAAAACTTTCTTACACTAGAATAATTACAAACAGCATCTCTTGTTGATTGTTGATGATAGATTATTTTTATTTTTGTTGTTGTTGTTGTTGCTTCTTTGTAAGCGGGCTGTAGTCAATTAATTGTTGATTTTCTTAAACTTTTAATGTTTTTTTGTCTATGTTTTTTCTCTCTATTGAGATTTTTCACACTTTAATTATTTTCCCTCTATGGAGATTTTTCACACTTTAATGTTTTTTTTTGTTTTAATTGTTAATCTTTTTACACAAAGTTCGCGTTTTTTGTGTTGGTCTTGCCTTTTTTCTCTTTTTATAAAGATTTTTTCAGGCACACGGTACTAAGCGGGAGAGGAAAAAAAAAGTTAGTGGGTTTCCGCGGTTTTTGTGATTAATTGGCTTATCTCTTTTTATAAAGAGTTGTAAAAGCACACACGATACTACGCGGACAAAGTTGGGCGCCAGTAAATGAAAGACGACTTCAGTCTTTGACTTTGAGTTTATAACTGGTGTTTTATTTTTAATCCAACTTATAACTAAACATTTTTGTTAATGACTTATAGTTGTAATACAACACTTCCTGCACATGCCAAAACCGTACACTTAAATAATATGCACAGTCAGCAACAATAGAATTACTTAAAGAACAACAGAATCATTTAAAACGAATAAACTGTAAAGCTAAGCAAATCATTCATTGCATTTTATTGTAATCTGAATATCTGTTTTGAATTTGTCAATACCCATAAAAATATTGTAATAAATAGAAATCGTATTAATTTGCTTGGCAAGCAAAGTTAAAGTCATTAACTTGTATGGTTCATTATGGAAGAAATGGTAGTGTTCACCAACTTTGACAAAAAAAATTTGGGGCGGAAAAATTTGATCTGCCCCGGGCGGCAAAAACCCACGCTACGCCACTGATGGCTTCCCCTCATTTTTCATCACTTGGATATCCTCTTATCTCTAAGTCACTTTTTGCTAATTCGGGAGCTCCTCAGGGTAGCCATCTAGGACCTCTACTTTTTAATTTAGCTATAAATGATGCCCCGTTATGTGTGCGTAATAGCAAAATCCTCATCTTCGCAGATGATATGAAGATTTACACAAACATCTGTTCTAGTAATGACCACATTCTTCTACAAAATGACATTAATAGTTTTGCATAGTGGTTTGAGAAAAATAGTTTAAACCTAAATCCAATAAAATGTCAAACAATGACCTTTTCAAGGAAGCGTGCACCGTCTTCATATGACTACGCTATCTCACAGCACATTCTAACCCGTGTAACTTCCGTAAGAGATCTTGGAGTTTTCTTTACCCCTAAATTAGATTTTTCTGTGCACATTAACAACATCGTGAATAAAGCAAACTCAATGCTTGGATTTTTAAAGCGTTGGTCAAAGGAGTTCCGCGATCCAAATATAACCCGCGCTTTATATTATTGCTATGTTCGTCCTCACTTAGAATACGCTTCCCAAGTTTGGTCACCTCATTACAATATTCATATTGAGAGGCTAGAATCTGTTCAACGAAATTTTACTCGTTTTGCCTTGAAAGGTGTTCTATGGAGTGATCCTTTGAATGTCCCTTCTTATGAAAACCGTTTGCTAACTCTCCAAATGGAAACATTGTCAAGTAGACGAAATAACAATGACATGGTATTCCTCCATCAAGTTATTACTGGTGTAACAGATGCACCGGAATTACTTGGCGCTATATCTTTCAACCATCGGGGTGGCGGTTATAATTTTCGTAGGAAGCACTTGGTACATGAACCAAAACATCGTACCAACTATGGTTTCTATGAGCCCTTGACACGTATGAGTAGGCTTTCAAACTGCAACTCAGACTTATTTGATTTAAATATAAGTAAGAATAAATTAAAGTCTTTGCTCAAGACCAGTGTTATACACTTTTAAATGTTTCTCTGTTTACTTAATGTTTGTAATTATTAGTTATGTATTAATCTTGTTTTGTTAACTGTCTTGTTTTTGTTTCATCCGGCTTGTGTGTTTCGGGTCATTATCTTGCTGGAAGACCCATTTTAGAAACCTTTCTTCTTCTGGATATGGTAACATGACATTTTCCAAGATGTTGTCATAAATATTATGATCCATAATCCCTTCGATTTAGTGTTTTAGGCCTATACCAGAATTAGAAAAACATCCCCATACCATAAGCGATGAGCCACAATTTTTGTTGTGTATTATGGCAGGTATTCGGTATTCGGAGGACGTCTAACAAACTGTAGAGAACCAGTGCCACCATACAGAACAATTTTTGACTCATCCGTCCATTAAATATTTCGCCATTTTTCCAAAGCAAAAGAAGTAAATTTTCTAGAGAACTCCAGACGTTTTTCCTTATGTGTTTTTTTGTAAGTAATGGCGTTTTGCTTGGGCTACGTGCTGGTAATTTTGCTTCTAATAGTCTTTTTCGAATGATCATATCACTCACTGCCAAATTTAGATCATTTCTTATTTGTACAGCCGACATTTTTGGATTTAGTTTAGCTGACCTCACAATCCTTCTATTATCCGGCATCAGTGGCGTATTATCCTAAAGGCAAATTAGGCATGTGCGTAGGGGCGCTGGCAACAAAGGGGCGCGCGGATGCAGCGAGTTCATACATATGTGGTTGTTAAGGAAGCAAACTTATGAACTCAAATCTCAGATCAAACTTATGTTAAAATAAAAATCGGTCCTGAGCAATTCCACTTGTAGTGTCAACTCGGTTTGCCTATTCGGTTTGCCAACTCGAGCTGAGTTGCAACTCGGTTTGCATAAATCAACTCGACTTAACTTGGTTTACAAAATTTACGATTCGGAACATCATTAATTAAAATATTATAAACCGAAATCGTAGGAACTTTGGGACAATATCTATCGTTCCGATGTAAACTTGGTCTCTTTTTCCATTGCCCCTATTTCAACGCGGTTTTCTCAGGCGCGGGACATCGGTTTCGGTCAAACTATACTACGAGCTATTTCTAATATATGCCTTATTCCACCTCTGTATGCCGGTTTTGGAATGTATTTTATAGCATTGGCTATCATTTTGGCGGAGCATGAACAAATACGCTGTATTTCTGCATAAGATTTGCTTCGCGTAGCGACAGTTTAAAATTTCGTTACTCAACGGTGCAATGCTTACCACGGCTCACTTTTTTTATAATTTGCACCCACTCAAGAGATTTTGTATACCCTTTTTAAGCCAGAGACACAGTGAGTGCATTAGGAAGAACGGGTAGGAAAGGAGGTGTCGGTGTACATTGGTCTTTAATTCTTGAACATTATAATGACTGGGAAACACAGAGTGTGAAAGAGAGTTCCACATTCGCGTAATACGGCTAAGAAATGATTCTCTATACTTTAGAGTAAGTCCGAAGGTGGGCTCGAGAGTAAACTGATGGGCATTCCTTGAAGCGCGGGTATAACGGTTTAATGGTTTATGGGGGAGGAATGCTACTGACTATTTCTCTAGAGCACTTATGGTGGTCTAAAGGAGTGAATGAATCAGTGATGTCTCTATCACTGATCATTCTTACGGCTCTTCTTTGTATACCATCCAAGAGGCATATGTAAGTTACTGGAGCACCAGCCCAAAGATGGGAATTGTAGTCAAGCCTTAGACGGATATAAATCTTATAGATAATAGCCAGATCAGACGGATAGAAACATTTCTTGCACCGTTTTAAGAAACCCAAACATTTTGCGGCATTTTTAGCGACATCACGTATGTGCTCGGTCCTCAAGAGGTGGTCAGTGATACACATACCGAGAACCTCTAGATGTTCGGTCTCATTGATGCAAGTGCCACTAATGGACAGTGGCAAGAGGGGTATATCTCGCTTCAACGATTGAAGACAGCATTGAGTTTTCGAAGCATTTAATATCTTTTCCCCATTGTACAATGCTGTTTAAGTCAGAGTTTAATGAGCTTATTATATTTTGCCGTTGCAGTTGCAACGAAGAGCAGGGATGTGTGTCTGGAAACGAATATGAAAAGCTAAGGGTACTATCAGCGAAACAATTGATTGGATTTGAAGTTACAGACAAGAGATCATTAATGAAAATGAGGAAGAGGGTCGGAGACAAAACGGATCCCTGGGGCACACCAGCATTTATATTGTGGGTTTCGGACTTGAATCCGTCCAATACAACTTGTATTGAACGGTTCGAAAGAAAGTTTCTAATCCAACGAAGAAGGGATTCATCGAAACCGAAGGCACGCATTTTCGATAATAGAGCAAAATGCCAGACTTCATCAAATGCCTTTGAAATTTCAAGTGCAACAATCTTACTTTCTCCAAACCATTTCCATTTCCATTTCATTTCATTTCATTTATTTGGTCTTTTAAAATTGACAATATACTTCGAGAAAAATCTCATAAATAGTATTAATATTAAACAATATTCAATTTCTTTTAACTAATAGATAACCTTAATATTGCAAATAGAATTATTAAAAATAGTTATTACAAATCAACAAGTTAATTGTTATTATTAAAGAAAACAACTAAAAAGAATGTATTATATATTAAAGAATCATATTTCCATACATTTCAGCCCAACATGTGTTTCATTAGATCCCCTCGAAAGCCCCGTGATGAAGTATTTCTCTGCAATTGGTGTGGGAGATTATTCCACAACCTTATTGCATTGACAAAATAAGATCGCTCTCCAATGGTATGTGTAAACCTCGGTAATAAAATCTTAAGACCTCTAGGTGACTGTAGAAAACATAGATATTCCTTATATTTAAATTCGTAATATCTATCAAGGGTCATGCCTAGAACATCGGTCTTAAAGTGAGAAATACTTACATATCTGGGCAGACCCTGTATGAATCGTGTGCAGTCATTAAAAGCTACATTTATTTTCCGTTTACATTCAGAATCTAGAGAAGGGTAGACAATACAATTGTATGAGAAGAACGGCAACAGTAAAGATTTAACTAATTTTAACTTCAGATCCGAAGAAAGTAAACTAGAAGATGCATTTAGACTGCGCAGTCCACCGTAGATCTTCCTTATTGTATCAGACGTGGCATCACAACACGATAGCTTACTATTGATAAAGAAGCCGAGATATTTTACTTTGTCAACATAGGGTAACGTATATCCATTCAGATAAAGAGGTGGACGATCACTTAATGCAATATCTCTTCTTGAACACACCATGCCAAATGACTTCAAAGGATTTAATTTGATTTTATTCAGCTGAGCCCAGCCATGGATGTGTGATAGATCTTCATTAACACGCTCCACGCAGTCTTCTAAAAGTCCAGGACTTCTTGACAAGTATATTGTGACATCGTCAGCATATATTTGCAAGTTGCAATTAACAACAAAATCTGGGAGATCATTAATAAATATACAAAAAAGTAGTGGTCCTAGGACGGATCCTTGGGGGACACCAGTATTGATAACATAAGGACTTGAGATTCCTAGTTCAGTTTCAACGCAAATTGATCGGTTTTTTAAGTAACTGTACATTAGTTCAAGGGCAGATCGAGAGAAATCAAAATTACTTTTAAGTTTTGACAAAAGAATGTGATGATCTATACAGTCAAATGCTTTTGAGAAATCGAGCATCACCATTACACTTGTTTCATCACGATTTATTACTCCCACGTTTTTAATTTTAAGAATCGGAGGAGGCGTTTGTATGTTTATCAGGGAATCTATTTTGGCTAAAACTGTATTCTCGTCTTCGTTATCACCAATAGAGTTTTTATGCGTTGAAATCAAGAATGATAATGATAAATGTTTACTTGTTACTGTTTATAGCCCCCCATCTAAATTTAAGGAAGACAACCTGAGAGAGTTTGAAGACACATTATTTAAACTAATTCCGAACTACAATAAAATTCTAATAGGTGGGGACTTCAATGTCAATTTTCTTTCAAATAACGTTTCATCACAACAACTTCAATACATTTGTGAGAAATTGGGGCTTGTTGTAGTAAATCAGCGATGGCCAACTTGTTTTCAGTCAGCCACAAATCCATCTCTAATAGACATGTTTCTGACTAACTCAGTCAATCAAGTTATTGGAAATGATCAAATGAGTCTTACATCAGACTTCATACACGATTTGATATTTTGCTCTTTTAACTTTAAAACTAGGAAAGATTTGATAAAAGTAGTTAGGTTCAAATCAGTTGATAAAACTAATTTACAAAACTTGTATCAAAACCTAAATGATTTTGAATTCACTCAAATTTACAATTCCCCGGACATTGACTCGAAAGTTTCGAACCTGACGTTAATAACTAATGAACTTTTTGAAAACTATGTTCCCACTGTATCAAAAGTCATAAAGCCTCAATGCTGTCCTTGGTTTTCAGCCCAAATTAAAACACAAATTAGAGAAAGAGAACGCTTTTTCAGAGCATATAAACGCCATCCTACTGAATTTAACAAGTTGCAATATGTTTTTGCGCGGAACAATGTAACATCACTTATTCGCAATACAAAACGGTCATATTTTTTGAAGCGCCTTGATACCAAACTAAGTTCAAAAACTCTTTGGACATCTTAGTAACACCCAAGTCTTTCTGGTTCATAAACCTTTGAAGACAGATATCATCAATTTTATATTCAAAACTTATAGGGCTATGAATTCTTGAGTATGTCACAACACTATATTTACTTACATTGAAAAATAGTCAATTTCGGTTACACCAACTAGTTATGTTATTTAGATCCATTTGAACACTAGACGCGTCCAATGGTGTTTTTATGCATTTAATCTTGAGGTCATCAGCATATAATAAAAACTTCGAATTTGAAATGCAGCTAGGCAAATTATTAATGAAGAGAATGAAAAGTAGTGGTCCAAGAAAAAATATTAATTTCATTCCCAATCTTGACATATTGTTTACGCCCTACTAAACAGCTGTGAATCCAATTCAAAAGTGATGAGTGAAAACCAAAGAGTTCAAGTTTTCTTATAAGAATATTATGCTGCACACGATGGAAAGCCTTTGAAAAATCAGTGTAAATAAGTAATAACATCACACTGATAATGGTTTTCTAAACAATGAAGACAGTAAGTGGTTAATAAAGATAAATTAGTTACAGTCGATCTTCCACTCATAAAACCATGTTGGTTTTCAGATACAAGATTTTTAACCAGACTATAAAGCTTGTTTTTTACAATGGCTTCAAAAAGCTTAGGTATAAGCTGGAGTTTGGCAATTGGTCTATAATTTTTAATAGAAGATTTCGAGCCAGATTTATGCAAAGGTGTAATGAAGGAATGTTTCCAGGTATCCAGAAACACACCTTGTTGTAAAGAAAGGTTGAATATATAACACAATGGAGCAGCAAGATATAATCTACAATTTTTAAGAAGAACTGGTGGAATATTATCAGGTGCAACAGAAAAGCTGTTATCAAGAGATGATAGTGCTTCAAGTACATCCTCAACAGAGAAAAAAGAGATCCAGCTGCAAATCAAATCAAAGTTTTTAATCTGGACTCCAACTGGTCAAATGGATGATTGAAGGGCATCGTTGAATAAAGCAGTTGGAATTACAAGTTTAAAATAAATGTAATGGAACGATGACATATCTGCTTCTTTTTTTTACCAATTTATTGCAAACCAAGCTTGTAGTTGGCAAATTCTGTTTTCGTGCGATGTAATTTATAACAAGTCGAGAAATATGTAAAAAATGATGAAGAGGTACAGATAGAAGAGAAGCAAATATTTCAGCATCAGTATTCTCACCAATCAGCAATTTATGGACATGGACAGAAGATTTGTTAACAACATCTCTAGTCGTGCTGGCATTGGCATTAGCATCAGCAACATCAATGCCAATATCATTTTGATTAGCAACAGTATCGATGACGTCAACATTAATATCAATTTTATTAGCAATATGGGCAGAAGCTTTGTCAACAACGTCCCCAGTCGCACTGGTATTAGAATCAACACCAATATCATTTTGATTGGCATCAGCATCAATGACGTCAACGTTAAAATATTAGCAATATTAGCATCAACACCAGCAACATCATCAGTGACACCATCTACACCAACATCAGCACGAACCACAACAGATTCAGCCTGATCTTCAGTCATTAAAGTTGTGTCATCAGATATGGTCGACGATGATTTTGAATCAAGAGTAATAGAATTATTAATTTTAGTCGAAGCAAGAGAGTCAGACAAGGCGATGCGTTCTCATACGATTTCTTCAACATCATTCTTGAAAAGATTGTGCAAAGCTCGAATGTCAAAACCAGAGGAACAATCTTTCAAATGTCCGTCCAGCTACTAGGATACGCAGACGACATTGACATAATTCGAAGAACACAGCGTGATGTCAGTGGAGCCTTTGTGAGCCTTGAGACGGCGGCGGCCGAGAAGATGGGTCTAGCGGTTAACGAGGGCAAGACCAAGTTAATGCTGTCGACAAGAAAGGACTACCAACATCGACGCCTTGGAGCAAACGTCAACATAGACGGATTTAACTTCGAGGTAGTTAAGGACTTTGTCTACCTGGGATCCGCTATCAACTCAGACAACAACACCAGTGCTGAAATCAAACGAAGAATCACTCTTGCCAATCGCTGCTTCTTTGGACTTAGAAGGCAATTGAGTAGTAAAGTCCTCTCCCGAGCAACTAAAGTAACACTCTACAAAACCTTCATCATCCCGGTCCTCATGTATGGTGCAGAGACATGGACCAGGACAACATCTGATGAAAACGCTTTGGGCTGCTTTGAGAGAAAAATTCTCCGAATGATTTTTGGTCGTGTCTGCATTAATGGAGACGAATATTCAACCAAGAACTGTACGAGCTGTACAGCGACACTGACCTAGCCAGAAAAGTAAAGGTCCAACAACTTATATGGTTGGGTCATGTTGAGCGAATGGAAAATTACTCCGGCTCGTAGAGTCTTCGAATCCAACCCGGAAGGACGTCGCAGAAGAGGGAAACCGCGACTCCGGTGGAGCACACAGGTGTTAGAGGGCCTGAACTAACTTGGCGTGCGAAACTGGAGACAGCTGGCCAGGGACTGAGCTGGCTGGAGAAGTTTGTTGGGTGAGGCCCTGGTCCGCCCTGGACTGTAGCGCCACCATAAGTAGGTAAGTTAGTAAGCAGCAAGCAATATTCTATTGACCATTGATCGATTCCTCTTAAATCTTCATTTATACGTGCAACGTAGAGTTCAATTACACCTAAAGGGCAACTTAAGTACAGCTTAGTGTTGTCGTCATACATGCGAATGGAACACTTTTTTAAATATTAGGCAATTCGTTCACATACTTGTTTAGCTGCATGTACTCGCCGGCATTCATCGTCGAACAAGGGTTTTCGTTGTGGTGGCCGTGTAAACCCTAGCACTTCACAGGCGGCATCTCTGACGGCTGCTTGGCAGTGTTGCCACTGGTTCTCTATATTTTGTGCTGGCAGCAAAGGACTTCTGAGAAGAATTTCGGAGACACGATCGGAAAAGAATCTAGCAATCTCTTGCGATTGTAGCCGTTTGACGTTGAATTTCCTCCTAGCATTTTCGCGTGTTGGCCTTGATCGGGATATCCGCATTCGTACCTGGGCTACAACAAGGTAGTGGTCCGAGTCGATGTTGGCACCTAGGAATATGCAGACATCTTGCATGCTAGAGAAGTGTCGTGCGTCGATCGCAATGTGATCAATCTGGTTGACGGTTGATTGGTCAGGAGATTTCCATGTTCCCTTGTGGATATCGATATGTGGGAATCGCGTACTTGCTACCATTACGTCTCACCCCGCAGCAAAGTCGATTAGCCTAAATCCGTTATCGGAGGTGGTGTCGTGTAGGCTATGTCGTCCGATTATTCCACCAAAGATTTCTTCTCTATCCAGCTTTGCATTAAAATCTCCAAGGACGATTTAAATGTCATAGCTAGGGCATTGCTCATAGGTCTTATCGAGGAGCTCGTAGATCCCGTCTTTGGTGTCTTCATCCTTTTCATTAGTGGGGACGTGAGCGCAGATCAGGCTGATGTTGGTGAAATTAGCCTTGATACTTGCTTGCTGCTTACTCACTTACTTACTTATGGTGGCGCTACAGTCGAGGTCGGACCAGGGCCTCACCCAACAAACTTCTCCAGCCAGCTCGGTCCCTGGCTAACTGTCTCCAGTTTCGCACGCCAAGTTGGTTCAGGTCCTCTACCACCTGTGTGCTCCACCGGAGTCGCGGTCTTCCTCTTCTGCAACGTCCTTCCGGATTGGATTCGAAGACCCTACGAGCCGGAGCATTATTTTCCATTCGCTCAACATGACCCAACCATCTAAGTCGTTGGACCTTAACTTTTCTGGCTAGGTCAGTGTCGCTGTACAGCTCGTACAGTTCTTGGTTGAATCTTACTCTTCATTCACCATTAATGCAGACAGGACCAAAAATCACTCGAAGAATTTTTCTCTCAA
>CAKKXW010000006.1:6300182-6345977 GCA_920937365.1 Sphaerophoria rueppellii | reverse complement strand
GAATGGTTCTGTATTGCTGACGGAGTTTTGGTCGTCATCGCCATTATACAGCTTGGAAAAGTGGTCTTTCCATATCCTCAGCACTGACTGCGGTTCAACTACGATATTCCCATGATGGTCTCTACAGGCTTCAGTTCGGGGTGTATAAGCCTTGGAGGTTTGTTTCACCTTTTTGTAGAACTTTCGAACCTCGTTCCTGTTGTGACATCCCTCTATCTCCTCGATCGCGAGCTTCTCATGCTCCCTTTTTTTCTTTCTGAGAAGTTTATGCTCCTCTCTAATTTTCTGCTCGTAGAGCTCACGAGCTGCTCGTGTCTTTCTTTGCAGCGCCGCTTTGTATGCCTCTTGTTTAGCTGCATGTGCTCGCCAGTATTCATCGTCAAACCAGGGGTTTCGTTGTTGTGGCCGTGTAAACCCTAGCACTTCACAGGCGGCATCTCTGATGGCTGCTTGGCAGTGTTGATACTGGTTCTCTATATTTTGTGCTGGCAGCAAAGGACTTCTGAGAAGAATTTCGGAGACACGATCGGAAAAGGATCTAGCAATCTCTTGCGATTGTAGCCGCTTGACGTCGAATTTCCTCCTAGCATTTTCGCGTGTTGGCCTTGATCGGGATATCCGCATTCGTACATTGGCTACAACAAGGTAGTGGTCCGAGTCAATGTTGGCACCTCGGAATGTGCGGACATCTTGCATGCTAGAGAAGTGTCGTGCGTCGATCGCAATGTGATCAATCTGGTTGACGGTTGATTGGTCAGGAGATTTCCATGTTCCCTTGTGGATATCGAGATGAGGGAATCGCGTACTTGCTACCATTACGTCTCGCCCCGCAGCGAAGTCGATTAGCCTAAATCCGTTATCGGAGGTGGTGTCGTGTAGGCTATGTCGTCCGATTATTCCACCAAAGATTTCTTCTCTACCCAGCTTAGCATTAAAATCTCCAAGGACGATTTTAATGTCATAGCTAGGGCATTGTCGAGGAGCTCGTAGAACCTGTCTTTGGTGTCTTCATCCTTTTCCTCAGTGGGGGCGTGAGCGCAGAAGAGGCTGATGTTGGTGAATTTAGCCTTGATACGGATTGTAGTGATGCGCTCATTCACTGAGTTTATACTCAAGATATTCCTCCTGAGTCGAGTCCCAACTACAAATCCACATCCAAATAGACGCTGATTTTGTTCCCGGTAGCAGTCGCCGTAGTATATATCACAGTTGTTCATTTTGCGTAGGCCCGGACCATCCCATCGCATTTCTTGGATGGCAGTTATATCTGCTTTATAGCAGTCAAGGGCTTCCGCTAGTTGTTCGGCTGCACGTGGCCTGTTAAGGGACCTAACATTCCACGTGCAAAACCGAAATTCGTTATCCTTAAATCGATTGCGTGGGTCGTCATCATTAATTCCGTCCGTATCCGAGGCTTGTTGGTGTTTCGGAACTAGTACTTCTTTATGTGGCCGGGCAGTCACCCCGACGCACTACCCCCAACCTGGAAGGCCAGGTCTTTAGTTTAACTCTAAGAAGAAGAGCCGGCCAAACCGCTCCTTATAGGGCTGGGCTGCGAATATGTCGTAGTAGCCCTATAAGGTGTTCACTAAGTAGTTCATCCTGACTGGAACTGTAGACGCCACCGTTGATTCCATCATGGGAGTTCTTCCGCTGCCACCTGTTGAAAAGGAGGCATGCCTTAGTGGACGCATACCTCCTCCCCCTCTCTCTCTTTGCTGCCGCCAACAACTTCCCACTGGGGTTGGAACCCAATCCTTCGGTCGAAGGTACTAGGCACCCGATGTTCACCACGGGGAGGTGGAGAGTAGGAGTTAATAGACAGAGGTTTCAGTGGACGCTTGTGTCCACTTGAATGCATATATCTACCCTTCGCTTAAGCTTGCTGCTTAATCCGAAGAAATCTAAATGTATCGTAATTGCTAGGATACATCGATTGTCATGTTTTTCTCAAGTTTTTCTCAATAAAAGCGCTATGTATGTCGACAAGGCTATAAACCTCGGTGTTTTGTTCAATAAAACCCTGACTTAGGGGACCATATCAATAGTACTGTGGGTAAGTGTTATGGCGTCCTTCGTATGCTTTGGCTATTTCATTATTATATATATTTATATAATATTATATTTAATTCCAATTAGAATCAGAATACTTTTAATAAAAACATTGTTTCTGCCCTTATTAAATTACGGTTGAGAAATTTTCTGCTAACTTGACTTCGAAAGCGAGAGAAAACTTACTGTCGTCATTAACTGTGCTGTTCGTAATGTTTATGGACTCAGACGTTTTGATCGAATATCTCAATACGTGAAAGAATTTCTCGGAATGTCATTTGAAAATTTTCTTAAATATCGAACTATTACTTTTTTCTCTGATATTCTTCAAACCCGACAACCTGAATACTTTATAATAAAATTACATTCCCTAACTCAAATCGTTCCGCTCAAGTTTTGATCCTGCGGTTTTGATGTGCTACATCTGAACGCCAGTTTCTTGTAAGCTCCTCATGAATTTGGAATTATTTAAATTGCATAATGAAATTAAAAAATGAATAAAAACTGTATTTTAGCAATTAGTAACATAATTTTTAAAATTCATCTTTTCATATAATTGTGTTAGTACCTAATCTTATTAATATTTTTGTATTTATTATTAATTTTTTTTTCTCTATCATGCCCTGTTAACATTTAAGTAAATCCTATATTTTTGTATTACCCTTATTATGCCATAGACACAGTGAGTGCTTTACGAAAGAAGGAAGGGGTTGGAGAGGAGGTACCGGTGTACATTGGTTTTAAATTCCTGAACACTGCAATGACCGAGAAAGACAAAGTGTGGAAGAGAGTTCTACATTCGCGTAGTACGGCTAAAGAACGATTCTCTATACTTGAGCGTACGACCGGAATTGGGCTCGAGGGTAAACTGATGGACATTCCTGGAACTGCGGGTATTACGGTTGCATTGTTTAAGGGGTGGAATACTTCTGGCTATTTCACTAGAGCATTTACCGTAGAAAACAATGAGAAACACGAAACGTTACGACGCACGGTGTTCCCGTCGTGATAAAAAGAATGAGTTAGTGATGTCTCTGTCACCATTCATTCTTACTGCTCTTTTTTTTTTATACCTTCCAAGAGGCTTAAGTATGTAGCTGGAGCACCAGCCCAAAGATGTGAATTGTACTCAAGCTTTGGACGGATATAAGTCTTACAGATAATAGCCAGATCAGACGGAGAGAAACATTTCTCGCACCGTCTTAAGAAACACAAACATCTTGCGGCATTTTGACGACATCGCATATATGCTCGTTCCACAAGAAGTGGCCAGTGAAGCATGTACCGAGAATCTCAAGATGTTCGGTCTCATTGATGCAAGTGCCACTCATGGACAGTGACAAGGGGGGTATGTCTCGCTTTGACGATACAAGACAGCATTGTGTTTTCCAAGCATTAAACTCTACGCGGTTATTAATTCCCCATTGTACAATGCTGTTTGGGTCAGAGTTTAAAGAGCTTATCATATTTTGCTGTTGCAGTTCCACATCCGAAGAGAAGGGGTGTGAGTCTGGAAACGGATATGCAAAGCTAAGGGCACTATCATCAGCGAAACAATATTGATTGCATTAGAAGTAACAGACAAGAGATCATTAATGAAAATGAGCAAGAGGGTCAGAGACAAAACGGAGCCCTGGGGCACACCAGCATTTATATTATGGGTTTCAGACTTGAATCCGTCCAATACAACTTGTATCGAACGATTCGAAAGAAAGTTTCTAATCCAACGAAGAAGGGATTCATCGATACCGAAGGCATACATTTTCGATAAATGAGCAAGATGCCGTACTGCCGATCATTAAGAAGCTTTCGGTCTTCGAGATATTTCTTCAGCTGATAGTTAATCAGCTTTTCCATGACCTTAGAAAGGAGGGACGTAAGTGCAACCGGACGATACAATTGGAGGGAGAAGACAATTCGCCTTTTTTTGGGATTGGCTGGATAAATGCTGTTTTCCAACTGCTCGGAACGAGCCCAGAAGAGTAGGATAGATGGAAAACCTTACGCAAGGGTTTTGCCAGCGTGGAAGAACACCTCTTCAGAACAATAGCTGGGATATCATCCGGACCAGCGGATTTATGTATGTTGAGATCCTTTAGGACTCTCGCCATAGCAAGAGGGCGGAAGAAGATTTGTCCCATGGAATCATTGACGCGCTCAAGAACAGGCGGAGTCATGACAATCACTGGCAGTGAAGAGTTGGCAGAGAAGTGCTTAGCAAAAAGGTTAGCTTTCGCGAGCGAGCTTATAACTGGAGTGTCATTGTCAATGAGTGTAGGGATCGAGGTAGAAGAAGAAATCTTCATATTTAATTTAATATCAAATGCCGTAGCTACTGTACACTTTAAAGCTATATTATAAATAAGAATTTATTTTCTTACAATGTTAGCTAATCATGATTTATAAAATACTACTAAAATATGTTTTATATAAATTCCTTCCAGTCCATTTTCAAAATCATTGACATTGATATTAAATAAAAGGTTCAAATGCAAACACCCAATAATTAAAAACAACAACAAAATTAATAAAATTAATACAGTTTTCGTAATGTAAAACATTAAAATTTTGGCGGTAAACGCCACCTCTTTACAAAAAAAAGCAGTTTGATTGTTTATTTTGTCCACTTTTTGCCATCTGATCACAATGCTTAGTTCTTTTTTATTTAAAAACAAATAGGTATATATCATGACCACAAAATAAAAAAACCTGCTATTAACTCATTCAAAACAATTAAATAATTGAACGAGATATTGCCAAATTTTCTGAGGTCTGGTTTTGCTATTAACAAGTTCTTAATACAAAATTCATCACCTCTTCAGCCCACACGGTATTCGTTTGTTTTTGCCAACAACTGCTGCACCTTGTCACACTGTTAAATTTTTATTCTCTTTTAATTTTTCGTTAAGGTATCTAGAATTTTGTATTCTTTTCAAGAACAATATTATTAAACTTAACCCATATTTCTTTTGAAGAACAAAAAAAAAACAAAGGGTTTTTTCTTCTTTTAAAACATACATATGCACTAACACATCGTAGAAAATAAATACACAACTTTTTTGCTTATTATTTCAATATTTGTCTTTTTCATATATAATTCAACTACCACACATATATTGTATTGAAATGCAAAACATACACTTTTAGACATTCAACAACATTTAAAAAATAACTTTTTCAAAATTTTGCCAAGATATCGAATTATCTATTTTTTTTCAATGAGAGTTATGACATGAAATTACACCAACAGAAAGAACACAAAAATTATTGAAATTAATTCATAAAATTAATAATTATAAATTCATACTTTTGTTAAAATTATGCAAACTTTGAAATAAAAATATTATATGGACCTGTTTTTGCAAAAATAAGGTTCCGTTTTCAAGGGACGAGAGAAACACAACACAGGGCCAAGAACATCTCTTTGGTTCTTGATTTAGTTGGGGAATTCTCCAATGCACATTACCACTTACTAATTAAGTAGATTATTCTCGCCGTCGATTTTTTTTCTTCTCCGAAGGATAATGTTAGATTTTTCAACTTTATTTTTCAATTCTGATATTAATATGCGCAGATTGTAACAGTTAAACCTCGTGCAAAATAAAAAGGAACTTATTTCATCGAAATCAATGAAACTAGTTAATTAATGTTGTTATTATGTTTTTTGGTTATTCCTTTGTGTTGTCCTCGTTGGGCAAATTATTTTTATTATTATTATTTTTTTTTAATTATTCCTTAAGCTAAGTATCGGTTTTTTTTAAAGAAACTAATGCTACACCGACGAATATTGATAGTTAGTTTCTCACTCAAATCACACTCATACAACAGCATACAGAATAGATACCCGATTCAAAGTGCGTTGTGCAAAAACAAAAAAAAAACAAAAACAAAAATAGAAAAATCTATGTCAGTTATTTTTTATATTTGTAACACTCTGTTGTTGATTCATTGTTGTTGCTCTCCTTCTTAAACAGATAGACACCAACGTATGGGAGAAATTTGGAATGGCTATATTGTGTGTACAATTGTTTTGTATTGGTGTGTCACATCTCTATAATATTTCGTGAGCGCAGAACAGCTTAAGCTTATTGAGATAGGGAAGAAGCTTTTGTAAGTTAATAAAAGTTGCACATTACGAAATTTGAGAAAAGGACAGTTCATACAAATTGACATTTTTTCGAGATTCCGCTCGACCATGCAAGTTATGAGTATATTTGAAAACAGAAAGTTCGAACATTACCATGATATGGAGAATGTTAGAAAAGTAATTTTCGTCATCTTCATAAGAATTTGAAGTAAAAGTTGAAGAAATGAATGGTAGTCAAATTTCATACATTTGACATTTGAATGCAGTTCATGTGAGACTGCTTTTACATAAATCAATAATTGAGTGGCCATATTTTATCAATTTTGCACTTTCATGGGATTAGCTTCTTTTCCTTTCTTTTTTCACAAACTAAAATGCTATTCTTAACACCAAATTTAATATACGATTAACTTTTTTTATTGAAAATTAAAAAAAAGTAATCTATACTCTATCCTTCCCAATATATTTACAAGGCTGAAGAGTTTGTTCGTTTGAACGCGGTAATCGCTGGAACTACTGGTTCGAATGGTATAATTCTTTTTGTGTTGGATAGTCCTTTAATCGAAGAAGGCTTTAGGCTACTTAACATTAAGCTGTGATCAATAGGAGAAAAGAACCAGTGGAAAATGTGGAAAAAACTGCAAAAAAATATCAATTTTTCTGGGTTTGAACACGCTTATCTCAGGAACTGCTTGATTTGAATTGAACAATTCTTTTAATTTTGAATGATCCATTTATCGTAGACGGCTCAAAGCGACCAATAGCAGCCAAGCGTCAGTGAAAAACGTAAAAAAAAAACAATGGCAAAAAATGTTCATTTTTGAAGGTTTCTGTTGTCTGCTTTTTTTTAAATTTGCACCCACTCAAGGGATTTTTATACAATTTTTCTGACAGAGAAGAAGAGAAGGGGTTGGAAAAGAGGTGTCGGTGTACATTGGTCTTAAATTCTTGGACATTCTAATGACTGGGAAAGACAGTGTGTGGAAGAAAGTTCTACATTCGCGTAGTACGGCTAAGAAATGATTCTCTATACTTGTGAGTACGGCCGAAGTTAGGCTCGAGGGTAATTTGATGGGCATTCCTAGAAGCTCGAGTATTAAGGGCGAATTGTTTTAGGGGAGGAATGCAACTGGTTATTTCACTAGGGCAATTGCCGTTTAAGTAGCGAACGCGTCAGTGATCTCTCTATCACCAATCATTCTTACAGCTCTTTTTTGTATTCCATCCAAGAGGCTAAAGTAAATAGCTGGAGCACCAGCCCGAAGGTGGGAATTGTACTCAAGTCTTGGACGGATATAGGTTTTATAGATAATAGCCAGATCAGACGGGGAGAAATATTTCATGCACCGTCTTAAGAAACCCAAACATCTTGCGGCATTTTTAGCTACATCGCGTATGTGCTCGGTCCAGAAGAAGTGGTCAGTGATGAACATACCGAGAATCACGAGTTGTTCGGTCTCATTGATGCAAGTGCCACTCATGGACAGTGGCAAGGGGGTACCTATATCTCGCTTCAACGATACAAGACAGCATTGAGTTTTCGAAGCATTAAACTCTACACGATTTTGTATTCCTCATTGTACAATGTTAAAGTCAGAGTTTAATGAGCTTATCATATTTTGCCGTTGCAGTTCCACATCCGAATAGGAGAGATGTGAATCTGGAAACGAATATGAGAAGCTAAGGGTACTATCGTCTGCGAAACACTTTATTGGATTAGAAGTAACAGACAAGTCAACATTAATTTAAATGAGGAAGAGGGTCGGAGACAAAACGGAGCCCTGGGGCACACCAGCATTTATATTGAGGGTTTCGAAAGAAAGTTTCTAACCCAATGAAGAAGGGATTCATCGATACCGAAGGCATTTATTTCGATAAAAAAGCAAGATGCCAGACTTTATCAAATGCCTTTAAAATATCAAGTGCAACAGTCTTACTTTCTCCAAAAAGATGTAAAAATTTGCTCCACTGATGTTCGGTGAGATAAACCATCAAATCACCATTGGACCTGTTGCTGCGAAAGCCGTACTGCCGGTCATTAAAAAGCTTTCGATCTTCGAGATATTTCTTGAGCTGATAGTTTATCAGCGTTTCCATGACCTTAGAGAGAAGAGAAATTAGTGCAATCGGACGATAATTGGAGGGAGAAGACAATTCGCCTTTTTTTGGGATTGGCTGGATAAATGCTGTTTTCCAACTGCTCGGAACGAGCCCAGAAGAGTAGGTAGATGGAAAAGCTTACGCAAGGGTTTTGCCAGCGTGAAAGAACAATTCTTCAGAACAATAGCGGGGATATCATCCGGACCAGCGGATTTATGTATGTTGAGATCCTTTAGGACTCTCGCCACAGCACGAGTGTGGAAGAAGATTTGTCCCATGGAATCATTGACGCGCTCAAGAACAGAGGGAGCTTTCGCGAGCTAGCTAACAACTAGAGTGTCATTTTCAATGAGCGAAGGGACCGAGGAAGAAGAAGAATTCTTCCTATTTTTAACAAATGAACAAAAATTCTTACTGCCTTTGCAGTATTTTTTGCCTTAATTTTTGGTCATGTAAAAATTTGGTCCGCCGAATATGGGCATTGCAGTCCTTCCTGGCTTGTTTAAACTTGTTCCGGTTTTCCTCAGCTTGAATCAAACCATGCCTTTTCCTTGGGTCTGCTGCTTTTAACCCTATACGGGATAAAAGTTTTCATTCCCAAAATAATCGTATTAGTAATCATATCTGCGCTGGAGTCTACGTCACTATCGACGAAGCATAGTGACCAGTTTAAGATTCGGAAAAAGTTGTTGAGACCGTCCCAGTTGGCTTTATCGTATTGCCATACGGTTCTCTTCGGAGCTTTTTCTCTATCTGGATGAGCTTGACACGAGAAATTTGGAGATATAATACTATGGTCTGATCTGCCTAGAGGCGTTAATACACTGATAGTGTATTTATCAGGGTCAGACGTAAGAAACAAGTCAAGAGTATTTTCCGCTTGGCCATTAATGTCCGATATTCGAGTGGGCGGTGACAAGCTGAGTAAGGTGGTTAAACTCAGCAAAGATCTCAGCACACATTCCTTCGGGTGTTGTCTGGCCCGAATGGAGAATAAACGTGCTGATCTCAGGAACTACTAAAACAAATCGAACAATTCTTTTTGTATTGCATAGTTCATTAATTTTGGAAGGAATAAGGCTATATAACAATAGGAAGCAGTGGAAAATGTTTAAAAAACGGCAATAAATTATTCATTTTTCTGATTGTTTTAACGCGCTTATCCTAGCAAATGCTAAATAAAATTGAACATTTCTTTTTTTATTGAATAGTCCTTATATCGAGGAAGGATTTCAGCTATACAACGTTACGCTTATAAGTGAGGAATAATAAGAGCAAAGCATCAGTGAAGAGTGTAGCTTAAACGGGGAAAATTATACATATATGAAGGCTTCGAGTTTAGAACAATTTCGATTAAGAGAGAGTCCACTGTTTTAAAATAACTTTGCAACGAAATTCTCATGCGGGCATGATGTACAAGTCGAAGACGCACCTCTGGCCGGTGGATGAGGTAGAGGCGGACCAAGTCGGGGGAAACTGATAGTAATAATATGAAATTCTTGAAAACGACAATTAATTTTACATCCGGGTTTTTAGTTTTGATTCAAAATTAATAAAACAGCATTGAATTTTAAAAACAAAATGAGTAATTAATTGTAAAATTAGTTCAAAATAATAGCTTTTTTCGACATATAATTTTCAAAAAAATGTTCATTGATTTATTTAAAAACAAATGAAATTAGTGCGTTCAGCCTCACAAAAAATATTGTGGACTAGCTGACCCTGCGAACTACGTCTCGCCAGCCAAAGATATTGCTAAAATGCTATGTGATTTGCTCCATTTTCCAAGTGTTCTGCAAGTGGTTTTCAAATGGAAAATTGTAACACTTAAAATTGGGTTTTCGAAAGGAACTCGGAAAACTCATTGGTTTTCAAAAGGAAACTGTAAAATTTGTGATGGGAAAAAATTAAAAATAAATTGGAAAATCCATTTTACCATTTCCCATCACGTATTTTCTATTTTCTAATTGTTTAATTAAATTTTCCAGTTTTCCACTTCAAAACCAATGAGTTTTCCGAGTTCCTTTCAAAAACCTATTTTTATATGTTCCAGTTTTTTTCATTTGATTTTCATTTCATTATTTTCCAGTTTTCCATTTGAAAACCAATGCATCCACAATATCACGCAATTTTCTATTTGAAAACCAATGAGTCTCCCGAGTTTTTCATCAAGAACTTTCTATTTTTCCATTCGAAAACCCATTTTAAACCAAAAAATTCCAAGCAAAAAAAATTAAATTTTCGCCTTTTTTTGGTTTTTCTAGTTTTCCCACTTTTCCATGAGATTTTTCTAATTTTTTTTTTTCACAGAAATCATCACTGAATACAACAGTATTAACCATGCAAATTTCACAAATATCTGTTGGGCCGTTTCGGAGTCTATAAGAGACATACAAACAAACACACATCCATTTTTATATATATAGAAGAAGAAGATGTAGCATTTGATTTTTAATTAATCATATATAAAAAAAAGTCGTTTATTTTAGGAAATTGTCCCTCCTGTCTACGTTGCCAATCTTTTACGGTTTTTTTTGTTCTTGTTTCAACCCAACCTACACGCTGCAGTTTGGTGGCACACTGCTCGTGAATCACCCTTATAAATAAAGTGCACATTGCTTAAACAATACAAAAAATTATGCATTTCTAATCTTTAAAACTATTAAAATACAAACAAATCGTCCAAATCAGTCATGTTTCTGTTACTCCCGGAGTTTCATTTTATTGAACATGCCCAATTTTGGAGGCGCAAGCGTCCAATGAAACTACATTTGGAATTCATATAAACATGAATGTTAATGTGCTTCAACAGAGCTTTATCGATTTATCAACAGTTATACCTCTCGTTTAAGTTTTTTTTTTCTTTCCTTTCTATCACTAGAGTTTTTGGGGTGTTTATTATGCCTAGTTAATAGAAATCCTTTCAAACTGAGCAGTTTATTTTCTTTAAGGATTTTTATGGACTCTCCGTTTTCTATTTGAATTTTAATAGAATATTTTCAGTTTTGTTTGCATTAAATATAGAATATTTTGAGTTTTGTTTGCATTAAATTGTTGGTTTTAAGAAAAAATATTAAAAAGTTGATAGCCAACTATCACCTTACACTTGGGCCCTTCGCACACTAAGCAACTGTTTTGTAACTAGAATCGGAAATCAACTGCTCAAGCTACTGTTTTGACCTGTTGATAGATTCTGGCCGTTTAGGAGTTCATACCGGACACATAAACAAACACACCAACGAACAAATAAACGAAAATGCATGCATAATGTTTCTTTATAAGGCCGTGTGCGAATTGGATGAATTGTGGTTAAAAATTGATCAATTTTAAACCACTAGGGTCCACAGCTCCGTAGCTACGAGTAGTCTAATTTTAAAACATTTTATTCAATGCGAAGTGTCAAAATTTAACCAAACGTCAAATTTTTAACTGAATTCGCACACATCCTAAATATAATAATTTTAATTACTTACTTACCTACTTACTTGGTGTGGCGCTATTGTGGTCCCTAGCTAGCTGTCTAAAGTTTCGCTCGCCAAGTTGGTTCAGGTCCTCTACAACTTGTGTGCTCCACCTGAGTCGCGGTCTTCCTTTTCTACGACGTCCTAATGGTTTGAATTCGAAGACTCTACCAGCCGGAGCATTATTTTCCATTCGTACCGTACCAACTAAGTCTTTGGACCTTATTTTTTATGGCTGGGTCAGTGTCGCTGTACAACTCGTACAGTTCTTGGTTGTATCCTCGTCTCCATTCTCCATTAATGCAGACAGGTCCAAAAATCACTCATAGAATTTTTCTCTCAAAGAAGCTCAAAGCGTTTTCATCAGATGTTGTCATGGTCCATGTCTCTGCACTATATATACATGAGGAACGGGATGATGAGGGTTTTGTAGAATGTCACTTTAGTTGCTCTGTACTACTCAATTGCCTTTTAAGTCCAAAGAAGCAGCGATTGGCAAGAGTGATTCTTCGTTTGAATTTAGCACTGGTATTGTTTTCTGAGTTGATAGCGGATCCCAGGTTAACAAAGTCCAATTTCCTCGAAGTTAAATCTGTCTATGTTGACGTTTACTCCATGTTTTTACTCCTTTCTTGTCGACAGCATTAACGTGGTCTTGCCCTCGTTAACAGCTAGACCTATCTTCCTGGTCTCCGTCTCAAGCCTCCACGCTCCACTGTGCCTCTGGTGTTGACGTTGGAGCTTTGCACAATCTTTTCAAGAATGATGTTGAAGAAATCGCATGACAGCGCATCGCCTTGTCTAAAACCTTTTTTGACATCAAAAGCGCCCGCTAGGTTTTTTTTAACCATGATGGAACAGTGTGAATTTTCCATTGTTATCTAACATAGACATTGCTCTATCTAATTGGTCTCTATAGACGCTGTCATAAGCGGCCTTGAAATCGATTAAAAGGTGGTAGGTATCGATTTGAAGTTCCTGGGTCTTCTCCAAGATCTGTCGTAGGTTGAATATTTGATCGATGGTGGATTTTCCGAGTTTGAAGCCACATTGATAAGGACCTAAAAGGTTGTTGACGAAGGGCTTCAAAGGTTCATACAGCACGAGCACGGCGGTGCCGTGCAATAACGCCGAGCGAAATAACGCCGAATTTTGAAATTCGGCCTTATTTCATTTTGCTAAAGTGAAATAACGCCGAATTTTAGCGTTCGGCCTTATTTCACTATGGCAAAGTGAAATAACGCCGAATGCCAATTGAGAAATAAGGCCGAATGATAGAAAACAAAGAAGCCGGTTCAATTTAACTTTTGCAAAGAGCAATTTAGCTGTGCTTAACGACAAAAGTCCCGAATGTAAAATAGGTATTTTACCTTTAATGAGAATCACTTAATTTATTTGTACTTGTCAATATTATGTACAAATAATAAATGTTCATGGTACATAAAAAAGAAAAGAAATTGCTCAAATTCCTGTTTACACATTCGACAAAATGTAGGTAAACAGCATTTTATTTTTCAAAACTGGTTGAAAAAGCAACCACTACCCATCTTGTAATTCATTAAGGGGTTTCGGAAGCAGAAGCTGCACTTCAATGATTCATTTTGATCATCTTTTTCACTCTCGGCTGGGGATGATGGCGTGGCGATTCGAAACATTCCAGAGCAATTCGGTTTGCCAGTGAGCAAGCAAAGTGAGCGGAATAAAATTTAGCCCAAAAGAGAATCAATTTGGGATGTGAAAATATTTCAACATCCCAAATTGATTGATGTGAAAATAAAAAAATTCGCGCGAATTTTTTTATTTTCACATCCCAAATTGATTTTCTTTTGGGCTAAATTTTTTTCCGCTCGCTTCGCTCGCTACCATTTGTACCTATTATATATTTTTTTATTTTTATTTGATCAAATTCTCAAAAGATCCTTGATGATGTATATAGATGTACGTACCAAGGTATTAGTTCTATACTTTAAATTTCAATCAATGCTGAAACTTTTACTTCAGGTGACTTCTTTTATTTGAGCGTGGTCTTGCAAGAATCAAGGAATATAAACTGAAACGGAAATACATTTCTATACATGATATTCTCAACTTAAAAAAAAAAAAATGTAATATAAATGTGAGCAAGTAAATTAGATTAGCAGGTTTTTATGTTAACAATGTAAATCTCATTGTTTTGGCAGAAATTTTTCATAAAATATTCGACATATGTTTCACAGTGACAGCTAATCTATTTCTCAGAAATTTGTTCATGAAGCAAATTTTTTGTTTCACCACTTATTTTTTTTTGTCACAAGGAGCTGTATACTAGGATTAAAGTATAAAAAGTGTCAGTGACACCTGAAGATATCTAGATCTCAAATCTCAAGTTTTTTGCTCTTTTCTAGTAAAAATGATAGCAAAATCACATAATAATTAGATTTGAGACTGAGATACATTAACCATTTCGCATAAAACCGAAAGTGAAATAACGCCGAATCGGCATTATTTCACTTTCCCATAGTGAAATAAGACCGAATGCTAAAATTCGGCGTTATTTCACTTTAGCAAAGTGAAATAAGGCCGAATTTCAGAAGTCAGCGTTATTTCGCTCGGCGTTATTGCACGGCACCCGAGCACGGCAGATAACGATAAGATCTTACAGGCGATGTTAAGGAGACATAAAACAAAAACACAAAAAAAAAACTGGAAATAAAAATACTCTATATGTTGACCTTATTCGTAAAACTGAATATAACATCTAATATAATCCTGATAGTTTTTGGATATTTGTAGATTGCAAGAAGAAATCATGTGGGTATCCCAACCTGATGACTAATTCGTCAACATCCGTCATCAATGACCTATCGCGAAACAGTCTGTGATACCAAAACTGTTTGAGTCTATTGTATATAATATCTCATTTCATTTCATTTCATTTTTCTTTTATTTCAAACAAGATCTACATAGATACATTAAGATTTAAATCTTTTAGAGCAGTGTTTTTCAAACTGTGGGTCGCGACCCCCTGGGGGGTCGCGAAGAAGTTTAAAGGGGGTCGCCGCCAAAGGCCACCAAGTTAGAAAGAGAACAAATTTTGCTTTAAAAAAAAAAAATTAAATAAAACACACTTTTAATGTGCTGAATGAGCTGAATGAGGTTTTTTTTCACTAAAAATTCAAATCATGGTTGTATCTTTGAAACGTTTACAATTAAGTCATTTTCCAATTGAGGCTTATTTGTTTTTAAGTTAACCATTGAAGAAAATGTTAGTTCACATAGATATGACGTTGAAAATGGCACACAAATTTTTGAGGCCTCATTTGCCAATTCTGAATATTTGTTTTTCCTTTCTATCCAGAAATTCTTTTGAATTGAACTCCATTCGAAGCATTTCATCTGCAGCTAAGTCAATACGTTTTTCTTTCATAGTTACAAATGGAAGTTCAGCGTATTGGACGGACATTTCTAAGAAAGGATTTAGTATCCATCTTTGTCCATTTCCATCAGACACCAGTTCTGAGCAATAACTCAAAAGTTTCCCTTTTAAGTTGTGCAGACTCTGTGTCATCAGCGATATGTTTCTGTTTAAATTTTCCGATTCATCTCTGCAAGTTTCATCGATGGGTTTTTGAAGGCAGGGAAAGGATTCATACACTTTTTTGGCAGCAGACTCTGACCAGAAACAAAGTTTCAAGATGAATCCTCTGATTTTGCCTCTTGCAGACAAAATGTTTTCTTCTCTTCCTTGGCGGCTTTTATTCAAGGTGTTCAGATCTCATATGTTCGAAGATATCAGCAAGAAAAGACAATTTAAGTAGCCAACTGGGTTCAGAAAAAAAAATGTGCACATCCAGAGTTTGAATCTTCAAGTCAAGAAACATCAATAATTCTGCTTTCAATTCAAATACCCGGGTCAAAACCTTTCCTCTTGAGAGCCATCTGACTTCAGTGTGGTACAGTAATGTCGTTTTCCATTGGTCTTTCCTTGACGTTTCTTTTTCTACCTCCAATGGAACGGGTTATGATGAAACTGTCATTCTTCTGACGCTTCTGTTTTCAAAACGGAATAGTTCTGCTCTTCTCAGAAGCATTCCGTCTGTCAAAGTCAGTCCAATGGAATGGTTTCCGAAGGCTTCTGGATTCTTCCGAATGTTTCTGGACTGCCAATGGAAAACGACATAAGTTTTAGTGAAGGGAACCCATTTCATCACAGAAGATCCTTAATAGCCTACTTTGCAAAGCTTTTCCTTTAATTGAGTTCACAACTTTGATGACATCTAAAAGGAAATCATTTAATTCTGAAAAAATGTGTCCATAAAACGTTTGGCACTATTAACTTGAATTTAGCTATGAGTCCACGGGCAGGCTTTTGCACCATAGGTACAAATAGCAATGCACCTGGTCCAATCCAGATCATAGTCGTGGCAACTTTCGAAAATCATGTCGAACAAACACTGTTCTGTAGAACAAATACAACAAGTTGTACACAATCTAAAACATCTGTAGATTCATCCAGTTGCAATGCAAATTGTTGGCTCTTCTTCAATTTTACAATTAACTGTTCTCGAATGTCAGCTGCCATGTCACTTATCTTTCTCTCAATTATATTATCAGAAAGTGGAATACTTTTAAGCTAATCTTTCTCCTGACAACCCAACATTATTTCAACCATGTTTAGAGCTGCATGTAAAAAAAGATTTTCAGCAATTGTATGCGGTTTCCCGGCTATATATTGGGGGTCGCTTGTTTATTTTTGTATATAAAGGGGGCCGCCGGTTCAGGAAGTTTGAAAAACACTGTTTTAGAGCATCAATAAAATTATATTACAATTAATGTTACTAACAGAAAAAATTATATAAAATAGATAAGAATAAATAAGCACCAAAGCCTTTACTAATAAACATTATCTTTAGTTAAAACATTTGAATAAACCACCTAAAGAAATACAAAAATCAAATTATTAGTTATTAAGAGAAGAGAAAAGAAACAAAAATAATATTAAAAGTAGTAAACATAAAGTCAGTTAGTGTAGTGCAAAAATAATTTATTCCTGAAAGCTGAAGGTGAGGCTGTGCATTGCAACTCGTTAGGAAGTAATTTCCATAGAAGAATATTGCTGTTACGTAAAATGATCGTTCTGCAATGTTGCGATAAAAACGCGGCAAAATAAGTTTTAAGCCTCGGGACACTATAAATAAATCTAATACAATCATTAAAAGCTACATTAAGTTTACGTTTACAATCACAATCTAAAGCAGGATAAATACAGGCATTATATGAAAAAAAGGATATAATAAGGACTTAAAGAGTTGTTTCTTTATATGAGACAAAAATAATTCCGAAGAAGACCTCAAACTACGCAATCCCCCACATATTTAGTAGCCTGAATAGCCAACATCCTTAACATAGGTTATGACCACATTATCAAGAACTACTGCAGGTAAATCAGAGGGGTCATCCTCAGCTCTAGAGCAATAAGACTTAGCAGGATTTAATTTCATGCGATTTTCATTAGACCAACTTAAAATATGACTCAAATCCTCATTTATTCTTGCAACACAATCTTCCATCAAACCAGTGGAACGAAAGAAATAGAGAACCACATCATCCGCATATAAGTGAACTCGACAGTTACAAATTATATTAGGAAGGTCATTTTTGAAAATTGAGAAAAAGTAGAGGACCCAGTACTGAACCTTGGGGTATTCCTATGTTAGAATTTAGGGTTTTTGAAATACCAACATCTGTTTTAATCATTTGGACTCTATCAGCTAAATAATTATACAAAAGCTTCAGTGATGTGTTAGAAAAATTATAAGTATGCTTTAATTTAGCAAGTAAAATAGAGTGATCAATGCAATCAAATGCCTTAGAAAAGTCTAAGAGCACAATGATACCATTTTTATCTGAATATAGGGCATACCGGATGTCTGTTGTGACTCTGATAACAGCAGTTTCACAACTGTATTTATTTCTGAACCCAGATTGCCATTTGGAGAGAAGATCACAGTTATTGATATAGATCTGTATTTGGTCATGCATAATTTCTTCCAGCAACTTACAAGGAAATGATAAGATGCTATGGGTGTATATTCAGATGCATTCAAAGGGTTTGCTTTTTTCGAACCAGTTCGGACGTTTGCGTTGCGTTTTTCCACATATATGGAAATCTACCACTATACAAACAATAGTTGAAAATGTGAAGTAAATAGTTAATAACGTTTGGAAGAACAATTTTAAAAATTTTTGGGGAAATATCATCAGGACCAATCGCATTAGATCTAATAGACTTTGCAGAGTTAGGACAATAAATAGCTAAAGCGTTGTACAAAAGCATTCATTTTAAAAGGCATAGAGCTCAGTTTAAAAAAAAAAAACTGTAATGTATTAGCAAAATGAGTATAGCATAAAAATAATAATAATATATGTAATAGTTAATAAAAAATTATCGATTTACTTATAATTCGAACTTGCTCTAATTACAATCGTAAATTAGGTATGGGAAAATCAAAACAAAACAAAAAAAAGAAAAGATAACAGGGCATAAAACACTCTCTCATCATCTTCATCATCGTCCAACCCAGAGGCAACATTGGTGACGTCAACTTGATCAGCAACAACATCAGCAGCGAAGAAAGTTTTATTCACAGGATTAGTATTACTGTTGTCGACTGAGCAGAAAACTTCTAATGAATCCATGCCTGTTATACTTTTCTTTTCATTGTAGTTCAATTATATGTGATAACCAGCATAGTTTTGTGATAAGGTTGTGTTCTTACGGACTTAAGCGAAGCCTTTGAAAAGTTATGTCATAAAATATTAATTCTAAAACTTACTTCTTCAGGCTGTCTTCTTCTGCAAGAAGACTTATGCCTAGTTTCATAAACAATCACTAAAAGCACTTTTAGCAAAAATCTATTTAAATTTTATCAGACCCTTGAAACTTTTGAGTTTCACACAACTTAAAATGGAAAATTTCAGGGAAATTTTCGTCAAAACTGACATCCTCATGAAAATTGTGTGAGAATAAATGAGAAAGCGTTATTTCAGTTTGTATAGTATTCAATGACACTTTTAAAGTTTAATGAGCCAAAAATGGGCATTTAGTTTGAAATGGTTAATTTATTTATTTAATCCGTTGATTCCCTAACGTTAATAGAAACTTATAGCTATTTTACATAATTTTAGTTAAAAATAAAAAAAGACAAAAATGTAGACTGAAATCAATTGATTTAAAGCACTATTCACATCTGGAATATGCTTGCAATGTATGGAATCCTTCTTATTCTAATCATTCATTGAGAATTGAAAGAATCCAAAAACGTTTTACAAGAATTGCTATAAATATTTAACATTGGAGATCTGATATGCCATCTTATAACACAAGGTGTCTGTTGTTAGGAATTCAAAGTCTTAAAACTAGAAGAGTTTATTTTGAAATTATGTTTATTAGAGATCTCATTAATTTTAAAATCAATTGTCTCTTCTTGTTCCCCCTAGTAAAGTTTTATACTCCTTCACGTGAAATTTGTGAACGTTCATTATTTTATATCCCGTTTCATAGAGTTAACTACGGTGATAATGAATCTATGACTCGTTCTTTAAGGCAGGCTAACTCAATGTGTAATGTTCTTAATTTTTATATGTTTTTAAGCAGGGATTGTTTTAAGAAGAAACTTTTTCATATTTAAATAGAGTGGCGCGACAGCTCTTGAAAAGCCAAGGCCTAAGTGGCTTACTCTCATCAACAATTCTCAATATGCGTGTGAAGAATTGAGGGGACCTATAATTTAACGCCGATTCCGAACGGCAATTATTGAGAAGCACTTTTTCATGACAGATTGATACTCTTGGAAGTTTTGTCAGTTCTTCGCAAGCGGCAGTGTCCGTAAAGATGAAATAAAAACATTATGGGCACGAGTAGGATTCGAATCCACGACGTTCTGCTTAGCAGCCAACGCACCTAGCCACTAAGCTACGGACATATTTATGTTCTATTATTATCATTTGATTGTTTTTTATGTAAATGTAGGTAACTGTTATGGTTATTGTATTATTTATTCTATCTGTAATTTATACGAGATTTTTGTAACTCTGATTGATGAAATAAATAAATAAATAAATTATTATGGGTGTCTCAAATTTGAAACCTAAATCTATCAAAATTGTTGTACAATGTGTGAAAATAAGAACCGAATTTATTATATTCCCTAGAAAGAAAACCTTATTAAAAATTACGTAAAAGATAACCTACGTCGTTTCGACGTATATAAGTTTCTATGCTTGTTTATCCCAAAATATCTGTCTATAGTTGTTTGTTTACAAAGCTTAAATTGTTATGTAGTAATATTGCAATAAAAGAAAAGGCGTTTTTTAAAACTTTTATTAAATAAAAAAATAAAAAAGATAAAAACAAAAACTGTTTTCCAAAGAAACTTGAAAACGTACACTTCTCATCTTAACACAAAAAATTATTGAAAAAGTTAACAAAAATAAATATTTTTTTTTTGTAATAATTTAAAAATAACGAAACTTAGTATTTACACTCAAATCTTATTGTAAAAATCACAAAATTAAGAAAAAAAAATCGGCTCCAATGTGGCACAGTATTTCCATCAATTAATTTTGGAATTCAAGGCTGTTCGGGCAGGCTAGGGTCTTGTGATCTCTACAAATAGGGTTTTGAATTTTTTGTTATTGTCATCCTTCGAACGGAAATGGACAAAATGCACAATTCTTCCGCTTCTTTTGAATCTAACTATGCATTTGTTGAAGTTTTTCGTGAAGCCATTTTATATTTTAACGTATCCCTTACAAAAACATTAACATACACTCATAAATAAAGACTTTCCATAGAAAAAATATTTTTTTCAAAAAGTACCACAAAAGCTAACATACGTCACTTCGACGTATAGTATCTAAAAAAACTGCGATTATGCATGGGTTTTGATTAACTTACCAAATCGGCACTTGCGTCTTTCGCAAGATCTTTTTAGTGACTAAGTTGGCAAGAAGCAAGAAAAGGATAGTGAAATACACAAAAAAATTATAGGGATATGTTCAAAACTCAATACGTCGTTTCGACGTAGGTTATCTTTCTAGGGTTAGCAATAACAACAAGGCAGTCAAATTGATAACCAAAACCTTCCAACCATCTTGGCACAAAAAGTTGTGCTTTCAATATCCAATTTATTGAATTCACAACAACGCAATCAAAGTCCCAACCATCTATTGAGAGTTAAGGAAGAGTCCCGTTATTAACTCAATCGCTTCGCATTTCAATCTGGTCATTCATAGTATTAAAACGTGTCAAAATGGTTGTTGTTGAAAATTAACCAATCTGTCAACACTATTTTTCTGTTTGATTCATCACATGTACATTCTCATATATGTATTATCTTTATGTAATGAACTCTATCTGTATCATCTTTGTCTGCCCTTCTGGCAGTCGCAATTTCGTTTTAGTAAAGAAGAGACGTTCTTTTAAGATTCCAGTGTGACTTGTTTTTTTAATATTTGGTGCCGAAACCAGAGACAATATATGGAAATCGCAACGCGTAGTGCTTTTAGAACACAACTAACGAAATTAGTAAAAGCCGCGAAAGAAGTTCTCGAAGCGAATGAAAGCGATTTAAATAGAGAAGAAGAAGGTCTTAGTGTTCATATCGAAAGATTAAATGCAGTGTACGCGAGTGTTAAAGTCATAGATCAGCAAATTTTGGCAAAAGCATTTATTAAACCTGATGATTTCGATAAGGAGGCCCAAAAAATTGCTGAATATGAAGATTCGGCAGTCTCAACTCTAGCACGCATGACTCTACGTTTGAAAGCGATTTGATTTAAATCACAATCAAAGATGAACACAGATCCGCAGAGTAATAATGTCTCATCGCAAAAAGGTAACACGAAGCTTCATAAATTGCAGCTCAAGCGTTTCAATGGTGACATGAGAGAATGGTTGCCTTTCTGGGATCAATTTGAAGTTGCGGTTCATCAAAATGCACAGTTGTCCGAGGCTGAAAAATTCTATTACTTGGAAAGTGCCTTAGTAGGTGCAGCAAAAAAAGTGGTTGATGGATTTACAGCTACCTCATCATGCTATGAAGCAGCGGTTTCTTTGTTGAAAGAACAGTATCGTGATACTGAGAAAATAATTGACAACCACATGCAAAAACTAATTGCACTGCGCCCCGTTACCACAAAAAATGACGCTGCTGGCTTGAGGAATTTATACAACACAATCACAACGTCTATAAGAACCCTAACTGCGTTAAAAGTACACACACAACAATACGACATCATGTTAAAAACAGTTTTGTTGAGATGTATGCCGATCGAATTAAGAGTCGATTACCATCATAGGTGTGAAAAGGAAAACGATATTGCTGATCTCGCTGATGTTGAGAATGTAAACGAAGACGATAGAAATTCACAGGCATCGCACACGCATACATCTATACACGGAATTATAAGTCATTATGTATCATCATGTGTTTTCTCAAGAGTGAGATAGTTTCCCCTCTTAATAGCAACACAAAAGAACAAACTACAACGGCAACAAGTTTACTGAAAATAAGCAATAATAGGTCCGTTCTTTTACTTTTTGGGCAGTTTGTGTAAAAACTGTCAAATTTTGAGGAGTGGGTATAAATTTCTCAGAAAAAAAAACAAATGTGCACAAAAGTAAAAGAACGCGTTGAACACAAAATTCTCCAACTTTTTAAACGTCAATTTTTTTTTAGTGCTCAAAACATGAACACGATGAAATGTCAAAACTAATAGAAACAAAAATTTTGACATAACTTACACAACTGCCACAAGAAATTTTTGTGTCTAAAATCGGCAGATAGGGGAAATATTTTTCTCCTTCAAAAGTGACAGATTTTACAATAAGCGGCAGTAAACGAACGAAAAAGTGGGAGAATATGGCAGTTTTGGGCAGTTTTATGGAGTAAATGAACGGACCTAATGTGTGTGTATTT
This sequence comes from Sphaerophoria rueppellii, assembly GCA_920937365.1. Taxonomy (NCBI): domain Eukaryota; kingdom Metazoa; phylum Arthropoda; class Insecta; order Diptera; family Syrphidae; genus Sphaerophoria; species Sphaerophoria rueppellii. The sequence continues at coordinate 6,323,316 of CAKKXW010000006.1, read as the reverse complement.
TGCAACTCATCAGACCATGTTACAAGTGATTGTTCCAGCCAGCTGACCATGCAACAAAAAAGACAAATCTTACTTAAAAGCAATAGATGTTTTCGATGTGCGAAAATAGGCTATCCTTCCAAAAAGTGCAGAAGTGTAAATTATTTAAAGTGTTCTAAGTGCGGTGGAAAAAATTTAACAGCGATGTGCGACCCGTCTTATAAAAAAGAAACCGCCGCAGCAATGCAAGTAATCACGAATGAATCTAATGAAAATAATGATATTCAATTCATTAATCTCTGCGCGCATTCAAATGCAAACCAACAAAAAGTTTTTTTGAAAACTGCACGCTGCTTAATTGCTGGTGCAGACAACAAAGTCATTCTTATTCGAATGGTTATAGACGGTGGCAGCCAAAAAAGTTATATTTGTGAAAAGGTCGTTGAGAAGCTTAATATAATAAAAAGAGAAAAAATTAAGATGTCTGTGATTCCCTTTGGTGCATCTGAAACATCGCCACATATGATAAAGTGAAAGTAGTGCTAAAGAACCAGTTCAATGGAAAGAGTGCCCTAATTGAAGCTATTGTTGTTCCGCGAATCTGTGTTGACGTCCTTGCGAAAGGTCTCAGCGTGCTCATCGGAGCTGATTTCTATTGGACAATAGTCACTGGGACGCAACGGAAGATTTCCAATCTTTTGAGAGCTGTTGATACCATTTTTGGATGGACTCTTCAAGGGTTGCATTCGTTGACAGATACGATTGATGACAACTATCCTACAATGGTCGCCAACATAGTTAACGTCACCGATCAAGAACTCGCATCCATGTGGTCGTTGGAATCCATCGGAATAAGAAGCGAAGAGGCAGAAAAGCAGTACATCACACAAGAAATGACCGAAAAATATATCAAGAAAATAGGCTCTCACTATGAAGCGACTTTAACTTGGAAAGATCCTGATGTAATCCTTGAAAGCAATGCGTCTCAAGCGGTAAGTCGTTTAAAGTCACTACCTTACATTTATCTAGGGACCCAGCAAAATTCAGGGAAAATGACGCAGCGGTGCGACAACTACTCGCTGATGGTATTGCAGAATTGGTTGAGCTTTCGCCTGATAGTGCTCCCAAAAGAATATTTGACCTTCCACATCGGCCAGTCTACAAGGAAGACAGCACCACAGCCAAATTGCGCATAGTTTTTGATGCGTCTTGCTGTTCCGATGGCTCAATTTTCGTATGGGACGTTTTGGCATCGTTGCAGACATTGAGAAAGCGTTCTTGCAAATAAGCTTAAATAAAAATTACCGAGATTCGCACAGATTCCTTTGGTACAGATCAGCTGATGCAATTAGTGAACAATCTTTGATCGAGTTTCGAATGACGAGGGTAACATTCGGTGTAAGCTGCGTGTAAGCAAAGACATGTCTTTTCTGAAACATGCCGTATTCTTGAAAACTGTTTCTATATGGACGATTTAATCATGAGTGTGAACTCCGAATTCGATTGCTGTCGTATTTTTGAAGAAGCGTCGGAAATCATGAGTGGAGCTTCGATGAGTTTGAGGAAGTGGCATTATAACAGCACAAAACTTCGTGATAAAATTGGCACGAAACAATTTCCAATCACTCAAAAGGTTTTGGGTTTGACCTGGTCAGTTTTCAGTGATGAGCTATCTGCTCCAATGCAATCAGTACAGAGTTTCTTAGAGTCAAATCTGAATACTGCAAGCAAGCGAAATATTCTTCAAGCAATGGTGCGCGTATATGATCCCTTGGGTATGTCCGACCACCGTGAAATTAAAAATTCTGTTCCAAGCAGTATGGAAGCGCAAATTAAGCTGGGATGAACCACTGCCAGCAGATTTAATCGGCGATTGGAACGAATGTGTTAGAAACATACTACAACTAAGAGAGATGTCAATACCAAGGTCTGTTCTGATGTCATCAACCTTCACTGACGACATACAATGCCACATCTTCGCAGATTCTAGCCTTAAAGCATACGGCGCAGTTGCTTACATACGTACTGTTGATGACAAAGGTATAGTAACAGTGTCGTTCTTGTGTGCCAAATCTAGAATTGCACCATTGAGGCAAGATGGTTCCGAAGAGCTAACGCTACCAAAGCTACGACTGACAGCTGCTTTAATTGCCGCCAGAATTGGAACCTACCTCAAAGATGCTCTGAAGATCTCAGCCAAAAGGTACTTCTTCTGGACTGACTCAAGAATAACAATGAACTGGATATATGGTCAATCGCAGCGTTGGAAGCCATTTATACAAAGCAGAACCACAGAAATTCGTCGCCATAGTTCTATTCTGGATTGGGACCACTGTGCAGGAAATGAAAATCCAGCTGATCTTATTACGAGAGGTATATCTGGAGAAAAACTTCAAAAGTCATCATTATGGGCTCATGGACCGAAGTGGCTATGCGAATTCAAACCAAACAAAAATCATGCTGTCTCGGACATAGGCTTTCATACGGCGTTACTGCTGGAGATTGATGTCAAAAAATGCAAGCAACCAATTTTTGACTTTGACAAATTTGGAAGCTGGCTCCGATTGCTGCGCGTCACCAGTTGGGTACTTCGATACATCAACTTCTTTATTACCAAAGAGAAGACTTTTGAATGCTCGATTACGAAAACCGAAATAGAAGAAGCCGAACGTTATTGGATCAGGTATGTGCAATTGTTCAGTTTTACTAATGAAGTTCGCCTGTTACAGAAAAAATTGCCCATCAATGCGTCCTCAAAGCTGATTGAGCTAAGCCCGTTCTTGGACGAAGATGGGTTGATGAGGCTTGGAGGAAGGCTCCAATTACTCGATGAACCATTTGACCTTATACATCCCATTATTCTACCATCAAATCATTCGATAACTAGGCTCGACGTCGTTGGTATTGATTTTGCTGGCCCCCCTTTACTATGTGAATTCAGAAGGAAGTGACATGCAAAAAGCGTACATCTTGGTATTCACATGTGCATGGAACTCACTGCTAGCAGCTAGCATCACAACAGAAAGCTGGGTTGGAATCGTGTAAGATGATAGTTTACTATCAAATTTTTGACTATCAAATATGATAGTATACAACTTTCCATCTGTGTAAGATGATCATTCTGAAATCAAATTTTTTTCTTGGATTCTTGGCATCAATCTGTTTAGTTCATGTTAAAACCTGATTGTTGTTGTTGTTTTACATGCTTTCAAATTTGTTGAGACACAAACAAGAAAATAAAACTAGAGACGGGAATATAAATATTGTATCAATGTGTCCTTTTTTGTTTCGTATCTATCCTATCAGCTGACTGTGTGTCAAAAGCGTAGAGAATCTATTTATCTAGAGTCGCAACTCGCTCTCTTTTTTAAAAAATCACTGTCCAAAAAATGTTGTGGTGAGTCTCTCAATTTACTCTTATTTTTCGTGTCCGTGAATCTGTGAAAGAGGTGAAAAAAAATTCAATAAGGACATGACCGCACTCTTTTAAGGGTGAAATAAACTCTGCCAACGTGTTTAAATGTGTTTTTTTAGTTATTTATTTGTAAATCATAGTTGAATTCCATTTAAAAAGCAAAAAATACTATGCACTGCACTTTGTACTGTTATTTAAATACTTAAAACATGAATTTCATACAATAATTTTTTATTTTTTAAATTTTTGAATTCAACTGACTCTTATTTTTGAATTTTGAGCGCAGACTTTTAAAATTGAGCCTAGGCTTTTCACCTTATTGAGCCCAGCACACAGGCCTACCCATTGCAAATGTATTGGTTCGGCCTCCCATTTGAAATGCATTGAAAAGCCTATACATTTACATTGGGTAGTATATTTTATCAAATTTAATTTTTTTAGTCGAAAGAGAGTAAAATGCCTTGAGTTGCGACTCTAGGTATACCTCCTCTGTGGTCAAAAGTTTGTTTTGTTGTTTCGTACAATCAAATTTTTGTGTTCTTTAACTCGGAGCGATGAGAATTTTGTAAAAGTTAATAACACAAAATAATAACTTTATTTCTGTCTTTTGTGGTTATATTTTTGGTTATATTGGAAAGGCTAATGAATGAGTGTAATTCAAAGTGAATGTTTTCCAGAGGATAATAAAGCGTTGGTACAATAATGTTCCTTGAGAAAGATTTCTCTTTCTCGTAACTAAAATAAAGGTGTGAATTTAATTTCATCTTGGTTTTTACTTTCGTTGTTTTGCAATTGCAAAAACAATAGCACCAGCCGACCCAAAAATATTAATTTTTCCCAAAGAAGGAAAAAACACAAGAAAAAAATGTCCAGTTGAATCAAATTGACACCTAAATAGGTGTCAGCTGAAAAAGTCAAAAAAAGATGACTGTCAATTTTGATTATCAGCTTACACAGACGAATTTTCTTGAATTTGACTGTCAACTATCAAAAATCAGCTTTCACGATTCCACCCCTGTATAATGGCGTTAAGACGTTTTATAGCCCGAAGAGGAGTCCCTTCTACAATAATTTCCGACAACGCTAAAACTTTTAGGCGAGCTGCCTTAGAGTTTGGAAAACTCAAGAACCTTTTCTGCGAAGAAGAGACACAAGGTTTTTTGTCTAAAAACCGAATTCAATGGGACTTTATCGTGGAGAGAGCTCCCTTGTGGGGTGGCTTTTGGGAACGTCTCATACGATCAGTGAAGAATACGCTTAAGGTTACCATCGGAAAAGCTAAGCTAAATTTTGAACAATTAAGAATTATTCTAACGGAGGCCGAGGCCGTTGCCAACGATAGACCCTTGACGTATGTGTCCAGCGAACCTTTGGAATTGTCACCCCTTACACCAGCCAAGTTTCTATTAGGATTTTCGTCATCAGTTCCCGATTTTGAAATAGCTCCAGATGAAGATGGAAAGCTAAGGGAGATATGGAATCAACGTCTGAAGTTCAATGTCAAGTTAGTAAAGCGATGGAAAATCGAATATTTGCAAAATTTTCGATCATTTCATCACAACAATTTTAAACAATCGATTCAGTTGAAGGATGGAGATGTCGTTCTCCTCCTCGTATACACTGGAAGTTGGTAATCATAACTAAAACCTACATCGGACGATGTAGGTGTAGTTTCCAATGGGAAACTATTCAGAAGACCAGTTCAGCTCCTATATCCACTGCAGCTTTCAAGCATCGGCCCGCTGGAGGATGTTGAAAATTAACCAATCTGTCAACAATATTTTTCTGTTTGATTCATCACATGTACATTCTCATATATGTATTATCTTTATGTAATGAACTCTATCTGTATCATCTTTATCTGCCCTTCTGGCAGTCGCAATTTCGTTTAGGTAAAGAAGAGACGTTCTAATTAAAGATTCGAGTGTGACTTGTTTTTTAATAGTTGTGATTTTCTTGTAATTTCTCAAAATACCAAGAAAAGTAACGATCAATGTGAAAGTGCAAATAATTCTTCTTTACTTTTGGACTTGGAAGTGTTTGGAAGATTCATTTTCTTTGTTAACTTCCTTTTCATTAATTTGATCATTTAATTTTTTAATAATCAATTAAATAAATTAAAAAGATCAATATTGATTTCAAATCAATACAACCCCATTAGGAAAAATAATTTATTTTACGCCCACATCGACGTCAATGCTTTGATTTTTAAATGCTATGAAAAATAAGATGGTTGAAGAACTGTTAAGTTATGTTTATAATAATTAAAAGGAAAGAAGTCAACCGTCGGGGCTGGTTGTTCTGTTAAAACTTAACTTGAGTTCCAGAGACCTGGAACTTCATGAACTTCCCAAATGCATTACTCAGCTTTGACCTACTGAGTTGCATTCTGGAAATCGGCTTGACCCACTGAGCGTTGTGTCACATTAATTGTGACACAAAGCTGCTGTTCTGCATTATTGCATAAATTCAATAAAGTAGAGTGGGTCAGCTCTGGGTGATACAACCTGGGCATAAAAGAACCAAAGAATACCGGAGCCAGCTCAATGAAATTTCCAAGCTTAATGAAGGTACGATAACGATTTTTTATCGTGAGCAAATCATTATAACTTGTTTCTTTTTGGCTCCCGATCGTTTCCTCTATTTTATTTTTTGAGTAGCATATTAACACCGACGCAAATAATTAAATGTCCGGAGAAACCAGAGTGAAGATGGTTTCACTGAAAACTATGAGAGTCTGCCTTATTTTGACTTGTTGAACGGTGTGAATTTGTGAAATTGATTTCATACAAGGGAACACAGCCAGAGTATACGGTAGGACACTACATAACCACAATTAAAACTGATGAAAACCCCTTTTTCAATGTACTTTATATTAATATTTATGAGAAGAAAGAAGTATTTTTCGTTTGTTCTGAATACAAAATTTTGTATTTTAACTTTCATTATCGTCGCATCTAACTAAATCTTCAATATATACAAATTAACATGTCCAACCATTCATATTAATACCTTAAATGATGGATCAAATTTTTTTAGAAATAATTATGTCTGATGAATTTATATAATAAAAAAAAAAAAATGAAAAATTGATATCTTATTTGAATAAAATGAAAGATTATTGGTTTGTACTTTTTTATTTCTTATTTTACATCAAAAATTTCACAAATATGTTGTAGTTGTAGTTTCTGCAGCAAAAGGTTGTATGTGTTGCTTTTGACTGCAAAAAATTGTGAAAACCACAATCAAATTTGTGTTTTCGACAACAAGGTGTTCCATTTGATGCAAAAATTTGTAAAAATTACAAAGAAAACTATATTTTCTACAAATTGCATTGTAGTGTAGTGTCCGTAGCTTAGTGGGTAGGTGCGTTGGCTCATGAGTCGATCTTTGACTTCGGTAGTATATAGATGTGTTTCAAAAGCATTAGTGGTGAATCGACTCTACACCACTCTGTTTAACAACGCGCTGAATAATACATATTATCCAGTGCAGTGGAAGACAGCTGTGGATCATCCTCTCCCGAAAAAGGGAAAGGACAACTCAAATCCGTTAAATCTTCGGTCGATAAGTCTTCTTCCAAGTATCAATAAGGTATTCGAAAAGATCATCAATAGAAGTCTGATTAAGTGGGCTGTGGACAACACAATAATTCCGAATAATCAGTTCGGGTTCAAGGCAGGACATGACACTATTCATGCCGCGTCTAAGCTCGTTTCTGACGTCCAATGGAACAAGTCCAAGAAACAATACACGGGTGCTGTTCTGGTGGATTTGGAGAAGGCCTTCGACACCGTATGGTTAGAAGGTTTGTACCTAAAACTCACCAGACTAGGCATCAGTAAACCATAATTGTATATGCTTTATGATATGCTCAACGGTAGAAAGTTTGTTGTCGAAAGTGGCAATGTAACTTCTACCACCACTTTTGAAATTAAAAACGGTCTTCAACAGGGAGCGGTAAATTCGCCGATCCTCTTCAGCATTTACACCAGCGATCTTATAGGAAGCTTAACTAACGCAATTGCGTATGCCGACGACCTGATTGCGTACAGAACGGCTCGATAGGTTGAAGTTATTAGAATTCTCTTGCAGCGTGACGCCGAGAAGATTCAGCGATACTGCGATGACTGGAAACTGAAAATAAATGTCCAAAAGGCAGAGACAATTTTGTTCCGGACTCCGTTGGCTAATGCTTCGCGATATACGTGTAAGAATTGGCGCAAGATGGTCATTGTTGATCCTCATGGACAGGCATTGAAGGTGAAGCAGGAGATCCAGTTTTGGTGGCTTCAAACGGCATTTGACAATGGGTAGTCCGGGGTGGGGTATTTTAGCTTGGCCGGATTACATATTTGTTTTAGTCTTAGGTTTAAGGTTTAAGTAGAGTAGCTATAAAAAACATTATATATATAAAAAGAACAACAACAACAAAAACGTACAAAAAAGAAAAAAAAATTATCAAGAAGTGATAAAACGTGAAAAAAAGAAAACAATCAACAATATACGAATTAAAAAGAAAAGAAGACAATTACAAAATATACAACAGAAAATAAGGACACTGTTTTTGCCGCTGTGGCTGTTCTAGTTTTTAATAGTTTGTAGTTAAAATAGGTAATTTAAAAAAAAAAAAACCCTAAAAAAAAGACATTGGCATTAGTTTTTAAATTTTCAGCTAAAAAAAATAAATTTAAATAAAGAAATAAACCTATAATTTGTTTTTGTGTTATTAAACACTGCAGTTAGGCTGCGTCCGTCAATTCCATTTTATGTATTTGAACAACGATAACAACTTAGAGGTGCTTCCACCAATGGCTTTTTTCGTCAACTCCTTTATTTGGCTGGAGTTTTAGCTATTTCTCGGGTGCCAACCAGATCATCAGATTCGTTTTTATTAGTCGTGCTGTCTAAGTTGTTATCGTTGTTCAAATACATAAAATGGAATTGTCGGGCGCAGCCTAACTGCAGTATTAAATAACACAAAAACAAATTAATACAAAATAAACTGACTAGTGTCGAAAACTTTCAATAATCTCACCCTCCGTGTGTACAACAAAACCGTTGTCACACAAAGATAGGAAATTAGAAAAAATGAAAGCGGAACAAGATAGCATACTTTGAGGAGCTTGTAAAAATGCATGTCTATTCATTGCAATTGATAAACAATAAAAAGTCTGCAATGAGAAACCAAAACATCAGTGGAGTTGTTAGCGCAATGCGTAGTGCATTGGCTTCCCAACTAGCTGGTCCTAGGTTCAAATCCCAAATGTGAACTCAAAAAGTTTTTCGATTAAATTGAAACACACAACTAGACAGGACCACTAATAAAAAGAAGTCTGATGATCGGCTTGGCACCCGTGAAATAGCTAGAACTCCAGCCAAATAAAGGAATTGACAGAAAAAGCCATTGGTGGAAGCACCTCTAAGTTGTTATCGTTGTTCAAATACATAAAAAAGAAATAAACCTAGGTCGAAGGCCGAAAGGCATTTATTTTAAGAATAATTAATTACTTAGAGCGTCCGATTGGGGCCAGTAAGTTATATATAAGTAGAATTAATTAGCCTAGTTTTTAATTTTTGTCTAGCATGTAAGTAGATTTAAGTTTACACGAAAAAGAAAAAAAAAAAGTGAAGTTTGAAAAAAAAGTGCGTTGGCTGCTAAGCAGAACGTGCGTCGTGGGTTCGAGTCCTACTCGTGCCCATAGTTTTTATTTCATCTTTCACGTGCACTGCCTCTTGCGAAAAACTGACAAAACTTCCAAGAGTATTAATCTGTCATGAAAAAGTGCTTCTCAAATCTCAACTTTGCCGTTCGGAATCGGCGTTAAATTGTAGGTCCCCTCAATTTATCAATTCTTCACACGCACCTAGAGAATTTTTGATTAGAGTAAGCCATTTAGGCCTTGGCTCTGCAAGAGCTGTCGCTGTTCATTTATTTTATTTTTATTCTGCAACAAAAGGCTGTAATTTTGATAAAGGCGATTTCAATTTAATTGAGAAAAATTGTGAAAACCACAACCAAATTTGTGCTTTCGACTACAGGACGTATTTTTTTATTTTTTTTATTTTTTATTACTTTTTTTTTTAAAGAACTTAATATTAAGATATACATCTTTTAGATAATTATGCCTTGATTAGGATGGTAATAGAAGGACATTCGTATTTTAAAACATTTAGTTAATTATATTTAAAAAAAAATAAGTGAATTAAATATCTAAAATTAAAAGTTAATATTAAAAAAGAAAAAAGTAAGAAACAGAAATAAAAATAAAGACGTAAATAGACGTAAAGAGACGAATCCCACTAATGAAGAACTTTAGCTTAGATCTGAGACAGTTAAATCTAGGAATTGAAATAAGTTGAGTTCTGTTAGATGATTACTCTAAATCATACTTGGCCAAATCAGGTGTTCCGCAGGGGAGCCATCTGGGGCCCCTTCTCTTTATATTAGCTATCAATGATGCACCGTTATGTGTAAATAATAGTGAAATTCTCATCTTTGCTGATGATATGAAGATATTATATAAAAATATAACTTCTGCAAATGATCACATTTTACTTCAAAATGATATTAACAGCCTTACATTATGGTGTGAAAAGAGGCGCAGGGTCAGAAGTCCACAGGCCAAAAGTCCATAATGGACTTTTGTCCCACTTGGGTGGGTTAAAAGTCCATAATTCCATTATGATCTTCTGACCCACCCAAGTGAGTCAAAATTCCAGAAAAAATTGGGTCATAAGTCCATGATGCTGAAAACAAAATTGGTCAATAGTCCATAATTTAGTCAAAATTCGCGCGAATTTTTTTTATTTTCACTCCCCAAATTGTTTCTCTGTTTGGCCAAAAAAAATTTCGGCTCGCTTTGCTTGAAGAGAAATTGTTTCTCTGTTTGGCCAAAAAAATTTCAATTTTTCTAATTTTGAAGTAGGTACTTACATGTTCAGAAGATACGATACACAAAATTATTAATTGCTTCCACTCGCCTAATGGAAGTACGCCGAATGTACCGTCAATGACATACTTTCTGTCTGATGCAGGCAAAATTTCAATTTCTTTCACTATTTCTGTTGCCATAAATATTGAATATGAAAAGTCTGTTTCCAAAACTGTGCCTTTATAGAAAGTATTGTTACTGTTGTAACGTGACATGCCATACCTAAGAAAGACATTTTCTGTGTGGAATATTTCTTTAACTTCCGAAAACGTTTTTGGAGTTTGAGGAAGAGTACTACTTTTTATTCTGTTGAGAGTCCTCTTAAGTGTCTTGTAGTGGACTAAATGTGCTGAGTCCGTTGTCTTCATTCTTTTCTGGTCAAAAATTTGTTTTGACGTTGTTTTCCTTTTAAGGCTGATATCCAAACAATCTTTTTTCATACTGTTTATTAACTCCATTTTCTTGTACATATTATATTGATCAGGATGAGGGTGAATAGCATCGGAAACATTAACAATTTTATTTAACACCGGGTCAAATGTTAAGCCTGCTTTGCAGGATTTTATGTAGCAAATATATCTGTCAATGTTTTTATATGTATATTTTTTTGTATATAATTGTTTTTCACTTTCTAAATATAAGAGCGAACTGTTTTTTCTTAAACCAACGATAAATTTAAACTTTATGCACGTATTTTCCATGTTTTTACAATAACTTTTATTTTCCACTTTTATAATGAGGTCGTGTTCAACTGTACACATCACTTGCACTGATCAATGTGAATCACTTCTTCAAATCGTAACAGAGCAAAAGAAGTGCTTGTCTTAATTTTACTCTATAGTTTACCGATATAATCTCCGCCTATAAAACTAACTCTAGCGTATTGTTTTTGTAAGTTAATATTTCAAATCCAACAAAACAACAAAAACAAAATCAAATTTCAAGGTTGTCTAAGTACATCATTATGGACTTTTGTCTCACCTAAGTGGGTCAAAAATTCATAATCAAGGGGTCATTAGTCCACAAGAATTTCTTCTGGAATTTTGACTCACTTGGGTGGGTCAGAAGATCATAATGGAATTATGGACTTTTGACCCACTCTGGTGAGTTAAAAGTCCATAAACCAATTATGGACTTTTAACCCACTTGAGTGGGTTACAAATCCACAAAAAAGTGGGTCAGTAGTCCATAAAATATACATAGTGTAAAGAAAGACCAACAGTAATTTACTTTACTTACTTTGTCACAAAAATAGAAAAATGACTGAAATTTTCAAATTCAATAAATTAAAAAATAAAAAGAGAAAAGTTTAAACCTATGATTCATAAAAGAATTTCAAGTTCTTCTTTTTTTCAGTGTCTTCGCTTTGGCAAAAATGAACTAAATTAAAATGAACTTAGTTTCTGCGCGTTTAGTTAATTAAGAAAAGCAACCAATACAAATCTTGTGATGCATACAAAAGTCTTGAAAGCAGATTCTCTTTTTCAATGATTTATATTGAGCATCCTTTTTTCACTTTCGACTGAGCAAGGGATGATGCCGATTCGGATAATTCAAGATGGGTTTGGTTTGATTTCGAGTGAAGTGAGCGAAAAAAAAATTAGCCCATAAGAGAATCAATTTGGGGTGTGAAAATAAAAAAAATTCGCGCGAATTTTTTTATTTTCACACCCCAAATTGATTCTCTTATGGGCTAATTTTTTTTTCGCTCGCTTCGCTCGCTCCCAATGATAAGGTACAAAATATTTTTTGCTCTGAGCTCCAAGTCCTCACTCATATAATTTTTAAAACATATTCGCCATCACGCTAATTTTTTTTAATCGCAAATTTATTTTTTAACCACAACACAATGTTTATAAATTAGTATGATTTGTGATTTCATTACGTTTTCAAAATTTCATAATGTTTACTGTTATTACTATTTTTTGTTTTGTTCTTGTAATCCTACGTACATATGTCCTTAAAAATATATAACTTCAGTTAAAATATTACGTGCCCAGAATGTGCGACATATGCGATCAACCAACGATTCCAACGATCCAACCAACGATCAACGATTCCATTCAAATAATTTTTATACCTATCTATTATTCATCATCAGTAAAACCCCAAAAAGTTGTACTTTTTTCTATTTTTCTAACAATAGTAAGAAAATCAATTTGGGTCAGAAGTCCACACACATTTTGTGTGGATTTCTGTCCCACTATGGTGGGTTAAAGGTCCATAGTTGATTTGTGGACTTTTAACCCACCAGATTGGGTCAAAAGTCCATTATGGACTTTTGGCCTGTGGACTTATGACCCTGCGCCGCGCCGTGAAAAGAACAGTTTAAATCTTAACCCGATAAAATGTCAAACAATGACCTTCTCTAAAAAACGTTCACCTTCATCTCATGACTATGTCATTTCAAACCACACTTTAGTTCGCGTTTTTACTGTTAAGGACCTAGGAGTTCTTTTTACACATAATGTAGATTTTTCTGAGCATATTAACGGCATAGTCAATAAAGCTAATTCTATTTTAGGTTTTATTAAGCGACCATCTAGAGTATGCATTGCAGGTGTGGTCTCCTTTATATGATGTTCATATTGAAAGACTGGAATCCGTGCAACGGAATTTTACCCGTTTTTTGTTAGAAGGATTTCAGTGGATTGATCCCCTTAGTACCCTTCCACACGAAAATCGTTTGTCAATCCTTAATATGCAAACACTACAACAGAGAAGAAATAATAATGATATTGTATTGTTCCATCAAATTATAACTGGAGTCACTGATGCTCCTGACCTTCTCTGAAAAATTTTGTTTTGCTCTCGAGGTTATAATCTCCGTAGTAAGAATCTGATTAACATCCATATTCACCGTACAAATTATGGAATGCATGAGCCTTTGACACGTATGGGTAAACTTATAAACTGGAACTCAAAACTTTTTCATTTTAATTTAAGTAAAAATCAACTTAAGATAATTTTGAAAACCAGTGTTCCACTTTCTTAATGTTTTATGTTGATTTTGTAATGTTTTTTTTGTCTCTATTTTATGTTAATTATTTATGTGTGTTGTGTTATTTGTTTTAGTTTCGTTATGTGCTTACTAACAACTAACACCACACTAAGTGATGAGCCGGTGGTATAACACAGTCCTGTGTTGGTAAACCATTGGTCGTAAGATGGTGCTTGCTATAAGCCTATACGACCAATTCTGATAGTCAGATAGTGTGTAAAAAAATATATAATTTTATATTTTATAAAGCATACTATGATTTTGATTTTTGATTTTTTCAAATCAAAGAAAACCATGACCACTTTTGTATGTTCCATACCTTCGTATCTCTTTCTCTATCCAGTACCTACAGATCTCTTTTTTTCATTCTCTTGGTTTGCTTCTTTGACCATGAGATTTTTCTGTTCTCTGGAGAAAAATTCCCACTGACGTTCCTCTTCTTTCTCCTCTCGTTAACATACCATCAACTTGTGATGCCAAATTGCTAAAACAAAAATATTTACGTTTTTTTGTGCACTGTTCATGTTAAGCGTACATACGTGTGCAAAAAAACACACCTAATATTGTTGAATACAATTGTCATCTTTCTTAAAAACAGAATTCAAGTTGAAGAAGATTTCACATCCGTACGTCAGGATTGGAACAACAAGGGTTTTAGCTAACATTTTCCTAGTTTCAATTGGCGACGGCGTAAATTTTTTTGAGATTGTTAGAGTCCTGAGAGCGCCATATGTCTTTCCAACCGCAGCGTTTGTATGGTCATTCCAAGTCAAAGTCCTATTAAAGCAGATGCCCAAGTTCTTGGCCGTCTGTACGTATTCAACTGGAACATTATTTAGGAGCACCGTGGGAAAATAGGAAAGGTCAACCATATTCCGTGAGATTACTTAACATTTGGTTTTAAGGGGATTAAGAACTAGACCACAAATTGTGTTGTAGTTTCCGTAACAAATGTTGTTGTTTCCTTATTTCTCTGGTTTTATTTTCTGCAGCACGTGTTGTGATTTTTACAAGTTGGTGATAAGTTTAACAACCACGTCTTCGTCAAATTGATAACATTGGATGAAAGGGGCAATTATGAAGGGGCAATTATTAAAACCGCGATTTTCATCATTTTTACGACCGATTTTTTTGGGTGTAGAATAACAATAATCGTCTTGTTTTAAATGTTGACTAATATAAAACCATGAGTTTTACACGCAAAAAAGTTCCAATAGTTTTTGATTACATGTTTGGTTCTTGTCCTCTTAGTAGAGTGTCTGTAATTTCTGACTAGGGTGTTATATTAAATTCAAAACTAACCTTTAATGAACATATTAACTTCATAGCTAAACAAGCAAATAAAGTTCTTGGATTCATTAAAAGATTTGAAGGAGATTTCCGAGATCCATATGTACTAAAATTATTTGTCATTTCATTTGTTGGACCAATCCTTGAATATGCCTGTACAGTATTTATCGCTTATAAGAAACACGCTTATAAGAAAACCTCGCTTAGAAGAAACATGAATAAAAGTACCATGAACTTTCCCATATATTTTAATGTTGAATTGTGTGTTTATAAGAAACACGTTTATAAGAAATACACTGATAAAAGAAACATTTCTCAAACACAAACTATTATTTTTCATGTTAAGTTGGTTGGATATAAGAAACCTGCAAACAAATCACGAAATTCAAAAAAACATGAACAGACCCTAAAGAAAAATTCAAAACAAACGACGCAAATGTCATTTATGTACATTTATGATGTTGTTTGATATTTGAATGAATGATTGAATGAATTCAGTGCAGTGTTCATTTTGACATTAAATTTGTTATTTTTTGTGTTTCTGTTCTTTCTCGTCGTTTCTGAAAATGTCGCGTAATAACATTTCAATTAAAACTAAGGCCGTGTGCGATTGGGTTAAAAAGTGGTTAAAACTTGACGTTTGGTTAAATTTTGACACTTCGCATTAAATAAAATGTGTTAAAAATTAGACTAGCTGCGGAACAGGTTAAAATATGACAGCAGTGGTTAAAAATTCATCAATTTTTAACCATAATTCATCCAATTCGCACACGGCCTAAATTGGTTATTTTAGATGAAACAAATCGGGAAAAAGTCGTAAAGAAATTTGTGAAAAAATTAAAATTGATGACATCATACCGCTGGTTCCACGGAAGGACCTCATTTGAACTTTTGGGTAGTTTTTCACAATCACTAAAAAACTGTTTTTGCAGTACCTCGTATGTATCAAAAATATTCAGAAATTAAAACACGGAAAGGACCTCGTATGTATTTGCCTCAATCAGAGTATATCTAATAATGAGTAGGGAAACTCAGAAAAATTCACCTGTTGATTCACACATATTTTCACACAGATATGAGAAAAAGAAGCCAATGAGAAACTTGTAGGAAGGAAAGGGAAACAAAATAAGGTTTTTTGACAGACACACCCGGTTTTTATTTTATCGAATATTTTTTCAAAATTTATGACAATCAAGTCGGACCGCCTTTGAAAATCTATTAGGGAAAAAGGGAAAGAAACAAGTGATGAACGTGTAGTCATTTCTTCTTGCGCAGGCAGTTTTACATAAGGAATTAATTTGACTATTTGTACTTATGGCATTTTTGTTGTGTGTTTTTTCGAAAATTAGTGATTGTAGTAGTTCCAACTACATTTACAAAAGAGTTTCCCTACTCATTATTAGATATACTCTGGCCTCAATTTATATTCCTTGTAGCTAATTCACAATAAAAAAATGTCAAAAAATGTAAATCTCATTGTTTTCCTAAGAATAAATACAAACCATAACACACTTCTTTGAATAATTAAGTTTAACATTTTTCGATCAAAACTTTACAGTAAAAAACGACTCAAAAACTCATTTCAGAGACCCATTTTGAAAAGATTTTCTTTCGAGGTTTTGTATTTTCGAGTTTTCTAAATTTTCTTAGAACAAACACATTTAACCAGAAATTCCAAAAGGTGGCTCTGTTTTTTTTTTTTAGCCTAATTTCAAAAAAAGTGATTTTTCTGCTTACGAGGTCCTTTCGTAGAACCATCGATACATAACATCGAAGATATTCTTGTCAAGAATCGCAAGGAAGACTTGATTCAAACAACAATTGATGATTATATGTTTTGAAGAGTTAGTTAAAGCTAGGATAAATGTTTGACACTTCAAGGTATATCCGTATAAGAAACTTGTTTCTTATATCCGTATAAGAAACTTGTTTCTTATATCCGAATAAGAAACTTGTTTCTTATATCCATTGTAAGGATATAAGAAAACCTCGGTTAAAAGAAACAAATATTGTGCAAATTTTGAGTTTCTTATAAGCGTTATGTACTGTACAAGTAAATAAAAGACGACTTCGTTTTGTGCGAGTTTATGACTTATGATTTTATTTTCATCTTTGGATTTCATTTTGCTTGCCAAGCAAATAAATAAGCATGAATGATTTGCTTGGCTTTAAAGGATATTTGTTCTTCAAGTAATTTTATTCTATTGACTGTGAACATTACGGTTTTGGCATGTGTAGGAAGTGTTGCATTACAACCCAGCAAACATTTTAGTGAAGGTTCAGATTTCCTTCATTAAATCTGAAGAATATGTATTCAAAAAAAATTAATTTTTCTGAGTATATTTTGAAGATGGACAAAAAAACTACAAAATTTTACTTGCAAAACAAGACGAGCATATTGACTTTCGATTTTGATTCATATATGTGAGTTAAATATGAATGTGCACACTGCACAGGCACAAAAAGGTTATTGGAAGATCCTCAAGGATTTGTATATAAAAACTAGCTGACCCTGCAGACTTCGTACTGCCTCAATCGATAATCGATAAGGATAACCCTCTACCATTCTACCCAACCCACTACCTCCTTGTGCTACCCAGTACGTCTACCCATATCCGCTACCCCGTTACGAAACTACTCTGTTACGCTACCAATTATTTCTACACGCTTACCGTTACACCATTAGCCAGAAACCCACTTCTCATTACCCGCAACGCGCAACCATTTTTTTTTTTTGCATTTCAATTTTTCCATTTTTCCATTTTTTTTTTACTTTTTCTTGCTTACTAGTTCCCCATCACAAATTTTCCAGTTTCCCTTTGAAAACAAGTGAGTTTTCCGAGTTCCTTTCTAAAACCCATTTTTAAATTTTCCAGTTTTCCATTTGAAAACCTCTGCACCTAATATTACATGGAACTTTCCCTTTGAAAACAATGAGTTTTCCGAGTTTCATTCGAAAACCAATTTTGAAATTTTCCAGTTTTTCATTCGAATTTTTCCAGTTTTCCACTTGAAAACCAATGCATCCACAATTTTATGCAATTTTCCCTTTGAAAACCTATGAGTTTTCCGAGTTTCATTCGAAAACCCATTTTAAAATTTTCCAGTTTTCCATTTGAAATTTTCCAGTTTTCTACTTGAAAACCAATGCATCCATAATATCATGCAATTTTCCATTTGAAAACCAATGGGTTTTCCGAGTTTTTCATCAAGAACTTTCTATTTTTCCATTCTAAAACCCATTTTGAACCAAAAAATTCCAACCAAAAATATCTAATTTCCGACTTTTGTTTGGTTTTTCCAGTTTTTCCACTCTCCCATGAGGTTTTTCTTTTTTTTTCACAGAAATCATCACTGAATACAACAGTATCAGCCATGAAAATTTCACAAACATCTGTTGGGCCATTTCGGAGTCTATAAGAGACATACAAACAAACACACATCCATTTTTATATATATAGAAGAAGAAGAAGAAGATAGAAGAAGAAGATAAAGGAAAACGAACTTGCGAATGATCTCTTTTTCCTTATTTCTTTTTGCGAAGGGCCAATTATAACGGGCCGTGTCGCGACAAGAGATCGAAACAACGTTTAACGAATTTTAAAAATCTTCTTTTCAGTAAAGGTTTTGTTAAGTGCGGATGTCAGTGATAATAAAATTTTGCAATGTCTCATTTAACAAAAAAAAACAGTAAAGTGTAAACATAAACAGTGTAAGAATCAAACGAAAAACTTCAACGAATAATTGAAACCCTTCATTAAAATGAATCATATTTGAATCGTTTATATAATTCACAAAAGGTTCATTTATTGCCCACTTTATTCAGTTTAGTGGGCAATAAATGGGCCTTATTAACATTCGTTTTAATGAAAGAATTTCCAATCATAAATGAGTCGTAAACAAGATTCAAGCGGAGTAGGCTGTTACTACCAATTACCCCACAACGAAGGAGTGTTCCCACCAAGGCACTCCCACCGAGGGACGGCAGCGAATGAATTTCTTCTTTGGAATCAACGGTGGCGTCTCCAGTTCCAGTTAGGCCGAACTACTTGGTGAACACCTTTACAGGCTACTTCGACTTATTTGAAGCCCAGGCCGTAAAAGGAGCGGTTTTTCCGGCTCTTGCACTTGGAGTCACATCAAGTGCCTGGTACTCCAGGTTGGGGGTTGTGCGTTGGTGTGACTTCCCGACCACGTAGAAAAAATCTTAGTTGCGAAGCAACAACAGGCCTCGGAAACGGACGGATACACTGATGACGACCCAAGCAAATGTACAAAGGACAACGATTTTCGGATATGCACGTGGAATGTTAGGTCCCTTAATAGACCGCGTGCTGCCGAACAGTTAGCGGAGACCCTCAACTGCTACAAAGCAGATATTACCGCTATCCAGGAAATGCGATGGGATGGACCGGGCAAAAGGAGGATGAAAAACTGCGACATCTACTATGGTAATTGTTACCGAGAGCAACAACAGCGACTATTTGGATGCGGATTCGTCGTGGGAAGCAGACTCAGGCAAAAAGTCTTGAGCTTCAAATGCGTGAGCGAACGCATCACGACAATCCGAATCAAGGCTAAATTCGGCAACATCAGCTAATATGTGCGCATGCCCCCACAGAAGAGAAAAAGGACGACACCAAAGACGAGTTCTACGAGCTCCTTGACAAAACATACGAGCAATGTCCTAGTTATGACATTAAAATTGTCCTCGGCGATTTTAACGCAAAGCTGGGAAAAGAGGACATCTTTGGTGGAACGGTCGGAAAGCACAGCCTGCACGACACCACATCCGATAACGGATTCAGGCTGATCGATTTTGCTGCGGGCGAAATGTTGTGGTAACAAGCACCTGGTTCCCTCATCTCAACATCCATAAAGGTACATGGAGATCTCCTGATCAATCAACCGTCAACCAATTGATCACATTGCGATCGACGGAAGGCACTTGTCCAGCATTTTAGATGTTCGAACTTTCCGAGGAGCTAACATCGACTCGGACCACTACCTCGTCGTAGCCAAGGTAGTGCTACGAATATCCCGACAACGGCCAAAACAAGGAAATGCTGCAAGAAAATTCGACGTCGGACGGCTACAATCGCAAGAGATCGCCAGATCATTCTCTGATCGAGTGTCAAGTAACCTCTTAAGGAGTCCTATGCCGCCAACATCAAGTATCGAAGACCAGTGGCAACATTGCCAGAGAGCAGTTAGAGATGCCGCCTCTAATGTTCTGGGTTTCACACAGCCACCAAAACGAAACCCCTGGTTTGACGAAGAATGCAGGCAGGCCCATGCAGCCAAGCAGGAGGCATACAAAGCGGCGCTGCATAGAAGGACAAGAGCTGCTCGTGAGCTCTACGAGCAAAAGAGGAGAGAGGAACGCCGGCTTCTCAGGAGGAAAAAGAGAGAGCATGAGAAGCGTCAGATCGAGGATGTTGAGAGAGCCAACAGCAGGAATGAAGTTCGGAGGTTTTACCGAAAGGTTAAACAGCTGGCTCAAGGTCATCGAGCAAGAACCGATGCCTGCAGAGATAAACAAGGGAACATCATAGTAGAATCGCAGTCAATGCTGGGATTTGGAAAGATCACTTCTGTAGATTGTATAACGGCGACGACGAACAAAATACCGCCGTCAGACAGGAGCCTTTCATCGGACACGATGATAGCCAACAATTCCGTGAACCCGACCTAGAAGAAGTGAAAACCGCAATATCACGGCTGAAATCCAACAAAGCCGCTGGAGCAGATGGACTAGCTGCTGAGTTGTTCAAAGCAGCAGGCGACGAGCTAGATAGGAGCATGCACCAAATCATCTGTAAGATATGGTCAGAGGAATGCATGCCCGATGAATGGAACCTCAGCATTGTTTGCCCGATCCTGAAAAAGGGAGATCCTCTAAACTGCGCCAACTATAGAGGAATAAGTCTACTAAACATCGCCTACAAGATCCTCTCTGCCGTAATATGTGAACGTCTGAAGCCTTTCGTCAACAATCTGATTGGTCCTTATCAATGTGGCTTCAGGCCAGGAAAGTCAACCATCGACCAAATTTTCACGTTGCGGCAGATCCTGGAAAAGACCTATGAACTCCAAATCGATACCCACCACCTTTTCATCGATTTTAAGGCCGCGTATGACAGCATCCACAGAGACGAACTGTACAAAGCTATGTCTAGTTTTGGCGTCCCTGCCAAGCTCGTTCGCTTGTGCAAAATGACGATGGAGAACTCACGCTGCTCCATCAAGGTTGGCAACGAGCTCACGGAATCTTTCGACGTCAAAAAAGGATTCAGACAAGGCGATGCACTGTCATGCGATTTCTTTAACATCGTTCTTGAGAAGATAGTGCAGAACTCCACCGTCAACACCAGAGGCACTATCTTCCAAAAATCTGTTCAACTTCTCGCGTACGCCGATGATATTGATATAATGGGAAGAACACAGCGTGATGTCAATGGCGCCTTTGTGAGAATTGAGACAGAAGCGGCAAAAATGGGTTTAGCGGTAAATGAGGGAAAAACGAAGTATATGCTGTCTTCGAGGAAGGACACCCAACACCGACGGCTCGGGCAGAACGTCACAATAGACACGTATAACTTCGAGGTAGTAGAGGAGTTTGTCTACCTAGGCTCCGCTATAAACACGGGCAATAACACCAGCGCCGAGATCAGACGAAGAATAACTCTTGCTAATCGCTGTTTCTTTGGGCTTAGAAAGCAATTGAGTGGAAAAGCCCTCTCTCGAGCAACTAAGGTAAAACTGTACAACACACTCATCATCCCAGTCCTGCTGTATGGTGCAGAAGCATGGACCCTGACAAAATCGGATGAAAGTGCCTTAGGCTGTTTCGAGAGGAAAGTTCTTCGGGTCATCTTTGGCCCCGTGTGCATTGAAGGGGAATGGCGAAGAAGATACAACAGCGAACTTTACGGGTTGTACAACGACATGGACCTAGCCAGAAGGGTCAAGGTCCAGAGACTCTGATGGCTCGGTCATTTAGAGCGAATGGACATCAATGCTCCGTCCCGGAAAGCCTTCGACACTATGCCCGCGACTCAGATGGCGCACTCAAGTGGAAGAGGACCTCAATCAACTTGGAGTGCAAAACTGGAGACGACTAGCTAAGGATCGAGCTAGCTGGCGGAGACTGTTGATTGAGGCCCAAGTCCACAACGAACTGTAGCGCCACCTTAAGTTAGTAAGTAAGTAAACAAGATTCATATCCGTGTCACGTTACCCAATGTTTCTGATCCAAATCGAATCATAAATGAATTTATATTCGGATGTTTTCTTCACTTTTAAGAATTATTAATGATTCATTTTCGAAGGGAATTGTTTGCTGAGAATTATTGGTTATTAACTTACACTGTGGTCATCATAGAGAATATATAATACCTAGAGTCGCGACCTTTTCCTCCCTTGCCGAAAACACCCTCAAAATTTTTCTGAGGTGAACTCACACAATCCTCTCTTTTTTTCGTGTCCATGAATCTGTGTAAGAGGTGAACTCACACAATCCTCTCTTTTTTTCGTCTCCGTGAACCTGTGTAAGAGGTGACAAAAGAGTGAGCACTCAGCCATGACAAAATTTTTTACCTGATGCACAAACCCAAAGTGACAGACTTCCACCACAGCAAATACGAGACTAAACGCACGACTTTTTTTTTAAGATTTTTTAAGATTTTTGATACAAATATTGGTAAATTATAGTGCAATTATGTGTTAAAAGTGCAAAGAAACAATATAACGTATTTATTTTTCTTATTACATGCATTTTTTGCATGTTTAAGTTTTTTTTTTTGAAAATGCTGAGCTCAACGGAATCTTATTTTCGAAATCTGAGCCCATGAAACCCACCTCGACTCCAACCTGAGCATTGTATCTAACTCAGTGCGAATGTATGGGTGCAGTTTTCTCATTTAAAAAGCATTGGAAAACTAACACATTCTCACTGGGTTAGTACAAAACGACCAAATTGCAGCTTGTAGGCAAAAAGAGAGCGAACACCCGAAGTCGTGACTCTAGGTATTATATATTCTCTATGGTGGTCATCTTACTACGCCGCCGTACGCATAACAAGATTCAAAGCGATTCAAAAACATTTTGGGTTTCTGTCTGCGATCTGTCTCTTGATTTCAATGTATACATACTGTATTTCCGCCATATTCGCATTTCGCATTTCATTGAAATTTTTTTTTTTTTTTTTTTTTTTTTTTCATATTAACAATACAAAACAGTACAATAAAATAGTATCTGCGAAGCCGAAGCTTGTCTGCAGAAGGTTATTTATCTTTATAATATTTAAATTGGGTAAGCAAAGTTAAGATTAATTTTCATAATACATAATATATATACAATTTTTTTTTTTTTTTTTTCTTGGAAAATCTATTTAATTTGAATTAAGAATTTGCAATTTTATTTTATACAATTCAGAAAATACTTCTTTAGTTCTTTTTTTCTTTTTTTAAAGTTTTGAATATTGATTATTTCTCTAGGGAGTTCGTTTGTTAT